>CM028340.1:45810345-46410345 GCA_016647705.1 Eucommia ulmoides | reverse complement strand
AAATACTGCAGGCCGATACTGTTTCTAGACGGGACATTTCTGGGGAGTAGATACAAGGGGTGTTTGTTGGCGGCCAGCGCAAAGGATGGAAACAATGGTAAATTGGTTGATTACTTATTACATAAACGCAACAAACACTTAACGTTAACACATCAGATGCAACTAACGCTTTCTTATTTTTTTTTACATTTTTTTTTGAACAGTTTGTGTGAGGGGAGGTTTCTGATGAGACAAGGTGATCATGTTTGGGGATGAGATATGGAAATTTTTTACAACGTTAACGTTAAATGCGTTAACGTTAACGCATTTAAACGGCTGTATATACAATGTTTTTTTACCGCATGCTGATCTGTTTTGTGTTTTTCATAAATGGACAGGTCTTTTCCCGGTTGCATTCGTTGTTGTTGATGCCAAGAACGATGACAACTGGTATTGGTTCATGACCAATTTAGAAAAAATTATAATGAAAGAACGTGTGCTAACCTTCATTTCTGATCGATATAGTGGCATTCTTGAAATGGTCCGGAAGATGTTCCCGGATTGTTTTCATTCTTATTACTTAAACCACCTGAAGAACAATATAAGGGACAAATTAGCGGGTTTGAAACAAGCGTGGAAGGAGAAGCTCGTGCACAAATATTCGATGATGGCATATACGACGACACTTGACAAATACTACCAACTGAAGGAAGAATTAAGAACAAAAGGTATGAGACAAGTAGAGAATTTCCTAGAGGATATGCTGCCAAACAACTTCTGCAACATATTTTTCAAAGGCAAAAGATATGGGGAGATGTCGTCCAACCTAGCGGAGTCATTCAACGCATGGATTCGTGATTACCGGCACCTGCTGATCATATTAATGGTCGACAAGATTAGGTGCAAGGTAATGAACCAGTTGTCAGTGAGACGCGCATCACTCCTGATGACAGGTTTCCTATGCCCAGTATGCGATCAAATGCTGTCACGGATGATAAGTGACGGGCGGACGTGAAATGTTGTTGAGTGCGGCAACAGCGTATACGAAGTGCACTCGATCCCATCCGTTCTGGTTGATGTGGATAAAAAAAAGTGTTCCTGCTTCGGGTGGCAGGGAAACAATTTCTTGTGTGTTCATGCTTGTGCGGCGATACAACAAAGCGGCCAGAATATACATTCATCCGTTGAGTCATTTTTCTTGGTGTAATATTACCGAATGACCTACTCGAAATGTATATATGGTGTACCCACGTTCGAGAAACCGGAATGGAATGCATCGGAAGCTGTAATTATCCCGCCGATCACAAAAAAAACAACTAGGTCAACCGCAGAAGAAATGCGTCCCATCAAGGGGTGAGATCCCAAAAATAAGATGTGGTAGATGCAAAAAGAATGGGCACCACAACAGGAAGACATGCACTGCTTCAATTTAAAGCACAGAGTAATCAAATATTTCCTTTTATGTAGTTTTGACAAAGCAACACTTTATATGTTTAATGTCAGGGGGGGTGGAACGTCGTTCTTTTCACATGATGTTTTTGTTTTGCGTAAACAGGTGCTAAACACACACAAACTTTTTTTTGTGTTAACGTCAACGCAAGTACGATTCGCACATTTTAATGTTCAACGCTTTCATAATTTTTGTATATAATTAATCGCGTTAACGTTAACGCATTTACAAAACTCACCTCAATAACTAATCACGTAAACGTTAAATGCATTTTTTTAACCAACCGATTAAGAGCAATCATAGTTTGCGTTAACATTAACGCGAACGCATTTTACAACCAAAAAACTCAAATAACTAATCGCGTAAACATTAACGCATTTTTATTACAAACCAGCATAAGCAAGATACAATTACGTTAACATTAACGTGAACAAAAATTACAGCCAGGGAAGTAACTAATTGCGTTAACATTAACGCAGTAAAGAAACTATCACAAGTAACTTTATTGCGTTAACGTCACGGCAAATACAACCCAGTAACAAAGTCAAAGGCAACGCAATTGAGGTCATTTCGTTAACGGTAACACATTTTTTTAATAAAAATTATTCCACCAGACCAACAAACTAACCAAATCTATACATTAACTAATCTAGTTAACGTTAACGCAGTTTTTTAAAGTCTAGAACAAAACAACTGCATTGTTTGCGTTAACATTAACGTGAATGAAAGTACAAATTGCATTAAAGTTAACGGATTAACAAACCAACCCATTTAACATATTTGCGTTAACGTTAACACAACTACAACCCAGCAACAAAGACAAGCAACACAATTAAGGTAATTTGCGTAAACGTTAACGCAATTTTTTAAAGATCAAAACAAAACAATTGCAATTTTTGCGTTAACGTTAACGTGAAACAAAAGTACAAATTGCATTAAAGTTAATGGATTAACAAAACCAATCCATTTAACATACGTGCGTTAACGTTAACACAACTACAACCCAACAACAAAGACAAACAACGCAATTAAGGTCATTTGCGTTAACGGTAACACATTTTTTAGTAAAAATTGTTCATCCAGACCAACAAACTAAACCAAATCTAAACATTAACTAAGCCCATTAACATTAACGCATTTGGTTACAACCAGCACATGTAAAATTACAAATTGCGTTAACAATTAACACAATTACAAACCCAACAGCAAAGTCATAAGGCAAAACATTCAACGCAATAAATCAACGGATGAAATAAGAGTTAATTATATTTTTTTTCGAGTTAACGATAACGCATTTTTTTGCAAGTTAACGTTAACGCCATTTGCACACTAAACCACCCATAAAACACACGCACCCACAATTGCAAAAAATGAATAAAACAGGAGGATATATACATTTTCTCATATTTTTGTTTTGTATCATTGATAAACTCCCCCCATAGGTCAGGGTGTGCCCTGATCTGGTTGGGTTTTTTCAACATCGCCGCCCACCACGGGGACCCAACTGTAGTGCGGATGGTTGAGTAGAGCGTGTATTACGTCTCTCCAGACACCCTGTACATCCGCCACCGACGGGTTTTTCGCAACGGACATATTTGCAACATATTGTTTCATGATGTACATAACAAAAATGCCACAATCAGTCCTGCAAACCGGGGGGGGGGAAGGTAAACAGATGAGAATGATAAATTTGCAAATACATACGATTTTTAGTACACATGTTTCGGACGGGTGAACTTACGCCCCGCGTTGTTGCGGCGAATCGAGACATTGTTCTATATGTGCGTCACCCCAATCTGGACGTATTTCTATGTTGATATGTCGTTCCACAAACCTTTTCTGTTCAGAATTTAGGTTAGTCAAACAAAACAGAGTGTAGTTAGAGACAATCAAAGTAGTCACATGTTAAATCACATACCACCGTAAGCGCATCATTATAATAATGATCGGTCGTGTCCTTCCTAGGACGGATGGAATTATAGAACATCCATTTTTTATCATGTATGTCCAGCACCATTACAGTCCAGTGATTGGGTGACGCATGGCCACCGTTAGTGTTCATCGAGAACACAACATAACGGGTTTCTTTGCTGAATGCGGTGGAGATTGTGTAGTAGAGTTCTTTCAGCAGCACATTGTTGTCCTCCCTTACAACATTCTATGATTTTTTTTTACGTGTTAGCAAGTTTGGATGAAAAAGGAAAAAAAGCTAACATGTGCTAAAGTGTCTTACCCAAATGCATGATAGCGCGAACCGCGTTTCGTGCAACAGCACGATTGACGTGGACATCCGCATGCGATTGATTGATCTAATTTGATCTTCCAAACACTCTCCATACGAATCAATAACCTGTGAGTGAAGGGAGGGGGAAAGACAGCACGTTAACGTTAACATTAACGCAAATTTTGTTAGCACAAGCACATTTTTACGAAACAAGTTGATGTAAGCAGTTAATCAAGTCAATCACAAACACTATGCAGTCAGTTTCATACGTTATCTGACACACATCGCTCCATAATCATGCAAATGATATCGCCACATGAAACCGTGGCCATGGGTTTCCCATCTCCAAACACGAATGTACTGGGACATTGTCAAAAACAACATATCACATGATCAACAAACATTTTATAGAAAAAGGCATTTCAAAAGTAAACAGGCACTTTGAGTTATTTTTTATTTTTTACCCTGGCCCCTCTTTGGAAATCACAGGCAACTTCTCCCAATCGTTGTCAACAAGCATCGCACAAATGGTCGTCGAATTACGAGCTGAGAGTACTGCATTGTCTTCATACATTGTTACCGGCGGGAGCTCATCGACATTAACTATGTCAGATCTCTCTTTCTGCTTCCCTTTCCCTTTTGCTTTGGGGTAAACAAAATCACTGCCTTGTTTCTTCGGTTACCTCTCCTTTTTCTTTACTCGACCAACCATGGAGCTAACTTTTTGCATTACTCCCCCATGCGACGTAGGCATAGGGACTGGCGACAGTGCATCGGGGGTGTCAGTCGGCATGACCATAGAGAGCGGTTGAGGTTCTTGAGGAAGTTCTTGAGGTTCGCAGACTGCGAGAGTGGTAGGGGTACCCCTACCCCTCGTTTGCATGTGGGCGTTCAATTTTGTCTAGAGGTCCTATATTTGTTTATTTAGCACCACACGCATTTTAACGTCTGATTTGGCTATCTCTTTCTTCTCCTGCCTCAGCAGTTTGTTGATTTCTTGTTCTGCTTTCAAGTCAAGAGCAAGATCATTATATTTCTTCTTCATTTCGCCAGCAGCATCAGCATGTTGCTGATTCAACGTTTCGATTGTATTTTTCAGTGTTTCCACCTCCTGGGCAAGCTCGTCACATCTCCGCCTAAGGTCATCTTTCTCTGTATCGACGGCGGGCTCCTTATACTTCTGAGTCACATCGTGCACGCTCATTTTCGTCAGGATGTCTCTCTTCTCCCCAATTGATTTCGCTAATTTCGCAGAGAGATTAGAGACAGAACGCTCATAACTTTCTTTTTCTTGCAACGACGATGCTTTCAGATGATCAATCTCCTTTTTCTGCTCGACGTTGGCAGCGGTTATGATTGCAATCACCCTATGCAACGCTGCAATGGTCTACTCTTTTTCCATTTTATTCGCAGCGAACTCACCCTGCATGTGTTCGATCTGTCTACGGATGTCATCAACTGTACCTGCGGACACAGACAGTGACCCCAAGGCACCCGTTGAAGGTGTGAAAAATGCACTCTCAGCGGGGGCAGAATCATCACCCAAATCGGTTGTGGCTTGAGTGGGGACGGGAGAAGAATGATACATGAGGGGTGTGAGATACCGCCCTATGATGTCGTCAACCATTGCACCATAGCCATCATCAGCACCAGCATCTGTATCTCTGCCCTCATTGCCCGGACTATCGTTAATTGAGTCATTACTATCCTCTTTCAAAACAATCTCCATTTGAAGCTCTGCTAAAGTCTCATCAGCGAGCTGATCTTTCACCTGGCATATGTGCAAGCATTAACGTTAACCCAGCCACACACACACACACACACACACACCCCAACCAACTAACTGATTGCGTTAACATTAAAGTTAAATTGCTTGCGTTAACATTAAACAAAAGCCACAAAAACCAACAACTAAGTGCACTAATGTTAATGCAAATAACAATCCAACCACACACATCTGCTTTTTGTTATTGCGTTAACGTTAACGTAATTATTTATATGCTTTAACTTTAACGCATATAAATAATCACGTTAACGTTAACGCAAATAATAAGTGCGTTAACGTTAACGCAATAACAATCTAGCCATACATAACTTATTTTGCTTTAACGTTAACGCAACAATTAATTGCGTTAACCATAACGCAAATACCACATACCATGTTTTACGTACTTGCATCAACGTTAAAAGCACAACATGTTTTTTTTTTTTTTTTACCTTATCAGCTGGCAATAGCCCAAGGGGAATGCCTCCCAAGTTGGAAGAAAACGTGGTGAGGTACCACCGCTCCAAATGCGGCACACTATGCTCTCTACCCTCGGTGTGGTCAACCAACATTGTGTGCTCGCACAACCAATACTGTAAGTAAAATTTGTACTATGTCAAGTAGGGTCCACAAACAACGCTTGTAAATATTTGAAAAACGTTTTCACAATGGGTATATGTATACCTGGAGAGCAAGCACGCATCCCGTGACCGACCTGGGTTCCATGTACGATTTCTTGAGGCTGGTTTCCAGATCTATGAATATTGCAGCTGTTCAGTTGTAATTTGCCATGTCTTCAATCATTTCAACATAGCGAACCAACGATTTCTGGACCTACTGCAAGTTGTCGCAAAGAAGCACGTGGTCATCAGGTGTAGAATAACCATGCGCACAACATCCTGTATTGTTTCATTGTCCGTGGCGTTCACATTCGCTTGCACTTATGATCTCAAATACGCAACACTAAACCCGCGGTCTGCGAATGTCAGTTTGGACATGAAGGGAGAGTCGGATTTTGTGTAGCAACTCAAAACAATTGGTTCTTCGCCCGTTGCTATTCCGAATATCAGTTGGATGTCCAGCGAGGTTATCCGGATAAGCCTGCCCCCTATCCTAAAAACCCCCCGCGCAGGGTTATAGCATCGGATGATCATTTCAATAAGATCATCATTTTTGTGGACGTTTTCGAGCGTCACTCGCTGCTCATATAATGTCTCAAATATTTTTGCAAATAGGGTCCTGGCCAGCAGCGTCTTATGCTGATCTTTGAGTTTGCACTCTTTCAGCAATTCATATGTCTGCTTAAGGTTGGAGCGATAAAGGAACGTCCATTGGCTCGAGCTTTCCTTTTTGGGTTTCTTAAGGAGTTTTACTGCAAGAACAATAGGGAAACACAATTAATGCACATTACAAGCCACATGTTAACGTTAAAGCAGTCATCCATATCCCTCGTTACGTAACAAAAATAGGCAACTATTTTGCTTTAACATTAATGCACAACAATAAATGCGTTAACGTTAATACATTTTTTTCAAAAATCCAAATGTCATACCAGATTTGAGAAAAATACCGACGAGTAATGCAAAATAGTCCCCTCCCTTTTTACAGGCAAATGTCTATGTGCATTAACATTAACGCAATTACATCCACGCGTTAACGTTAACGTAATCGCAGCACATAGTGGTGTACCAAACAAACAAACAAACCTAAATTTAAACATACGACTCACATTAATGTTAACGTTAAAGTAGTTATCCATATCACTCGTTACGTAACAAAAACAGACAACTATTTTGCTTTAACGTTAACGCACCACAATAAATGCGTTAACGTCTACGCATTTTTCTCAAAAACCCAAATGTCTTACCAGATTTGAGAAAAATACCAACGAGTAACGTAAAAGGGTCCCCCCCTTTTTTATAGGCAAATGTCTATTTGCGTTAACATTAACGCAATTACATCAACGCGTTAACGTTAACGCAATCACAGTACATAGTGGTGTACCAGACAAACAAACAAACCTAAATCTAAACATACGACTCACATTAATGTTAACGTTAACGCAAGCATTCTTTTTAAATTCCTTTTTTTCGGAGGCAAAACAACATGTGGGTCAACATCGCAAAACCACGAAACAAAACACGACGTACGATTTCAAAAAAAACGTAAAATCAAAACAAGGGAACACAGCATGTCGGAGTCAGGTAAAATAGACGAACATCATCGTCTCGTTTTGTGATTTTGATTTCTAAAACGCCGTCGCCGAACAAAAGTGTATCGATTTTAGGGTTTCACATACCGTCGGGACTGAGAATTCCTTATTTCTGTATGGAAGACGAGGGGGCGCGTTCAAAATTCTCCATTATCTGAAGACGACGGGGCAATTTTGGATTATTAGTTTTAGGGTTTTAGGGTTTCGGAGTTTTTAAGCATGGAGAGAATAGAGAGCTTGGAGAGAATAGAGAGCGTTTTGGTGATTTTTTGTATGCAATTGTGCAGATAGTGGAACGAGTAGTAGGACATATCGGAATCAGAACGGACGCGGTAACACGCCGACTGCTAACAGTGCGTTAACGTTAACGCAATCCGCTACTGTTAGCAGAAAAAAAAAAAAATACCATTGCAAAGATATTGGCGAGCTCTTTAATTTGATCACATTTTTATATGATTTGATTCAGAAATCAGGTATATAGAAGCGGATTACGTATTGGGGGGTTTTATTTAGTGCCATGTTCATGTTGTAGTAGTTTGTATCCTCAGAATGGCATGTTCCGTAAATAAACTGTAAAAGGAAGGGCAAAATAGAAAGATTTTTTCCTAAAGAATCGAGGTGGTCTGAAAACTTAATACACATTGTACTAGGGTCTAAATAGTGAAGTAGCCTCTAACAGAGGACTAAAAAATAAAATACCCAAAAACAAAAAGAAAACTAAAAGAAAAAATAAAAACAATAAAAAGACTATTATACCCCTAAAAAAATCCTTATAAGGTCTTTCCATTAGTTTGGATAGAAAAATTAACGGAATGACCATTTAAAACCAATTACATACTTAGAGCATTTAAATTGAACGAAACAAATTTATTTGACTACATTGAAACTTGTCAATAGTTAGAGGGTGTAAAAGGTAATTTTCCCTTAAAATAATAAAAAATAAATAAATAGTTTTATTATGTTTTGGTTTTTTTCTTGTACTCATAATATATTAGAGAATACAGGTGATCTCATTTACAAAATTTATTTTGCCCCTAAGAACTATGGGTCGACCCTGCTCTCTCTCTCTCTCTCAAGCAGATTTTTTCAGCAGATTTTTTTTATTGGAAAAATGACTTGAGTTCATTGCTTTGGAATGGGGGAGTATCATATCGGTGATGACAATGTGAGAAGAAGAATACTCCTTAGGGAACGAATAGTGAATTTGCATATGCATTTTATTTTTCTTTTCTAGTTTTTTGTTAGGTGTATTTATGTTTGGTGTTTGGTTTGGTTTTGTTGTCCTAGCTAGCTTGTTTTGTTTGTTCCCGTTTTTTGGGTGCAAATAATTTTTTTCCTACTGAAAAAAAAAATGATTGAGTTCAATGTAATAGCTATATATCGACAAAGGTGTTCTATTCAACACATTTTTTTCCAGGGACACAAGTTCCTTACTATTTCAGCAAGTGTGATAGGTCTACCATATCTTTCACCATGCCTTTACTTCCTAACTTTGCTTTTCCAAGGCTTAACCTGTGCTTGGTATATACACTTCCCCAACAATCCGACAATCCTTATAAGGTGCCTTGGATTCCTTTCGTCCCGCCGCCTGTAATAAATGCCAAAATCAAGATAGAAAGCAAGAATTTGGAATACAAATATTGTCCAAGTTGATGTGGCGTTTCTGAAACTGATGAAGACATTGTTTGGTTATTACATTGGGAGCGGTTTCCATTCGAAAGTGGAGATAAACTAGACATTTCATTCTCTGTAAAATGCGAAAAAATTAAGGAATGTGGTTTCTTGATTTTTTATGGTCAATCTCAGTGTGTTCAGACATCCACAGGTATTTACTCTCCATTCTCCTCCTATTTGCTTATGATTAATTGTTAGAAAAACAATGTAAATATGAAGAGTTAGGCATGTCAATCATTAGTAGCACTGACCCATAGGGGTACCAAAAATTGTCAATTGCCTTCCAAACTGATTATCTGAATCTAGCACATGTTTTCTAACCCAATGATCCGATTACAGCCCGATCTGATATTTTGTGAAAGAGAAATATGTATA
Organism: Eucommia ulmoides; assembly: GCA_016647705.1. Taxonomy (NCBI): domain Eukaryota; kingdom Viridiplantae; phylum Streptophyta; class Magnoliopsida; order Garryales; family Eucommiaceae; genus Eucommia; species Eucommia ulmoides. Next base: position 46,400,666 of record CM028340.1, on the reverse strand, counting down.
TAACTATATGCACACATTCAAATATTTTAGGTGCATTTTATATCGATAATTGATTACTTAAAGTTTAAACCCAACCATTGGAGATGTACTCGTTAAACTTTACATTGTTGCTTCGTATATGTCTTTCATTTTTCTGGTGGGGTGAGGTGGGCTGAGGAGTATGGAGGATTTACAAATTATTTATTGATTACAAATTGAATATCCTTCATCCTTGAATGTGTATTTTCATTTCCAATTATGCTTCTTTTTGGCACTTTTAGTTACCCTTTTTCATGGAGTAATATCCCTAAAATTTTGTTTGAATATTAGTTAGAAAAAATTGGCTGAGATTTTGAGGGTTTACTGCTTTTTAGAAGATGATGGCAGAGGAAGAAGAAGAAAAATTAGAAGACGATAGCGACGATGATTCATATTACTCTTGCTCAAGTCCAAACCGAGTATAAAATGAGATCTTGTGTGATTTCCATCATATTTTCATCGACATAGTTGCAAATAAATAGGAATGAGCATGAGATTTCTAAGATGTATGGATCTATTTGAGGACTGAACCTCCATTTAAGCCTTCTGTAAAAAACTATGAGGAATCATGTGTTAAATTCCTAATTTGTTTTGGTAAATTACTTATTGAGAAATAATGGAAGAGCAAACTCAACACTAGTTATAAATGTTGTTCGATGTAAACGTATCTCGTCCAACATCTATGTAATTAATCGATTATCATAGTGAATTTCTCTTCAAATCCTTAGATCCAAATCTACGATTTTAGTTGTTTCAGCGGAGTCTCGTCTAGCTTAATCATTAGGATCCCTCATTGCTCATAAGAGAGGATAAAGGTATAGCACAAAAAAATAAGATGAGAAAAGTTCGTTTAAGATGCTTTGAATCAAAGGTGGTTCAGACAAAAAGTCATCCGGCGCCCTCAACGTTTGCTTTTCGTATTAATTTGGGCCAATTGACTCTTTTTGAAGTTTGATTTTTTTAGCCCAAATCTATGAATTCAATGAAATTAGTGCAAAAGCAAATTTTAGGGGGGCAGCTGCAAAAATGGAAATATCAAAAGACAGTGCAAATGCATTCAAACTTTAAGAGGGCACAAAGTGCAATTTAGCCTATATGATTAATAAAAAAGTGACTAAATCTCAGTTGCTGCATGATTAAACTTCATGATTAAAATATTAATTTGCTATTACTTATTACATAAAAATCACACTAATTCGATAATTTTCAAACTAATTGTTTCGGTAAATTCTAAACCATTCGATTATTTCTTTAACAATTGAGTGTTGATATTGGATTTGTTATGTCACAGGTACCTTCGAGAGAGACGAATGGTGATGGTAACTTAGATTGCATAAATTCTTTTGTGGAAAATTATATAGATCTTTTAAAAGATGATGAAGTTGTAAACATTCGATTGGTAAAAGAAATATTTGGAGAGAGCATAACACTCCAACTTACTAAATCTGATTTAGAGTATTTTTGTGAGTTTAACAAAGTATCGGCTGCATGCATCATGCTATACATGAGGTAAAAAAAAAAAAAAAATGTTTTGTTTTTATTGTGAATTCATCATGTTTGTTTTTAGATTGGTAAGTTGTCAAAAGATTATGATTTTGCTATTATATTTCAGTTATCTATATGGAATTATTAAGAGGGGCAAATTGGATGAAAAATTTGGATGTGTTAGTCCGTTGTCCATTAGCAATGGAAGATCCAAGGGTAGTGGTGAAAAATCAGGAATGCTTGCACGAAGATTAGAGACTTCAAGACCTGACCAATTATTCATTATTCCATTTGATATTGGGTAGGTCTCTTATAATTTAGATGTATCGAGTTTTTAGTTTTAGAAAATTCATGAATTGTGAATCTCATTGTTTGTAATTTTCATTTTTTACTTTTCAGGGAACGCTGGATATTGTTGGCTTTTGACCTATCAATTCTAACGGTATTCTATTTTGATCCCTGTTGTTCAGGTGAAGTGAATACAACTCTTGAATTCATAATAAACACGTAAGTGTCATTTTATTGTATTCCGTGTTTCTTTTACACGACCTTTTATGTAGGCAACTATTTATGCATTTTTTTCTCATAACTTTTTATGTTTATAAGTTTGTTTTTTTCTTTTTTTTTTCACATAATCTTTATGTAGTGGTCTTAGAACATTGGAAAGGACCAAAACAAGGACAAAAAAAACTCCAACGTGGAAGTGCATTCAGGTGATAAACATGTTTTTCAATATATATCTATAAAATAAATATGTATATATATATATATAATAGCACAGTTGTTACACCAGTTCTCATCAAATTTTGTTATATTTAGTGTCCTCAACAATCTTCGGCTCTGAAATCTGGTTTCTACGTAATGAGATTCATGAAAGATATTATTAGAGATAAGAGCATCATTTTCCGAGAAAATGTGAGATAAGTTGTTTGTTTTTAATTTATTTTGCACTTTGCATCCCTCGAAAATATTATGATTTTTTTTATTTATTTTGCACTTTGCATCTCTCGATTTTTTTTTTTCACTAACTCATTTGAATAAATTTTGTAGTTTAATGGGAAGAATGCCTACTCCGAAGAAGAATTAGACGAATTGAGAGTTGAATGGATTAAATATATGTCAAAACAAATGTGATTGCAGAAAAGGTATGTCATTATCTTGAATATATAATTCATTTGTGAGACGTTTAAGCTGTGTTGCTGTATTTGTAGCGAAACCGTTGCTATCTTGTTGTTTTTGCTGTAAAACAGCAATTGGTTTGGTGCAAAAACAGCAAAACAGTGATGTGCGTTGCAAAACAGTGCTGTTTTGCAGCAAAACAGTGCTGTTTTGCTGTTTTTGCAGCAAACATTGCTGTGCGCAGCAAAACAGTGCTGTTTTGCTGCAAAAACAGCAGCGCACAGCACTGTTTTGCCTGTTTTTGCAGCAAAATCATTGCTGTTTTATAGCAAAACAGTTGTTCGGCAGAAATGTTTAATTATAAATATGTTTTTTCTGCATAAGATTGTTAGTGCAAGTCCTTGAACAGCGCTGAAAATAAAGTTTAATAAGTTTTTTGAGCTTGTTTTTTATTTTTAAAGTTTTTTTTTAGTAAGTTGTTTGTTGTATCTTCAAGTTTATTGTTTGAGTTGGTTTCTTGTAGCTGTAAGTTCTTTTTCTAGCTGTTTTTTTTTTTTGTAGCTACAAGTCTATTTTGTAGCTTTTTTTAGCTGGTTTTTTCTTTTTTCTTCCATAGCTCTAAGTAATTTTTTTTTTGGTAGCTGTTTTTAGCAAGTTTATTTTTTCCTAGGTGTAATTTTAGATGCAAGTGTATTTTTTAAGTTGCTGTTTTTTTTTTTCTAGATGCAGGACTTCTTTTTTGGATCAACCGATGTCAAAAATTAGCTGAACTTCACCTTTGGATGCTCTATGACCGAGATTTTGGTAGATTAGTTTTATTAGTTTTATATTTGATAGAAATTTTATATTTTAGACATTTATACTTACAGAAATTTAAGTTTATGATTTTTATTGTTATGTGTTTTTCATGTTGATGTAGAATTCTTATGTGATTAATATTTTAATTGTTTGGGTAATATGAAATTATTTTTTTAGTTAATTTTTTATAGTATTTTTCATAAAATGGTGGGTAAATTATTATTATTATTATTATTATTATTATTATTATTATTATTATTTTGTTATTTTGTTTTTTTTTTTTTTTAATATAAATATGAGAGACAATCACAATTTTTAAATGTGATTGTTTTATTATTAAAGGTGATAGAAAAGAGAGTAAACATTTCAGTTTGATATAAAAGTGAGATAAATATCGTCAAAATAATCACGTTTATTACCTTGACCACATATATATAACCCTTTTAATCACATTTGAAAATCGTGATATTAGATGGATTAACCATCTCAATTTTTAACTGTGATAAAAAATTAACCATCTCGATTTTTAACTGTGATAAAAAAACATACTTTTAATCACACCGCATACTATCACGGTTTGTTCTGGGACTAAAAACTGTGATAAAAACTTTTTTATCACGTTTTTTAACTGTGATAAAAAACCTTTTTTCTTGTAGTGATTATTCTATGATCGTAGTAAATTTCTCTTCAAATCCTTAGATCCAAATCTACAATCTTAGATGTTTCATCGAAGTCTCCTCTAGATTAAATATTAGGATCTGTCTTTTCTTATAAGAGAGGACAAGAGTTGGACGCACAAAGAATAAGATGAGAAAAGATCATTTCATATGCCTTGAACCAGAGGTGGTCTAGACAAAAAGTCGCCAAATCCCGATGTTTGAGTGTGGTTGCATTTTACCCCTTGACGTTTGTTTTTTATATTAATTTGGTCCAATTGACTGATTCTGAAAAATTTTATGGTGGGAGCAAGTCATGTGTGAATGCTTTCAAACTTTTAGAGGGTACAAAGTGCAATTTAGCCTATATGATGAATAAAGAAGTGACTAATCTCAGTTGCTGCATGATTAAACTTCATGAATTAGTAGCTTAAGAAAAAATTCTATAACGTTAATAAAGAAATATTTGCTGTTACTTATTACATAAAAATCACACTAATTCAATAATTCACAAACTAATTGTTTCGGTACATTTTGAATTTTACATTTTTAAATACTGTACTACATTCAAATTTATCAAATATATAAACTTGGAGTTTATAAAAATATTGTGTAACATTAAATCTTTATTTATACAAAGATATAGCTTCAAACAATATTCATTTGTTTACTTTTTGTTTGCAGAATTTAAGATTTGTTGAATTTAACATTGTGAGATCCGACATCACAAACATTAGAAAAGATCATCTGATATATAAAATACTATATGGAGTACTACTAATACATTAACTTGAGCATTTTGAACCATATGAACTCAGTCCAATAGTTACTAGGTTAGTAAGCCACATTGTGTTGGATTCAACAATATATGTGAAAAAAAGTTTGAATTAAATTAAATTCTGAACTATTTCATATTTTCGAATCAAAAATAAATGATGGATTTGGACACAAATTGAAAGATAAATTGCATATTAGTCAACTTACAACGTAGTATTTTTTGGGATTTTAGATGTAAATTTTTAAGGTGAGAAAACTAAGAATATATTAGGATACAATGATCGCTTAGCTGATTCAGACATAATTTTTTATTCGCCACAAATGTAGCTTCAAAACGATATCTATTTTGTTGTATAATTTAATATTTCTTGAATTCAACTAGGTGTTTTTTTTTTTTTTTTCATGATGAATTCAACATGAACTTTTAAAGTGATGAAAAGTAGTTGATGTTGGTATCATTTTAAAGCTAATGATCCAATGATCATAAATTTATAACTAAATTAAGCAAACGATATATATAAAAAAAATAATAATAATAATAATAAAAAAAAAAAAAAAAAAATTAGGGCAAATTATACTTTTGGTGTTTGTATTTGCATGCATGTTTTCATTTGACCCTCCAATTTTATTTTATTTTTGTCAAAGTGATACTCATATTTGCACCCGTTTTTTTTAAGTGTCTCTTCTGCCAGAAAATGATATTAACTTTGACGGATTTAGCACGTGTGTTGGCCCAGTAGAATACCCAAGAGAGGGGGTGAATTGGGTAATTAAAAATAATCAGAATATAACTTAAATAAATCAAATAATTAATTTTATTCCTAAATTAATTATTATCTTTATATCACAGCGGAATAAATCAATTAACTAGGTGCACACCCAAACAGCAAAAATAAATAAATTAATAATGCAACACACCAAGATATATCCTGGTTCACCAAGCTACTCTTAGTTAGTCCAGTCCTCCGAGCCCCATGAAGATTCGCACCCACTAATTCTCAAGATCCCTTTAACGGAAGGAACCAAACCAGTACACCGATTCTTTTACAGGCTCAGAATCAACCTTTACAATTTCCTTTTCTAAGGCTAAGGAATAACCTCTACTTTTTCCAAGCTCAAGAATAACCTATCTTTTTACCGGCTAACGATTAACCTAATTCTTTTTATCACTACGGCTCAAGAATCAAAACCTCTCAAAATACTCCAAGTATCCTTTTCACAAGTAAGGATGGAACCTTTACAATTCACTCACACTAATTCTTTTCAGGAAGAATTAATACCTCAATCTCTTTATAAGAAAAGATTGAAACCCAGCTACCCCTGATTGAATATCCCAAATGATATTTAATCTGTCACAACTCACTAATACACAAATTGATAAGAAGTAAATCTCACTCAGGAGCTTCTACCACTCCAGATAAATAAAAACTCAATTAATATCCCAACTAGTGATATAAATATGTGAGATACAAAAATCTGATTTTAATAAGATATGGATAGCAAATTGGAGCATGTAATCAGATTTAAGAAATTGTTTGTAAAAATATTTTCTTCAAAAATCATAAACAATTTCTAAAATCAATTTTCAAATAATAAACAAATAATGCAATAAAATAATATAATTGAAAAGATCTCACCCGGATAACACTGAAGAATAATAGATTGAAACATTGAACAGCTCAAATATTTACACTTACACAATCAGCACTTTAATTCAAGAACACTTCAATAATTGATATCACAATATGATCTCTCAAAATAAATACTAGAATGATGACTCTTATAAAAACTTATGAACTGAATAATTCTTGATATGGTGTTACTTCATTATGAAATCCGTAGGTCTTTTTATAGGTATATGAAACAAGTCCTATAACGGTTAGTTTCTATAAGATATGTCTTCTAAAATCACTTAAAGACCTCATATATTGATACCTTTTATTTAAGGTATATTTCACTTATTAATAACTTTCAAAATATTCAATTTAGTCCCTTAAAAGATTTGATCTTAATCAATATAAATATAGAAAGAATTATATATAAGTATATGGACTAAATCATAAGATCAAAACAAATCCCTTAAATCTCTCCCATATTTTTGGCCCAAAATATTCTCTACCAAAATAGCAATATTTTAAACTCAAAATTCGCAGTTTTAAATATATGAATATCAAAGATATCTTATAATAATTACTTTTCAAATATTGTGTCATTAAATGACACCCCAAAACCCCATACATCATATATAATCAAAATAGATCTTTTTCGTTTAAAAATATTCTTGGGAAATCTCATTTTGGTCTTTAAATATTTTTAAATCAAAATTCATCAAAATAGAAAGTATTAAAGCACTTTAATTAAAAAAATATTTAATTAAATAGACCAAATTAATATGGATAATAAAATATATAGACCATATCTCAATTAAGTACAAATCCCTAAGATATCTCACATATCTTAACCATAAATGGCTATTGTTATATATAAATTCATAATCCCAAATATCCTGAAACAGTTCCATCAGTCGACTACCCAACGTTGCTTGCATCCGAACCATCGCCGCAGCAATCTTAAGTCGACTGCTCGGTCGACTCAATTTTGCCACCAGTTTCAATTTCATTCTATAGTTACCAAACTTTGCCAAGTGTTAAACTGTTATTTAAAATGGAAAGATTTGGAGAAAAACTAAGCAAGCCGTCATATCTCGGGGGGAGGGTTTTGCATACAGTAGTTTTATTAGAAAAATAATGATATTCCCTGACCTTTGAGTAACCTATTTGAAAGATCATTGTTTTGGTTTATATTAGTTTATTATCTTTAAGATAGACTTTTGTTTTGGTGAAATTCATGTTTATTTATGCTCAATAAATTGTTTATTATATATCAGTTTTATATCTTTATAAATTTATGTGTTTATGCATTAATTTCTTGCGTTATATATGATAAATCAAAGCGCAACAAGGAAATGCATGCGAAGCTTTGTTTGATTTGATTTTCTTCGTCTTTGATTGATTGTGTTTGATTGTATCTATTCTCTCTTTCTCTCCATTTCTTCATTTACCGCCTGGTCGGCAGTGAAACCTCAACTGCCTATTTGTATCTCCAATAGGGTGTGTCTCTACTTGTTTGTAATGTGTTTGGTAATTATCTACTTGAAGTTTTGTGTTAACCCCATCCTTTTCTATCTTCCTAATTTTTAGCCTTTTTCTGTCTCCCTTGATGTAAAAAGATCAAACAAATATCTGGGTAATCTAATGTTTACTAGAGATAAAAGCACCTACAAGAATTTTGATTTTTCCTTTTCATTGGTTGATGTTTGGTTCAGTAGTACCTGTTTGGTTGTTAGAGAAAATTGGAGTCTAATAGTAATTTTAGCCTCAAATTTTGCAATAAGTTTCGGATCCTTTGATGTTCTTATCTATTTATGTTGGCATTATGCACTTCTCCATAGGAAATGCTAGCAAATTTATGGTGGTAACCCAGTCGACAACCAATATGGAAAATGGAGATGACAGGTTATGCAGTAAAATTATGTCGAGTAACAATTTTATGTGTTAGAATTGGATTTTTTATGTTCTGGGTTGGTTCTTTGAGCAAGTTTGATAGTTTGTTTGTTTATCACGATTTTATCTATCTTATTGCTCTTCTTCTCTCTTTCTGGTTTCGTTTCTTAACTCTAGGAACATAATCTTTATATACTGACTATTTTTTTTTTTTTTCAGTTGAGGTAATTATCTATGTTGTGATGCGACGTTAATTTCATGCTTCTATTTTTCCTCTACGACAAATTTCTCGAAACTTGGCCACGAGCGTGTAGTGTCATTTGTTGGGGGTGTAAGGCTAATGTGAAAGTACCAATGTGATTATCTCAAATAATTATATTTAAATTTGTATTGTTTAAATTTTACTTAAATTTTTTGATTTATTAAAAGGTGACATTTACATTTGATTGTAATGTAAAGATGTAAAATCTTTCGTTCTTATAAACTTATTGGGAAACTCCTTATTCGGGAAAAGTTTTAGTCTTATTTTGTTAGTTATTATTTATGTTTAATTGAAATAAGTGTAGAATATTGTTTAAATAGGAGGATTATGTCAAAAAAATTAAATATATTAATTTTGGTTTTTTTTTCTTCTCTTTTTTTTTTTTTCTTTTTTTTTGTTTCGTATCCGTGTCTTTAGGCACGGGTTATACGCTAGTACATAATAAAGGGTTGTGATCCCAATCCTAGTTCCTACTACGTAAGTAGGCTAAATTTTGAGGCAACAGGGGAATTTAGAAGACAATATGTGGGTTGGAGAATATACATCCAGCCCAATTGCCATCACTATCCCCAAGCCAAATTCGTCCTTCCCTTTGTTTTGGTTGTTCGCTTTAAATTTAGAATCGGAATTGAAAATGAATACATACAAAAAATGAATATCATTCGTAGAACTTATAAAAAAAAAAAAAACAATACAAGTCACACTCCAAAAGAGGAGAATATTAAACATGCAAGCTAATCAAGGGCAAGAACAACCCGTGGAACAAGAACCCACAATCCCTAGTACACCAACAATTATACAGAACTAGAATAACGTGAACACACGCACTCTCAGAGAGTTGATCAAACACACTATTTGGATGGTGGTGGCACGAGGAAAGAAATTGCGGTTGGGATGGTAGGAAGAGAAGGAATTGTTGTGGGAATGTTTGGGAGAGAAGTGGTAGCCGGTAGTAGAGGTAGACTCACTCTAAAAACCAAGTTCATGATATTCTGAATTCTGAGCCTCCTAATTTCTTGGCTGAGGATGTAGCCATTTGGTTTCCGAAAAACTTGGGAAAATTTCTGGTGAAATCGGCTTATTCGCTAATTACGGAATTTTATGCCCCCAATCACTTCTCTAATTGGGAGTGAATTTGGAAGCTTAAAATTACACAATCTGTTAAATTCTTTTTATGGAAAAAATTTCACAAACGCTTGTTGACTAATGAGTTGAGAGCTAGGTGGTCGAATGATGTTTTGGCTATCTTCATGAGATGCAATGGGGCTAGTGAATCCATTGAGCACGTGCTAAGATCTTTCTTGAAGGCTTGGACCATTTGGTCCATGTTCCTTAATAGGGACGCTTTGAGGCGAGATCACAATTTAAGTATCCAAAATTGGATTTCCAAACACTTAAAAGGAAAATCTATTAAACCCACCTTTATTATTTTGTTTGTATCCATTTTATGGGAGATTTGGAAGGATCGGAATAGGGAGGTTATCGAAGGAATTTCCCAAGATTCCCCCCTGATCGTATCTAAGATTAATCGCCTTTCACGGGAGATGTTGGAAGCGCTCCATCCTAACCAAACCCGGAATGGCACTCGCTTCTTCCATGAAACTAATTGGACCCCTCCTCTTGCAGGTGCTTCAAGCTTAATATAGATGGGAGTGCACTTGGAAATTCCCAAAAATAATGGTTTGGTAGTCTCATCAGAAATATGGAAGGCAGATGGAAAATCAGCTTTTCTGGACATCTCACTTTGTGCTCTTACCTGGAAGCGGAAATCAAAGGAATTCATGTCGGTCTTCGCTTGGTGATATCGAGGGGATTCACAAGGGTCGTTGTTGAATCCAACTACCAAGAAGTCGTCGATCTCATCAAAGGAGATTGTCCGGACACTCACCTCCTTAGAGGGTGGGTGATGGAGTGCAAACACATCATTGATACTCACGAGTTTGAGATCCAAGCCATTAGGCGGGCTAGCAACCGTTGTGCAAATTATCTTGCCTGGATGGGGACCAATAGCAGGTCCGAAATGCACTACCTTGAGGAACCCCCTGAAGGACTGGAAAGGATGTTGATTGCGGATAAGCATGTGGCATACGATCTACCTTTCTGCTAGTTCTGTTATTTCTCTTGTTTACCCAAAAAAAAATGAGTGGTAATATTTTTGGGTTGTTTTGTAAATTTATGGCATAAATATATATTTGATAATTCTTGAGAATTAATTTTTAAAAATTTTGGTACTATTGTATTATTTAAAATATAATTTTAAAAGTTTTGGGGTATAATTAATAAAATAAAATAAAAACAAGTGAAATGTGCTGTCAAGTTTGTAATGCATATTATATGTGTATGTGACATGTGTATATATATAATAATAACAATAATATATAAGTGTGTGTGTGTTTGTATGGTAGTGAAGTGTTTCAACGCCTAAGGGCCTTGTATATATATATATGTGTGTGTAATATATATATATAGAGAGAGAGAGAGATGTTATTGAAAAATAATAATAACAATAATACTAATTAAATACAATATTGACTTCGATTTGGATTTTTACTTTGAATTTCAAATAGAATTTATAACTCTTTTAATATTTGCATTTAATCTCTCTCCTCATTATGTGATTCTTGTTAGAATTATTGTTAATTTTTAGTTGTTAGTTTTCACGAAATATTTAGGATCATTATGTGAGAATTATGTGAGAAACATGCCTATATGTTTATTTGTGGATTAATTAAATGCACGTAGTAAATGTTTAAAATTCTATTGAGTTTTGACTCACAACCCCACAATTTATTGCAAGGCCGATGAAAATGGCGTTGCACATGAAATTTTATTTGAATTTTTATTTAATTTGTAATAATTGTATTTATTATTTACTGTTGTAAAATTGACTCTATAAATCGATAATTATAATTATTGCCATAGACTGTAAAAATTTTTAGATTTTTATAAAATAAAAATATTTGTTATTTAGTTTTAGTTTTAATTCTCGAAAGGGAGAAACTAGGTCGTTACAAAAATGGTATCAGAGCATAGGTTATGACCACCTTAGGTTTGGGTTATGGTAATCAATATTCATAATAAGTGAAGTAATATTTACAAATAATAATTTTTGTATAATTCATTTATTCATTAAAAAAAAAATTGGGATTTTTATTTCTGTTCCCAAAAACGTGAAGAGGACCAAAAAAAAATTTGTTTGTGTTCTAAGATTTTTGGGACATGAACAAAAATCTAGGAATAGAAACCCAATGTTACCTCTAGTAACATTCAGCTGAAATAGTTAAAAGGAGAAACTAGTGATTAGAAGATTTAAAAAGGGTAGAAGAAAATATAGGACCTCTGTTTCTTTATATATATATATATATATGGTGCAAAGCCATTACACCTCCTAAAAAAAGAAAAAAAAAAATTGAAAGAGATTTTAAGGAAGCTTGTCATTTTTTATCGAGGATTTGTAAATATGCTCTTACTGTTGCTCTTTGAAATTTGTTCTAGAAAAGTGATGCATATAAGAATAGTGTACCTGGTATTTTTGTTTTGGTTTTGACACTTTGTATCCTCAAAGTTTCACCAAAATCTCACTTTGGTCCCTACAGTTTCAATTTGAACATATTAACATCTTAGGTGGTGTTTGATTAATGCAAATTACCAATAGTAAGTTAAGTAAGACTTGGTGAATATTGTGTTAGTAGTGGACCATAGGATAAGTTATTAAAATGATCGGTTAAAAGGTGTTTATTGTCTTCTATGTAAATTATCAAATTATATTATCATATTAAATTGAAGAAAAAAATATTGATGAAAATAGACAGTTTTACGATGTTAAATGGATCAAGTAAAATTTTAAAGGTGAAAAATGAATTTTTATTATCCTGGTATGCCATAATTGTCTCGTTGGAAAGGCATGTTCTGCAAGATGTTGTGGGTCCTTACAGGATGGCATATCCTGTAGGACGTTGTGTTGTAACCTGTCAAGAATGCAAGTCCTGTAGATAGTTGATATATATTGTTGTTATTGAGGATGATTATCGGTGTGATATGATGGTTTTTGCCATGTGTTGTTGATTATCAATATGATAGAGTTGAATATGGTATTAATTATTAATATGGCGAAGTTGAATATGGTATTGACGATATAATATGATGGAGTTGAATATGGAATTGATTATGAATATGTTGTTAGACTTGACAGGAGGGCAAGTCCAACAGGTAATAAAAAAAATATGTTATTGATTTGACAGGAGAAGTTGAATATGGAATTGAGTATCGATATATTGTGTTAAAACCTGTCAGGAGGGTAAGTCCTACAAGTAGTTGATATGATAACTCCCGATCGTGAGGTAAAATGATCATATGGCTAGTAAGGAAGTATGATATTTTATGATATAAAAGTGAGTTGATTTGTTGATTTACATTCGGTTATTTTATGATATTTGTAGAATTTTGATATATTCCAGTTTGGTAATATTTATGAAAAATGGGTTTTGATTAAAAAAAACTTGATCTATAAATTATTTTTATATTATGAAAACAATACATCAATAAAATATTCGGATAAATATTGGTCTACTACTAACAATTGGTAGGGTCAAAGTGTGGGGCAATTGTTGAGACTTTTGAGGAAATTTATATAATAGTTTTATATACATTTTACGTTAATTTTTACTTTGAGTTTAGATGATATTTTATAAATTCAAGTGGAGGGTTTTATTTAATATTTTTATATACATGTTTCGCTCGTTACATTATGTGAGTATTGAATTTTAGAGACGTATTTATGTAGTTGACACGTATTTATGTGATTGAACCGTATTTATGTGGTTTAAAACGTATTTATGTATTAAGACGTATTTATGTGTTTGGGACATATTCATGTGGTTGAAAGATATTTATGTGTTTTCAGACATATTTCAGAAAATCCATTATTTAAAGAAATGACATTTTTGGTCCCTGACAAATGGCTCGGGTGTCTCATTGGCCCCCCGGTATTTGTAACTCGACACATTAGGTCCTTGACATTTGATAATCGTTCCAAACTGGCCCCTAAGGCAGATTTTGTTAAGTCAAAGTAACGGTCAGCGTCTCTTTAAGGGCATCTCGGTCATTTAAGTGCCCCAATTGATTTCCCTCCATATTTGTTCAGGTGTCCTGTGATTTCCTTCATTTGCTACCTATAAACTGTGTTTCCCTACCCAACTCTCTTATTTGTTCTACATTTTGACCCAAAAAAAAATCTTTTTGTTTCTTCTTTGTCCAACAAAAATATGGAGGATTAACAAATTTGTAATTGTGGGAGGAAAATAAAAATGGTAACTTCTTGGACTATACATAATCCCGGAAGGAGATTCTACTCTTGTGGAAATTACAACCAGGTACGTTTTTGTTTTTTTTTCATACCAATTTTTATCAAATATTTATAAAAAAAAAAAAAAATTCTAATTTCATTTCGTAGGTATGAGGTTGTGGCTATTTCTTGTAGGTTGATCCTCCTATGTGTCGAAGGTCAACGGCAATAATATCGAAATTATTAAGAAAAATGAATGTTTTAGAAGATGAGAATAACCAAAGGAAGAATAGGAAGAAAAAATTATAGATAACATTAGTCGTTTCATGGGTGGTGTTTGTACTCATTTGGAAAAGAACCGCATTTTGAATTTTTTTTGTATTTTGTTTAATTAATGGTGTATTTTGTGTTTTGTTTCCTAATGATGCTCCTTTAATGAATGTTGATTTTGTATTTTTTAAGTAAAAAAAAAACATACATAACTGATCAAAAAAACAGGACATCCAATACATAACCTCCAATTCAGTGTATTGATCAAAAAACCAGGACATCCAATACATAACCTCCAATTCAGTGTATTGATAAAAAAAAAAAAAAAAAAAACATGACATCCAAACACTGTATTGACAAAAAAAAAACACATAAATAACTTATCAAAAAAAAAAACAAGACATCAATACATAACCTCCAATTCAGTGTGTTGACAAAAAAAAAAAAAAAAAAAAACATACATAATTGATCAAAAAAACAGGACATTCAATACATAACCTCTAATTCAGTGTATTGATAAAAATAAAAAAAAAATAGGACCTCCAAAAATAGAACTCTAATGAGGGTCCAAACCTGTACAGAACCTCTAAATAGCAGCATACAGTAGTTTCATATCAAAAAAAAAATAGTAGTTTGCCATCTATGAACCCCAAAAACAGCAACAGTTTCATACCAAACAAAATAATTTTTGAAAAATAAAAAAAAAAAAAAAAAAGAACCAAACTTGTAGAGAACCCCAAAAAACAAAAACCAACAAAATTGTCCATCCATGAACAATTTGTTGTAGCACATTAAACCTGTACAGGTTTACAAACCAAAACAAATAAGTTTCAGTAGTTTCGTACCCCAAAACAAAATAAAAACAGCACACATCATACCTGTTCAACAGCTCCATCACCTTGTCCAATATTTTAGTTGAAGTTAAAGTAATTAGAGAAAAAAATAAATTAATTAAAAGTTTCAAATGTTGATACCATTTTGTCTTTGGCCAATTTACAACTTCTCTTATTGTGCCCCAACTGTCCACATGTACAGCATCTAACTACATGTTTCCTCTACAACCTTGTTTGACTTTGTTAAGATTCATTGGGTTCTCTTCTTCTCAATTTCTTTGGTTTTCCTTTTTCTTTGTGAAACAATGAGCACTTTTGGTAGTCCACTGCTCGACCACAAATTAGAAGAATCCATTGGGTTGATCACCAGGGAATAGGTCTTCAAGTATCTCTCTATGCTATAGAATTCACTCACATACTCCTCCGAATCAAGGCCCTTGTAGACAATGGCCGACACAGCATGTGTACAAGGAATGTCAGTCAAATCTCATTTTCTACATGAACAAGTCTTGGCCTCCAAATCCACACTGTATTGATCACTCCAAATACAAGATATCTGAAATTTATCACCCCCAGCCCACTATGGTATGCATCCACTAATGTTATCCTTAACAAGATCTAACATTTTCAGAATTTTTGGATAAATTTTACCTATCCACTTCTTTGCCCTTTCTCTGTTCACTGTCATCTGGTTCATCAAAAGGTCTCTTACAGCTTCTAACATGGTAATTATCTCTTTTTCCCTTGCTTCAAGAATAAATGCATTGAAACTCTCACAGAAATTATTCAACAAAATGTCACACGTTAGGAGAACACTGAAATATGACCTAGACCAATGCTTAAATGGCTTATCTATGAACCAAGTTAGTGCATTTTTGTCCAATTTACCTAATTCTTCCATATAATTTTCAAACTTAATTGGAAGTGTAGCCCTGACAGCCTTCCACACAAGGTCCTTATAGGCATTTCCCTTATATATTCCCTTGAAATTATTGAACAAATGCCTAACACAATGCCTATTTTTAGAAAAAGTCATAATGTTACCAATAGCCCACAACAATCCTTTTTTCTTATCGGAAATTATAGTGAAGCCTTCTTGCCTATGTGTCTTCAAATCGTCATCTAAACATGCTAAAAACCAAGCCCACGAATCTTTGTTCTCTATCTCTACAACTGCATAAGCAATTGGAAACATATTATCGTTCCCATCTATGCCAATAGTAGCCAGTAATTGACCCCCAATAACACCCGTCAACACCTATAATAGGTTTACACATTGAATACCCTTGCTTACAAGATGCCAAGCACACATACAAACACTCAAATTTAACTTTACCATCGCAATCCGGATCAGAAACATGTAACTGAGTTGTAGACCCAGGGTTGGTTCTCCTTAGTTCACAAATGTAATCCTGAAGTTTTTCATATTGATACTCCTGAGTGCCCTCAATAACCAAAATAGCCTTTTTCTTAGCCCCTATAGATTTGTGTCTTAGACACTGTAACGTTAAGATCATTTTGAACAGTGGTTTTAAAGGCTTTCAAACCCCATTTTGGTCCCTCAATTTTAATTTTTTCCATCTATTTTTTAGCCAACCATTTTGAGTTTACATGCCTATTCCAAAATTCTCTAGAGCATTTATGTTGTGGTTGATAAGTTTTCACTGTCAACCCTATTTCTTCAGATGTACAAGATGCAAATATAACCCAAGGACACCCTTCTTTACAAACAACCCTTATTCCCATAGGTTTTCTCTTCATAAACATAATGGATTTTTCCATCTAAATTACTTGATCTCTTACTGCCTGTTTAAATTCTTTAGAAATACTGAAAGCCATACTTAATTCGAATTTAATTTCATTCATTTCATGATTGAACTTGGTCCCCTTACTTCTTTCCCCATCATCCGACTCACACTGACTATTCATGTCATCACTGGATTCAACACAATCTTTTTCACATTCACTATTAATCTTATTATTTTCCCAGATTTATTGACATTAGAGCTAATTACATTTTCAGATTCAATATTGGTTCCCTTAGCATGTGATAAGGCACCCAATTGAGCTTCTTTATCGACACAAACATCAAACAATTCATCATCCACATTGATTTCATACTCACTATCAGTAAAATCATGTTCATCATATTCAGATTCATCTTCGGACTTTGAAATCATAGTTGAGTCCACAACTTTATCCTTAACACTACCCTCCACAAACAATTCAACCTCTTCATTGTCTGGATAAGTGTTAATTGCTTCTAAGACCTTTGCATCGGTTTTAATTGTAGCCAACACCCCCCCCCTCCCCCCCCCCCCCCCAAAGATCTAAACCATATAAACAAATCAGAAATGTAGCATCATTGGGGCATCCTAATAATGCATAAAATTGTTTTAGTATTTGTAGTATAATTTTATCCCTAGATGCATAATCAAAATAGCTCACGGTACCCCCAACGTATTCAACAATAGGCTCGTGTATAAAACAACCCCCATGATATACCCTCAATGTTAACAGCTTAGAACCAGTCCTTGACAACATAAACAAAATTCTAGGGAACAAATTCAGCATAAAACATAAAGAGCATGCACATCAGCGCTAACTTCAAACATAAAAAACATGCACATTGGGTTGAATAAAATAAAGAGCATGCACATCAGCATTGAGATAAATAAAGAAATGAGGATAAATAAAATAAAGATCATAAAACAACACAAACGTTAACTTCAAAAATCAGGATGAATAAAATATTCATCGACACATTGTTCAGAAAACAAATCTTTTACGTTTTTGAACTAAGAAACAAATTGTTCATTTTTTATTACTAATTCTATAATGGAGTTCCAAACTTCTCCAGATTTTTCATTCTTAGCGCCATCAAAAACCCTTTAATCGTTCGCTGGTATGTCGTCCCAAAGCCCTCTTCTTTCGAATATCACACTCGTAATGGGAATCAAATGATTGAAAACCCTTTGTTATTTTGAAAACCCTCTATGTTTCGCTCCAATCGTTTGATCAAAAACCCTCTATGTTTCGCTTCAATCATTTGATCAAAAACCCTAACTTCGATAGTTATCTGGTTTCACTGGAGATGGTTTTTGATCGAAACGTCTCTCCATGGTTGTTTCAGTTTTCAAAGCTCAACTTTTTTATCTTGGGAAGCAATGTTATGGGCATGGTCTTGGGAACTAATGGATGGAACGTTGGTATTGTGAATTGACGCATGTACCCTTGTCACACTGCGAAAGTATTTAGAAGCATAAGATTCTTTGATTGTTATCTATGTTAGGGGTTACTAACCAAAGTGCACCATGTTGGATATAATGTGGGCCACCAAAAATGCGGAAGTGATGATGTGTGCAACGGATTTTGTCCGTTATGAATTGTAGATGACTTTCGGTTATGAGATCCTACATAGAGAACGATTGTCTTAGAATCGAGTGTGACTAATAGGACCATGTGATTCTGAATTATTACTGTTTTGAAGGAAATTTTGAAGATGAAATTTATTTAAGGGGAGTAGATTATAATACTCCGAGAGATTTATATTTTGAAAATATTATTTTATTTAAATTTAATATTTTTGGATTTTTTTGTAAATTTATGGTATAAATATATATTTGATAATTCTTGGAGATTAAATATTAATTTAAATTAATTTTTAAAAGTTTTGGGACTATTGTGTTATTTAAAATATAATTTTAATAGTTTTGGGTTATAATTAATATTTTGTTTATTTCAAAAGGGATAATTAGTGTAAATAAATAAAATAAAATAAAAAACAAGTGAAATGTGTTGTCAAGTTTGTAATGCATATTATGTGTATGTGAAACATATATATATATAATAATAACAATAATATGTGTGTGTGTGTGTGTGGCGGTGAAGTGTTTCACCACCTAAGTGTAATATCCCGAAAATTTGTATTTTTTGAAAAAATTATTTTGTAAAAGTTTAATATTTTTTGGATTGTGTTTGCAAGTTTACAGTATAAATAATATTTGATAACTTTTGGAGTTAAATGTCAATTTTAATTTGACTTTTAAAAATTTTGGGACTAATGTGATATTTAAAATATACTTTTAAAAATTTTGGGACATAATTAATAATTTTTTTATTTTAAGAAGAATTTAAATATAAATAATAATAAAAATATATTATAAGTTTCAAAAAATGTGCAACACATTATCACTTATTGTTACTTATTATTATGATGCATAATTGCATATATATAAGTGAGACACCTATTAATTTGCATGCATAATATAAATTAGACACGTATAACTATACATTATTATTTGTACTTATATTATATATATATACACATTATATTGATAGGGAGAGAATATTATATTTATATACGTTGATTCCAGTCTGGATTTCGAATTCGGATTTCAGATAGAATTTCTAACTTTTTTAATATATGTATTTAATCTCTCCTTGGATTGTGTGATTTATGTTATTACTGTTATAATTATAGTTTTTCATTAAATATTTATGAGTACGTATTATATGAAAATTATGTGAGATACACGTTTATGTGTTTATTTGGGGTTGATTTGATACATGTATTAAAGGGGTTAAAATTCTACTGAGCGTTGGCTCACAACCCCACAATTTTGATTGCAGGGCTGGTGAGAATGAAACTGCGTCAGGAATTTTATTTGAATTTCTATTTAATTTGTAATGGTTGCATTTATTATTCACTATTATAAAATTGACTTGATAATTCGATAATTATAATTATCGTCATAGCCTAGTAAATTTCTCCATATTTATAAAATAAAATATTGGTTATTCGGTTTTAGTTTTAATTCTCCTTAGGGAGAAACCGCGTGGCAGCCTTGGAAAATCAGGTTGTTACAAAGTGGTATCAGAACCAGGTTTCGATCCTGGGACCAGTGGGTAATAGGCCAACCACGCTTCCACTGTAATAATTGTATTTATATATATATATATATATATATATTGGTGTCATGAATTGGAGCAAGCCCACCACTTTTCTGCTGTAATAATTGTATGTATATATATATATAATGGTGTCATGAATTTGAGCTACGGAATTGGAATTGGAATTGGAATTGGAATTGGAAATGCAACTGTTTATGTAAAATTGAATTCACAATTATAATTTACTGTGGAGATTCTTTAATAAATTATAATTGACTTCACAATTATAATATCAATTATATTCAAATTTTGAATTTATAAAAATTGTACCGATTAATTACTATTATAAAATTGATTCGATAAATCGATGATTAAAATTATCATTGTAGTTTGTAAATTTATCAAAAAAAAATTATAAAATGAGATATTAGTTGTTCAGTTTTAGTATTAATTCTCCAATGAGAGAAACTGCGTGGCAGCCTTGGAAAACCGGGCCGTTACACTAAGGGCCTTGTATATATATATATATATATATAGAGAGAGAGAGAGAGAGAGAGAGAGGTTATGGAAAAATAATAATAACAATAATACTAATTAAATACAATATCGATTTCGATTTGGATTTCAGCTTCGAATTTCAAATAGAATTTTTTACTCTTTTAATATTTGTATTTAATCGCTCTCCTCATTATGTGATTCTTGTTAGAATTGCTGTTAATTTTTAGTCGCTAGTTTTCACGAAATATTTAGAATCATTATGTAAGAATTATATGGGAAACATACCTATATGTTTATTTGTGGATTGATTAAATGCACGTGGTAAAGGGATTAAAATTATACTGAGTTTTGGCTCACAACCCCACAGTTTTTATTGCAGGACCGATAAAAATGGTGTTGCGCATGAAATTTTATTTGAATTTTTATTTAATTTGTAATAATTGTATTTATTATTTACTGTTGTAAAATTAACTCGATAAATCGATAATTATAATGATTCCTGTAGTTTGTAAAATTTCTCAGATTTTTATAAAATAAAAATACTGGTTATTTAGTTTTAGTGTTAATTCTCCAAAGGGAGAAACTAGGTGGCGACCTTGGAAAACCGGGTTGTTACAGTACCCATGAGTTATAGAATGGAGTTACCAGTGGAATGTCAAACCCATCTTGGACGCCGATGTTGTGCCAACGCTAGCACAACCGCATCCTCAACCTGGTATTGGCTAATACAGAAGCACTAAAGCATAAGGGGGAAAAATAAAAAATAAAATGAGGAAAAAAAAAGACTTTGGTTATGAGAGAAGAAGAAGATTTGTACTAGGTATCGGTGATGAGAGGAGAAACAGGAAAAAAAAAAAAAAAAAAAAGATAAATTCGAACCTTGAAGAGTAAAGTGGTGAAGGTTATCTTGACTTCAAGTTGATGTGTAAAGCTATCTTTCAACGCACCGGCTAATCTATCATCACCAGAGCATTCAAGTTGCAAAGAATCTTGAAGAGTAAAGCAATGAAGGCATGAAGTTTCGGTGATGAGAGAAGAAACGACATATGGTAAGGCGATGAAGGCAAGGCAGAAATGGAATGATGTAGCTAGGGTTTTCATTACATAATGTATTATTTATACATGTGCAAAAGGACGTCGTTTTGCCTTTATTTCGGATCGGATCAGGTTCAACCAATCAAAAATCCTTAGATCCAAACTCTGATCCGCAAAGTTCGGGTTCGGTCATTTTCCAACAACTATATCATAAATTAAGTAGCAATAAATCAGAGTTGTTCATTTCGAGCGGGTTAAGGTCGATTATTTGGGTTGGTCTGGTATTTGCACACCCCTAACTTTTGCATCTTTTTGTGCTTTTAATTTTTGTCATTTACTTTTCCATTCTGCACCTTTCCGCGCTTTAAATTATTGTTATTTACTTTATTACTCTGTGCCTTTCCGTGCTTTACTTTTCCACAATTTACTTTTCCTATCATTTACCTTTTTGTTTTGCTCCTTTTAATACTTTAAATTCCTGTCATTTACTTTACTCCATTGTGTCTTTCTACGCTTTACTTTTCTGTGATTTACTATTCCTGTCATTTACCTTTTTGTTCTGCACCTTTTCGTGCTTCAAATTTCTACACTTTATTTTTTCGTTATGCACCTTTCCACGTTTTAAATTCCTACAATTTATTTTCCTGTACATATTTACTGCTTTCATTAAAAATCAAAAAAAAAAACTAAAAATCCTTAACTAAGGAAAATTGAGGAGATGAGGGTTTCCGTGTACTATAATTTTTAGGCTTTCCAACTTGCATGAAACTTTAAATAGAGGGTTGAGGGAGACTCTTTCCCAAGACAGTTTTTAGTTAAGGTTAAATTGGCAAATCGAATCTTGAATTCCATTTCTCATAAAATGCTTTCTTTAAAAAGAAAAATCTTATCTTAAAAAGAAAAAGAAAAAAAAAAAAAAAAGGATTTCTTCTTGGAAAAGATCCAAAAAATACATTTTTCTTTACAAAATTCCTCTCTATGTTTTGAAAATAATTTCTTTATAAAAATTATTTCATAAGAATGTTTTGTTTTTGATAAAATATTTCGAGGTTGATTTCAAGGATTTTATGAAGAAAAAAAAAATTATTTTTTTTATAAATTCATCATTTTCTTTCAACACAAAAAATGATTTTCTTGTAATAAGGAACTTTAAAAATATTCAAATCCATTTTCTTTTCTTATGATTTCTTATTAGCTATTAGCGTTGATAGCTCTCTTCTTTAAAATAAAAAGTGTTGATCTTCAGATTTTGATGGACAATTAAGTATTGATGTTTTTTGTGGAATTAATGAGTTTATTGAGTGTTTCAGTTTAAAGAGTTCCAATCAATATAACATCATGAAGTAATTGTGAAGGATGCAGAGACAGACATTAAGAAATTGAAGATTTTAAAGAATCTAGGTGAAAACAACTCAAATCCTTCTTACTCTTAATATATCCTGATTAGGATCACACACGACACAAATTAAATGATTTACATTTATGTGTGCTTAAATTAAGGTCCTAATTATAGTTCAAATATTTGCTCCAATGTGAAATTGAAAAAGAAAAATTGACCTAAGCAAGATTAGTGTTTAAAATTGATTACTAGTGTCAATTTAGTTAACCGAAAAAAGAAATCGGTTAAACGGTTGAAAATGTTGAAGATTAGAATTGAAATAAATTGAGAAGAAAGTGTTCCAGCAACAATCGGTCAACCGACAAAGGAGGTTCGGTTAACCGTTAGGCAATGGCTGGAAAAATGATGTCATTGAATCAATCGGTCAACCGGACCAAGGGAGATTGGTCAACTGATGGCCGAAAGCTAAACTCCCTATATCGTTGGTCAACCGACCATTGATGATCGGTCAACTGACCAGGGCCGAAATTAAGCCTGAGAATGTATCCTATATCGATCGGTCAACCGACCTGTGTTTAAGCAAAGGCTGGGATACACCCTGTATCCATCGGTCGACTGATGGGAAAAGGTCGGTCAACCGACGAGGTTGTTTCAGATTTCGAAGATTTTTAGAATTTAATCAAAACTAGCCGTTATTTGCTTACCTGAATGAAATATCTTAGGAATTTGGATATATTGATGATATGTTACTCATATTTGGATATCTCTATAGATACGGTACATAAAATATTGATGTTTCTCAATTAAGTACATTTAATACTTCTTATCTATTTGATTTGAGATTGAGAATTAATTTGGGAACTTAATTGAATATTTTAAAAGTCATATTTAATTAAATTATACTATGATTAAATGGTATTGATATATGGGGTCTATATGTCCATTTAATTTTTATATCTTGAGGGAACTAGCCATTAGAGAACCTGTTTCAAATTAGCTTTAATAGACCAGCGTTTTTTGAGATCAGTACATCACTTCCATCAAGAACTAATTGTTCCTGAGTTTTCTAAGAGACATTATTTTGATATTTTGTTGAGAGATCATTGTGAGAAAAGTTCTTGAGTTAAAGTGCTAAGTGTTTTGGCGTCACCGATCTAAGCTGTCTTGAGATTCATATTCAATTTTTCGATGTTATCCTGGTGAGATCGTTCCAAGCTTTTGTTCTTAATTGTAATTTTATATTATTATTATTATTTGCTTGGATATAAGATCTTTATGAAATCGTTTTTTTTAACTTTAAAGAGCATAAAAAATCTTTTAAAACGATTATGTGATAATCTGATTACGTGTTTATTTTTGTGCTACCCACACTTTATATAATCAAATATTGAATTCTTTACGTAAATTTTATCGCTGATAAATTCGGGACATTTATTGAGTTAAATTGATTTGAGGTGGTAGAAGCTCCGAGTGAGAAGAAATTAATTAATTCTTGTAATTGATAAGTTTGTGCGGATTAGATACTATTAGGAGTATTTAGTTAGGGGTAGCTTGGGTTTCGATCTCTTCCGGTAAATAGGTTGAGGTTTAATTTTTACCTATTATATGAACATGTTAGGTTACTATTTTCCCTTGAAAAGAGTTAGACTTAATTCTTCCTGATTAGAATTAATTCTGTGTGAATTGTAACAATTTCATCCTTACCGATGAAAATGATACTTTGAGTGTTTTTTTGTGAAGTTTGATTCTTAAACTAAGGTATAGAAGGATTAGGTTGTGATTCTTCCTGTAATAGAATTAGGTTAGTCTTTAACCTGGTAAAAAGATAGAGGTTTTTCTTTAGGTTATGAAAAGAGAATTGTAAAGGTTGATTCTAAGCCTGTGAAAATAATCATTGTGTAAAGGTTTGGTTCCTACATATTAAGGGGATCAAGTGGTTTAGTGGGTGCAAATCTCCGTGAGACTCGGAGAACTGGATTAGCCAAGAGTAGCTTAGTGAATCAGAATATATCCTTGTGTGCTACTTTATTAATATTTTATTGTTTGAGTGTGCACCTAGATTAAAAACACTTATCCGCTTCAATACAAATATAATAATTGATTTAGGGTAAATCGATTATTTGATTATTTAAGTATTGAAAAGATTAAAATTTGATTAAATTTTTTTATAACTATCCAATCCGCCCCACCTCTTGGGTAGCTCACTGAGCCAACAAAAAGCTTATCATGTAAAAGCGGCTACTGGCTATTGGCATTTTATCTGCATCTTTTCTTTGTGAACTCATCATTTTCTTTCAAAACAAAAAACAATTTTCTTATAATAAGGAACTTTAAAAATGTTCTTTTGATCAAGCATTTTTATTTTACCCTTTTATCAAAAATGTTTTTAGCTTTGACAAAGTAACCTTAAACTAAATATTGTCAAAATAAACATCCCCGAAGGTCATTCTTGTTAAGTCATCCATATTTGACAAGAGATCACACTGAGAGAACATTTCCAAAAAAATACCAAAAAACTTGTCCCACTTCGTTCTTAAAAATACCAAAAAGATTTCTTGAGGAAAAAATTTTAAAATCAAATAAAACATTCAGACTTAAAATGAATCCCCGAAACCTTTTAAAATGAATCTTTGGTCGGACCATACTTTTTGGAGTCAAAATGCTACTTAATCATCTTTTAAATTTGTTTTCTAAAAATCCAGTGATTTACCATACCATTTAAACTCAGTATTAGGTGGCGACTCTTTTTTCTAAAAAAAAAAATGGCTTAAATTCCTTTCTGAGAAAATCGGCATTTTAAAAAACCTCTCTTACACTATTTTTCCAAAAAAGAAAATGCTTTATTTTATTTTATTTTTAAAAATCATATTTTTCATTTGGATCTACATATTCGAATGCAACAAGATTATACAAACGTAAAAGTCGGAACGCCCTTGGTCAAGTACGAACTTAGAAGTCGGAATGACATGAAAACTCTATTAAAAAAAACTAAGTTACTTACAAGTTTGAATGACCATGGGACTTGGGATGAGAGGGGAGGAAATAAAACAACAGAGTACGTGGATTAATTGAGACTAGAGAGAGGAGTGTAAGAGGAGACGAGAAAGAAAAAATGACAAAAAATTAAAATCATCAGCAACATCAGCGCAATGTCAGCGGACGCCAACAGTGGCAATTGTTGCTAGCGACGTTGGGAGATTGGGGGTCATCATCGCAATTCATCTTCATCATCATCCTCGTGCTTGGCAACAATGACGGGCTTAGCAATGCTAACGGCGATGGCGACGGCACCATCGCTGTTGTCAAGCATAGGATGAATAACATAAAAAATTCACTATGACCCCCAAAATTTTTGAGTAGTATAAAAATAGTCCATAAATAGTCTTGGAACGTGAAATGACAAAAAAGCCGTTAAACTAACGGTTGACCGTGAGCTTTAACTAATAGAACTTTAATTTGGGTCAAATTGAAGCCAATTTGAATAATGAGGGACCAAATGTGTCCAACACTAAATAGTGAGGGCCACTTGAACAGCAACCCCATTTATGAGGGACCAAAAAGTCATTTTCCTTTCTTTTTCTTTTTTAATTCTAAAATTTTATTTTTCCATTTTTTTCTCCCCCTTTTTTTTGCAAGTGTTGTCCTTCGTATAAGTTGTTAACTTTTTTTTTTTCAAATTTGGCTTTTTTAGTAGTGGTATACCATAATTAGAGTGGTAAACGAGTTAAGCGAGTATTAAGTGATCAAATACTATGTTTAGACTTTAGTTCGTTTATTTTCCTTAATATTCAACTTTGAGTTGAGTTCGAGCCGAACCTCATATATTACGTTAAAGTTTGGTTCGTTTAAATAATCAAACTTTTCGCGAGCTTATTAAAAAATTATGTTTTGGTTAATATCCAATAACTATATAAAATATATGATTTTTTCCATAGAATCAATTATTTATATTATTTTTTTCAAAATATACATATAGAGTGTAAATATTTAATTTACAAACAATTCAAAACAATAATGTATATTTATAAACAATCAATATAATAAATATGTTAAATGATTATTTATCAAATTAAATTGTTGAACTAGGCTATGTTAAATTTGTATATTGTACTATTAATGAAATTCAAGAGTCCAATTTACTATTTTTTAGTATGTATTTAATTTTTTATTATTCGAGTTGTTCACAAATGTTAACGGGGCAAGCTTGAAATATGATATTTGTTCATTTAATAAACGAGTTTAAATAAAAGATTAAATTTCGATTTTTTACTAAATAAACGAGTTTCGAACGAACTATTATTGAACTGGACTTAAATAGTTCACAAATGGCTTAGTTCATTTACAGTTGAGAAGCATTTTCCATTTTATCATAAATGTAACCCAATTGCCATTACCATTCTCCAAGGCAAATTCGTCCTACCCTGTGTTTTGGTTGTTGGCTTTGAATTTTGAATTAAAATTGAAAATGAATATCATTCATAGAACTTATAAAAGAAATACAAGACACCCTCCAAAAGAGGAGAATATTAAACATGCAAGCTAATCAAGGGCTAGAACAACCCCTGGAACAAGAACCCACAAACTCTAGTACAACAAATCATCATGCAACCACACGCCAAAAATTATATAGAACAAGAATAATGTGAACACACGCACGGTCAGGCAGTTGATCAAACACACTATTTGGATGGCGGTGGCGCAAGGAAAGGAATTGCAGTTGGAATGGTAGGAAGAGAAGGAATTGTTGTGGGAATGTTTGGAAGAGAATTGATAGACGGAAGGGGAGGTAGAGTCACCTTTGGAATCACGGTGGGCAGTGGCGGTATAGGTAAAGATGGGATTTGGGGGATGGTGGGCAGTGGCGGCAATGTGGTCTGAGGCACTATAGGGAGAGACGGAATTGTGGGTAGAGTTGGTAAACCGGAAGCTTGCAAGAGGTGCCTAGCTGCAAGGGTGGTTTGGGTGCTTGAGAGTGACAATGCTATGATCAAAGAGAGAATGAAGTATTTGTTATGAGAAGCCATTGTTTGAGAGTGAGAAGAAGAGTTCAAAAAGTGTGAGGCTTTGGCAAGGGTAAGGAGATGTTGTTTCGTTGTGGATGACAAGAAACGGATGATGGCTATATATAGGGATTACCCCATTGTAAGTTCTATGAGGTTGATGAGATATAGTTGGACTAAAAGTGTACACGTGTACTTGTTAGATCACCTTCTCAACAACATACAGCCACCCAAAAAGAGAGTATTTTTCTCTCATAGTATATGTGAATTGCTAAAAAAAAAAACTGGTATTTAATTCTAAATGCAAGGATATTTATCATTTATCTCCACTCTCATTTTACCTAAAAGAATAAATTTTCACTATCATTTAAAGAATATCACTCAACCCCTATGACCCATTTTTTGAAGAAAAAACTTAAATGCCCTTCTTTTATTTTTTATTTTTTTTAAAATATATTTTTTATTCTTTTATTTTTTTAAAATTTACTAACACTCCTATTTTTAAAAAATTTATTTCTTTTACTTTTAATTTTATAAAAAAATTACATCTACCCCCACCCCACCACCACCCCCATCATTTTATTTTTTTTTATAATTTGTTACATAAAAAGGGATTAAAAAAGTTCATATTTTTTTAACAAGGATGTTAGTGTAAAAAGATAAAAGAAAAAAAAAATTAACAAATATTTATATTTTTTTTTAATTATTTAATTATTTTTAATTTATTAAAGGTAAAATTATCATTACTATTAAAAAAAAAATCAATAATTTTTAACCTATGAAGGAACTAAACGGTGTTTGAAAAAAAAAATTATAGGAAGATGACCGGTATTTGGGTGTCATGTAAGAGAAATCACTGCACATGCTCCTATAAGCCAAACAAAGTCCAAGCCATATGCAAGTCATTAATACCTCGCGACTCCACCATAAAGACTTCTGGCTTCAGGATTCTAGGAAGATTTTGGAATGAATAATGGAACATGGTGCCCGTGGGGAAGTATTGACCATGTGCGCCCACCTACTCTCACATAAGGGAGGGAGAGTTGCCAATCGACCGGATTGACTTGACAAGCTAATTATGGAAACCACTTATTACGTCATTAATAATATTTAATGACATCACTTAATTATCATTATAAAGCAACCGTATAAATTGTGGAATTTGAGGATTCATTTGGCATCGGACAATAAGCAATACAAGTCATACAGAGATAAAAAGAAGAAACAATCTTTACATCTCGAGCTTTAGTCTGACCTTCCGTAGTTTCTGACCCTCAAGACCGTCCTCATGATATATCAAGTACAGGTCAAAATCCATTGCTTTTACTTAAGTCACCTACGCACAAAATGAATGCAATGCAAAAAATAAATGAAGCCAGTATGCACCCTGAATGTCCATTGGAAGAAAAATAAAATCGACATTTATACTCCATTTCGTTCTTAATGATGGCCGTTATCGGATATTCGTTTCCTTTCTTCCCTTCAGCAGGAGCGTAATAATCTCTCTTGCCATTCCACAGGCAAAAAAGTACACAAAATGCTAGGAAAGAATACTAGATGTTAAAATGTAAAACCAACTGCTTACCATTTCTATAGCTATGTTTCTACCTTCATGTTCATGAATATAATTTGTTTGAGTTGCATTGCTGGAGATGAAGTTAATTTAATGCATAGAATGCTCAGTCATTCGAGTCATTTCTGCGTTGAGCCCCATAATCTTCTCCGAAAACCCAATATCAAACACGTGTAAAAACCAGTGGAAGCTATAATAGATACCCCTATGTAGACACAGACAGTTGTAGTACAGACATACAAGTACCTGCAAGAAGTAGCATATATCGTCAAACTTATAGTTGGCAATAACTCATCAGTTCATAGTATGCGATTTCAAATAGAATGCAGTGTTCTTAAGGATCAACTAGTTCTATTGTTATGAGGTTGCAACTTAAAACCATATGCTTTCAAGTGGAACAAATCCCTCCATGTATGGACAATTTTGGGAAGTCTCACAGATTCAATATGAGATTTTAACACAAAAAAATAAAAAAAAAGGTTCAAACAATCGGAGACAAACAAACGAGACTTTTCAAGCCTACGTTAGGAGGTCCAACTATATGGTTTTAAGTGGAATAACTCCTTTTACTTTAAGAAATCTCACAGATTTCGTAGGATTCTAACACACTACAACGTTATTCAATTTTATTTTATTTAAAAAAAAAAAAAAAAGGCGACTCTAAACATGTGGAACATGTCTGAGACCCCTTCACACACACACACAAACTAGACGCGTAGAATTTTATGCAGAACATTGCATCATGTGATCTCTGGATTTCCATCATCCGTTAGACCAATTCATTCATTTCATGAAGGAAACTAATTAGTGATCAACAAGCAGAGTATACGCAACAGCCAAAGTCTTGCCACATTTTTGACAGAAGCAAGTTCTAATAATTCCATGCTCCAGAGGACACTCTACTTACTTTGGAGAAAATACACTCCAAACAAACAAATGATTCCTCATTAGCAGCAATACGGTGGTGTATGCAACCAAAAGAACAGAATTCAAGGCTAGTGGAACCAGACAAGGAAAACCAATAGTTATCATGAGAGAAATTCCACTATCTACATCCTCGGGATTCAGAAGGGAACCAGTGTCCTTCACGGAACCATGCATCATCATGGCAAGAAGAGCTAGCACGGGGGATGCATAGGTGATGACGAACATTAAAAAACCAGAAAATATTGTTGAGTAGCTCGACACACCCTGGGAAAACAATAATGGAAAAGCTAAGCAATTGATTTTTGGAAAGGGAAAAAAAGAAACAAAAAAGTGCCGGTAATGAAACGGCAGCAAAGTAGGAGGAAGTACAATGAAAGCTCCAGCAACATCAATTGTAGCCAGTGTGTTAGTGTTACCAAGACAAAAATGGCCGGCCATTCCTAAATAATATAGGGCAGCAACCTGAAAAGGGGGGTGGGCGGGGATAAAGAATTAGCACCACAATGACAGTGCAAAAAAAAAATTATAACAGATGGAAAGTGCCAATATCATATATTGCATCAAACTGCAATAATGCAAGCAGAAACGACAAGCTGGCTAGTCTTATTTGTTTTCCAGATGTTTAAACACATAGCTAAAAAAAACATTGCCAACCTTCAATATCCATATGATGAGTTTAATGCGTTAACAAGAGAAGTAGAAGCGTTTCAGTCAGTCAAGTACCTCTTCTTAAAAAATATATAGGAGATGGGGATCAAATAAGGCCACCGCTTTGAACTTATGTACAACGGAAGCAAATCATTAGTCACTTGTCAATTATAATTATAGCCATTACTACTAATTATTTTCAAATTAGAGTTATTGCAATTATTGTACATTATTTTCATTTTTCGATTAAACCTATATAATGAGACTTGTTTGTACTAGAAGAAAAAACATGATTATTGATTATTGACTATTAAATTATTTTATCTAATATTTCCTTTACTTTTATTTCTTTTCTTTTGGATTGACTTCACTCATTAATTGGTATCAGAGTTTCAAGTTAATTTTGGGGGTACAGCTAATCAGAAACCCCAAATCTAAACCACAAGTTGTCACCACCAAACCCTAGATCTATTGTTCATGTTGCTGCTCACCACCACCCAATCCTAGATCTACTATTCACGTCGTTGCTCACCATGACCCTAGCCCAGCCACGGAGCCAACCTTCACCATCCAGTCGTTGCCTCTCCTGATCCGACTTCGTCGAACCTGGACAAACTCTCGTTGGATGTCACCAGACATTAACCGGCCAGAGCAATCTCTCCCAAGGCCTCTGTTGCTCGCCAAACCCTCATCCAGCCACCGAACTCTTCGACCATCCCTCCAACGATACAGATCCAGCCCCACCGCCCCAAATCCAGCCTTCACCTCCAGATCCAGGATCATTGGACCACAAGAGAGACCTCGTCGGAACCTATTCCAACCATTGGCATAATAACCTTAATTGGTGTTAAGGGGATTAATCTAATCTCTATTTGATTATTTTAGTGCTCCTTGGAAATCTATTTTTGAGATATAAAATCTTTGATTTATTTTTTACCCCACAAATTTAAGATCTGAGACAAAGGAAGCGGTGGCAATGATAGGTGTCCATAATTGGGGTTGGGCAATGGTGGCTAGCTTCACGTTTTGTGGTTGATGACTTGGTGCTAATATTGAGGATTGGGTTTACGGGCGCAAAGAGAGAGAAGAAAATGTTGGCCAATAATGGCTTGGTTTAGATCTGTAAAAGAGAGGAGGATGTTTGGCAGGTGGCGAACTGCTAAGATGGAGGTTGGACAGCGGTGGAATGTAGCGGTGATCTGTGAAGAGAGAGCAGTGTTGTGTAATAGTGGAATAGAGAGATGACTTGTAAGTTCAAGATTTGAGATAATTACATTTTGTACCCTAAAGTTTGTTTTGAATTGCACTTCCTTTCTTCATATTTTAATTGAGAGCGGTGTTGTGTAGTAGTGGGATTGAAAGATGACTTCCACGTTCAAGATTTGAGATAATAACTGTTTGTACTCCTAAAGTTTGTCTTGAAATGCACATTCTTTCTTCATATTTTAATTGTTCCATGCAAAGGTGATGAAAGATTTCCTAGAATATTTGTAATGATGTACCATATTTGATTAGGTGCTATATTTAGTTAATTGAGAGATTTGTGGGCTGGGATAGAAATCTTAGGAATCAATTTTTATTTTCCTCTTAATTTGGGAGATTAGTTGTCTTTTTTGTTTCCTAGAAGATACATATAAATACCTGTACATCAATAAAAAAAATTATTCAACCTTTTTCATATTTTATTCTCTGTTTTTATGGTATCAGCGCAAAAAATAAAATCCTAGGGTTTGAATCTGATTTTTCGTTCCTAAATGTTGGAAGTCACGTCCGAGACAAGCCATCCATCTTAGCCCGAACTTCAAACAGTCTGAAATCCATCTGAAAACCACCCCATTCAAATTACCACAATCCGACTGAATGGTGACAATTTTCTTCGATGGTCACAATCTGTTCGCATGTACATAAAAGGGAGAGGCAAGATCGGCTATCTCACAGGAGATATAAAGAAGCCCGACGTGAAAGATCCAACCTATGCCATTTGGGACACTGAAAACTCAATCGTGATGACATGGTTGGTCAATTCCATGGCTGAAGAGATATGTGCGAACTATATCTATTACTCTACAGCCAAGGAATTGTGGGACAACGTTTCACAGATGTATTTCGATCTAGGGAATCAATCCCAAGTGTACGAGTTAACCCTACGACTTGCGAAAATTCGCCAAGGTGAGGACTCTGTGACAAAGCATTTTAATTCTCTTAAAAGGATTTGGCAGGACCTGGACTTATTCAACGATTACAAGTGGAAATCACCCAAGGACTGTAATTAATACAAGAAGATAGTGGATGTTGGCCAAATTTTTAAATTTCTTGCAGGTTTGAAATGTTGAATATGATGAGGTCCGTGGCCAAATAGTTTGAAGGAATCCCTGCCTCAATTGAGGAGGTTGTGATGTTGGGAAAGAAGGCTGCAGGTACAACCGGGTCTATGGAAGGGTCAGCCTTGGCCATTCCAAAAGCTCAAGTCAGCCATAAAACGTCCCAAAACCAGCGTACAGGAGACAGAAACAACCTGCGCTGCAACTATTGTGGAAAACCGCGACATACTCAAGAGAATTGCTACAGGTTGCACGGTAGACGATTGGAATTGCTAGAGAAATAAATGGGTTATACTACTTTGATGAAACTGCTTTCGGAAATAAAAAGGCTCATGGATTAGGTAGTACTAGTTCAAACTTTGTCTATGATCAAGTCATCTTATGGCATAAGAGATTAGGTCATCCTAGTTTTCCATATCTCAAACGTTTATTTCCTCAATTGTTTAAAGGAATTGATTGTTCAAAATTCATTGTGAAGCTTGTTATTTGGCTAAAGACCATCGTGTTTCATTTCCAATAAAACCCTATTCTGCTTCAAAACCATTTTACTTGTTTCATAGTGATGTTTGGGGCCCATCCAAAGTTTAACACACTTTCTGGCAAAAAATGATCTGTAACATTTATTGATGATCACACGAGCATGTTCGGTTTATTTGTTGGAAAAAAAAGTCTGAAGTTGAACAATGGTTCAAAGATTTTTTCTTATGATTGAAAATCAATTTCAAACAAAAATTGGCATTCGAAGAACGGATAATGTGACCGAATAATTTAACAAATATTTGGGAACATTCCTTCTGGAAAAAGGTGTTATCCATCAATCAACTTGTTGTGACACACCACAATAAAATGGTATTGCCGAAAGAAAAAATAGGCATTTACTTGAAGTTGCTCGGGCCATTATGTTTTCAATGAATGTTCCTAAATATCTCTAGGGTAACGCACTCTTGACTGCTTGCTACTTAATAAATAGAATGTCATCTCAAGTTTCGAAATTTGAAACACCTTTACAGGTTTTAAAAGGTTTTTTTCCATCATCTCGGATAACTTTAGATCTTCCTTTAAAAGTGTTTGGTTGCATTTGTAATGTGTATATACCAAATATTTTTTGATCAAAACTGGACCCAAAAGCTGAAAAATGTGTCTTCATTGGTTATGCATCTAATAAAAGGGGATACAAATGCTTTAATCCAGTCACAAAGAAAATCTTCGAGAGTATGGATGTAAGATTTGTTGAGGACAAACCTTTCTTTCAAAATTTCTTCAGGGGGAGAATATAGTAGAAAAAAATAATTTTTGGGAAACTTAACCTATTCCGGAGGTGTCTATGCCTTTGCTTAATTATGATAAACATTTTTTGGAAACACCTGTTGAGAGTATGGAAACTAGTGGTAGTACTCTTAATCCTACTTTGCCAAACGTTACTTCATCAGACACAGGAGGAGAAGTACTTCCAACAGATCACAATCCTCAGTCTGAGCTTTAGGTTTATTCCAGGAAAATGTTTCACCAACGTACTACTGCTCCAATTATTCCTCCAACTATTCAATCCAATTTTCCAAGTGATGGTCCTACAACTCAAAGTAACCTTCCTTCTACTCCCATTCCTTCTTTTATCTTTTGATTTACCGACTTTGTCTTCTTCGGATCTTGATCTTCCAATTGCATTAAGAAAAGGAACCCGAACATGCACTAAACGCCCTATTGCAAAATACTGTCATAAGAAAAATTGTCAAACACATAGAGCATTTGTGTCTAGGATTTCTAATCTGTCTGTTCCAAGAACAGTTCAAGAAGCATTGGGTGATCCGAATTGGAGATTAATTGTGATGGAAGAGATGAATGCTCTTAGGAAGAATAACACTGGTAGTGTCATTGATCTACCCAAAGACAAGAAGACAGTTAGGTGCAAATGGGTGTTCACAATGAAGTGTAAAGCTGACGGAGGCGTGGAGAGATACAAAACAAGACATGTAGCAAAAGGGTTTACTCAAATTCATGGTATTAACTACCAAGAGACTTTTGCTC
This sequence comes from Eucommia ulmoides, assembly GCA_016647705.1. Taxonomy (NCBI): domain Eukaryota; kingdom Viridiplantae; phylum Streptophyta; class Magnoliopsida; order Garryales; family Eucommiaceae; genus Eucommia; species Eucommia ulmoides. Next base: position 46,365,402 of record CM028340.1, on the reverse strand, counting down.
CTGTTGCTAAGATTAACTCTATCAGAATACTTCTTTCTCTTGCAGTTAACTCCAACTAGCCACTTCATCAGTTTGATGTTAAAAATGCTTTTTAGAATGGAGACTTACAAGAAAAAGTATATATGGACCTGCCACCCGGATTTGAAGAAAGACTTGGAAGAGGCAAAGTGTGCAAGTTGAAGAAAGCTCTATATGGACTGAAGCAGTCCCCTAGAGCCTGGTTTGAGCGTTTTGAAAATGTTATTAGGAGACATGGTTTCTCACAAAACCAAGCTGATCACACCCTGTTTTTTCAAACATTCCATCGAAGGTAAAGTGGCTATTCTAATAGTATATGTTGATGACATAATCATGACTGAAGATGATTCTCTTGAGATTAGCAACTTGAACAGGAAGCTTGAGGCTGAATTTGACATCAAGGACCTGGGAAAGCTAAAGTACTTCCTCGGAATGGAGTTCGCAAGATCCAAGGAGGGAATTTTCATCAACCAACGCAAATACATTCTTGATTTGCTCAAAGAAATAGAAATGACTGGTTGTATACTCCAACCGAGCCTAATATGAAATTGAAAGCAGCGGCAACTAATGAAGTGATAGACCGAGAATGTTATCAAAGATTGGTTGGGAGATTACTCTATTTGGCGCACACTAGAATTAACATAGCCTTTGCAGTAAGTGTTGTAAGCCAGTTCATGCATTCACCTGGACCAACTCACTTTGACGCTGTATTCAGAATTTTGAGATACCTCAAAGGGACTACGGGAAAAGGACTTTTGTTCAAAAATAGAGGCCATCTTCAGGTAGAGGCCTACACAAATGCAGATTGGGCAGGCAATATAACTGATAGAAGATCCACCTCGGGCTATTGCACCTTTGTAGGGGGGGAATCTGGTTATGTGGAGAAGCAAAAAACAAAGTGTTGTGGCAAGAATTTAGTTAGCAAGCTTGCCATGAGTGATGTTGTTCGCGATATTTTCACGCTTGATTTTACTCGCAAGTGCACGAGGTCATGTTTTAATATAGTGGATCCTAAGATCGAGTGTCGTCCACTGGGATTTGTCAAGCGATTAGTTAAGTAATACAATTGACATAACTTAATATTATCTAAACGTTTCAAGAATTGATTTGCTAATCGAAAACTAATTAAACCTAACAACTAGGGATTAAATCTATGAAAATGGATTACCTAGGGATTAATTTCGTTCACTAATACATGTTTTATTTCGTTTAGTTTACATTAACGGTATTCATCTTATCCGACAATCTAGGCATCATAAACTCGCTCACTACCTCTCCCGAGTGTAAAGTGAGCGAACATGCACCTCATATCAACGCCGATATCCCTATCAAGCGTCTAAACGAGTGCATGAGTTTTGACCCAACCTCACGAATTGCACACTTTCTAATAATCTACCGAAACATTAGACCGTCGTGTTGTGTTTAACCCTAGTCCGAATCCGGGGTTACCTCTCCCGAGTGTTAAACCCCGTATTCTCAAACCAACCATATCATGGATGCAACAAAACGGTAAACACAATCGAATAAAGGTAACAACCGTTAACGAAACATATATTCACTCAAACATGCATATACATGAACTAATTAATCCCTAGATAATATTTACTTAGCCAACCATGTTCACAACCAAATATACATTAAAACATGAGAATAACTTCATCATTCAAGATACAAAGTTTAGAAACGAAGATGGAAACAAAGAGAGAATGGCAAATCTGAAGAGTGGAGTGTTCCACTTCCGCAAAAACCGTTCCGAGATCGCTTCCTCTTTCTCAAATGAGCTCTCCTCTTCCTTGGTTTGATCTCTTGCTTCTCCTCAGTGTAAAAACGTCTTTGATACAAGGTAGGAAAGGGTGTACATCAACTTAGCCGAAAATATCCTAAAAATATCCCAAGAGATCTAAGCCAACTGGTTGATTGATTGCTGCAGCGATGGTTGATCAGTAAGGCTTCTGACCTTTCATCGCTGCAGCAATGAGGGCCATCGTTGCAGCGGTGGTTGGATAAAATGCTACTAACCTTTCACCGCTGCAGCGATAAAGGGTCAGTAGCCCTTGACGTTGGCGCTGCAGCAATGAGCTTCATCGCTGCAACGGTGAGGCTGCAGTTTTGATTCTTTGATCTTTTTCAACGTTTTTCCACCGACTTCCTACCAACTTGCTCGAATATCAATCGTTTTCATCCCTACACCTGGTTTATATAAAAACGAATATAAACGATTTAAAACATTACAAGAACACTCAAAAACTATCAAATTCGGCTTGGAAATAGATAGGTAATTTCAACCTATCAAATACCCCCAAACTTGAAATTTTGCTAGTTCTCGAGCAAAACACCCTAATATTAAAATAAACTATCACTACTAATTAACTAACTTCAATATAAAAAATAAAAAAATAAAAAAAATACTAGAAGTAATGACATACGAGTTCTGAATTCAACTAATAAACCAAAACATTTTTCCCTCAACAGCCCCCAATCAAATCAAGTTCAAGAATAAAATGCACCATGTAGTGTTCTAGAATTTCAACATTCAATATCAGTAAACGCCATTCTAGATCCATTCAAGTGTGTGTGTGAAAATTCAATTATACAACTATCCAAAAACTGGATTGGATTATTCACCAACAAAGATCATGACTTAAACCATAAAGGATTAGGATATTCATATGCCAGATTAGGTTCCACTCTTCACTAATGTAGGCTTGGAAATTCAAAAAGATCAAAAGGACTTGGATCGGTTTATGTCAACTGGTCAAAGGTATATCGGGAAAAGGTAAACGTTATTAACTCGACGTTACCCAAGGCACATGTTTGACACTCAATCACTCTTGAACCCCCAAAGATCAGTTCGAAACAATCCTGAACTAACATTTTAAAACATTGTACTCACTTGTCAAAAGAAAAAAGAAAAAAAAAATAGAATTATATTTACATATGGTTTTTTTTTTTTTTAATAACTAACCACAACCCCAAACTTATTTGATTTGTACAATTTCACGGATGTGGGAATACGATAGAAAAATGACAAGTGAGTACTCGAATACCGAATCAATCAAAAGTTCGCCCAAAACCCAACCGCTCACTTCAAGTAGCATTTACAAATGCTCACTTGATTTTGACTCAAATTGTGCCTTAGGTTTAGCGACATAGGTTTAGAAAAAGTTTTATTGGTTAAGGTATTTGTTACGTGTTCAGAATTGAAACGGCTTATAGGCTTCAACAGGTTAACGAGGGATAAAAATATAACATGGTAGGCTTCAACAGCTCAAGCTATCAAAATGAATGCCTAAATCATGTCTCTTGAACTACCTCGCCTAGGATTTCGCCTCAAGTTTCCCCCAATCAGGTTCTAGAATCCCTAAAATTGTCATGAACTTGCTACTGAATAATCGGTGTCAAATCAATTGAATAGCTATACATTGAGTCTACATGATCGTGCAATTTAGGACCTAAAATGATTTTCACCTAATCGACATGTCAAGCACACAGAACACACATGAATGAGCATTACCCCTAACCTCGATAAGCAACTAGGGGATAATTTCATTATCGGGTAATGGCCCAGAAGAACTTTCAAACTCAGCATACAATTACTACTTCATACATAAACACATTTGATACTAAAAATAAACACAAACATGCATACATTACACTAAACATTCACAACACCACAATTTACTTCTAAACATGCATAAACAAAAACTACAATTTAACTTAAACTATAAAACATTTAACTACTAAAGTCTACTACATATCCATTAAAATGTCTAGAAACAAGAAAAACATACATACTTAAAGCATACATAACAAAAGAAACATAAATATCCTGATGAGAACCAACAAGCAACATCAAAGGACACATTGCATGTCCCGGTTGGGCCCATTACTAGAGCAAGATCCAAGAAGATCAAAGAAGCGCTTAATGGGCTAATTCAAGAGCTTTCGGCTGAATCGAAAACAATAAAGCCCAAATTAGGACCAAATGACGATCAAGGCCTAATCCATCTCATCAAAGCAAGTGAATGGGTTTAAACATACTCAAATGGACCAAGGCTTGTGTACCACGAAATTCCTATCATATTTATTTTATTATTTTAAAGTCTTTTAATTATTTTAGGCTAATTTATAAGCTTGATTGCCAAGTAAATCATTTTCTTTTCCAACTAAGAATGTAAGGCAAATTAGGAAGCTTCCTTATTCTTTATTTAGCAATTAGATTTTAGGGTTTCCTTTTTCCTCCATATAGACCCACGAATTTCAAAGTGTATTAGGGTTTCTTTTCTTATTCTCTTGACCACCTATGTAAGGGGCTTTGTAGACCTACGAATTTCACATTACTTTGATTAATAAAAATTGTGAGAGTTTTCTCTTTAGTTTTTCAAAGAACTTTTCTTGAACTTATCAAGAGTTTCTTGTGGCATTCAAACTTATATCTTTGATTCGTGATTCATTATAATCATTGGGTCAAGATCATTATACCATTGGTTCGCGTTTCGTTCATAAACGTTGGGTCAAGGTAATCTATCTTTCTATTTCTGTATTTTTAGCTCGTTCAAAAATCTGATTTATTTTCGATCTTCGTGAAGAAACCCTAAGTTGGTTTCGGGTCTCACTAATCCTTGGTAAGGTTCGCATCATATCCCCTAACAAAACAAAAACATCCTACATACAAAACAAGATAGACATCCTGCATACTAAACAACAAAGACAACCCCCCCAAACTTGAATTGGTCGGTGACCACAATGACCCATCAGCGATCCCAATAACAGTACATAGCATGATGACAAAAAGGATTGCGAACACGTACTTCCTACTGTTCGTCTCAAGGGATGTCGTCCCCACCGCCATCGTGGTGGGATGGATTGTGTGGTGGCTGCAAAAGGTGGGCTGGGAACGGTGGCATCAACGGGTAGCCGCTCATATCATAGCCTGCCTGAACTCCGTAGTACCAGTGAGCCTGATACATCATCTGATTGTACTGGTCCTGGTACCTCAGGAATTCAGCGTTTTCATTCCGGATCAGATATTAATCGTTCCGAATAGCAGCGGCGTCTAGCCGAAGAGCTTGAAGCTACTCCCCCTGATGAACCACCTTTTGGTGAAGGTTGTCCAATGTGATTTTCTAGCAGACGGGAACCTTTGAACCTTGGGCCTCAGACGGCCCTGCTTCTTCTTCTTCTGGCCCCTCAACCTCTACGCTCCAGATTCGTCTCATTGCCGCGAGATCCATAGGTCTTTTGGGGAGGCATGGGCTATCACTAGAGATTACCACACCTGCCTTCCAGAAAAGTTCAGTGAGAAGAGATGGGAAGGACAGACCGGGTTTTGTGTTCCGGATTGCATATTGAATGGCTGAATTAACAAGGAACCCGACGTTCAACGGCCTGCCAGTCTCAATTGCATATAGCGTCAAAGCTCGGTCTTTGGTGACGTCCGTCAAATGTGACGTCGGGTGGAGGCTGGAGCATATAAAATGGAACCATATCTTCGGAAATTGGTGCAGGTACTTGGATGGAAAAATGGCGAGACCCGACCCCGTATGTAACCATTGAACATTGACGGAACAGAGGGTCCTGATGACCGTTTGTAGGTCTTCTTGCTCCATTTCTTCATCCAAGTCTTCTTCTAGTTCCGGGGGAACCAACCCCAGTAGCTCATTTATCGTGTCCGCATCAAACTTCACTAGACAAGTCCAGTCCTTGGTCCGGTGGTTCTCAGCTTCTACACAATTCGCATAGAATTCCCGGACCAAAGTTATGTCGCCTGGGACCGGTTGTCTACACAAACGTTGTCAACCTCGCTCCCTTATCACATTTGCAATCTCGGCCGGAAGCTCATCCAATTTGTCAAAGCTGCGCTCCCGAATGCAAGTACGCCGGTGCTCAAACCGATTAAAATGTTGCTCAGCTCCTTTCGAAACGAATCAGCTTGAGTCAAAATCTGAGCCGAGGTCGGCGGATCGTGAATTGGATCCCTCACCCCTTTAACGTTTGGCGGCGACTTTCTTTGACATGGTTCCTAATCAATTCAACACACAAAAATATGTCACCAAATCACAATGGAACAACACAATTCAACAAATCGAATCAAATCTTCAAGAACACCACAATCCCCCAATTTGCACGCACCAATCACAAGATTTCTACAAAATTTGCAAAAACTTGGCAATAACCCTTGAATCAAACAAACAAACCACCCCTAATCAACTTGTTCTTCACCAAAAATCGACCCAAATCCACAATGACATGAAAATTGCAATAGTGGGTTCAAGGATTTCATATGAACAATCCAATTTATCAACCAATCTTCCTATGAACATGCAAATCACAAATAGATTACAATACACACGAGTAATGTAGGTTCAAAACAACATACTTGATGAAATTTTGAGTGCCCAACGGTTGAAAATGGAGGAAATCGCCTCTTTGAAGCTCTAACCCTAGAATCACAAATTTATGGTTTGAAAATCGATTTTGGCGGTGGGGATCTTAGTTTTAGAGTATGGAAGGATAGATTTGAGGTTTGATTATGGTTTGGGAGGAGAAATTGAAGAGAAACGAGAGTTAAGGTTTTGAAATTATGTTTTTCATGAAACAGGGCCTCTTATCTGAACAGGGGCGCCATCGCTGCAGCAATGGGCTTTCTGTTGTTTCACCGTTGCAGCGGTGAGTTCCATCGCTGCAACGATGGACTAGCAGATAGCCTTCTGCTTATTGGGCGCTGCAGCGATCAAGTCCACCGCTGCAGCGGTGGAGGCTGCAACTTTTGCAATTGGTTTCTCTGCATTTTTCAACAAAGTCATCCACTATTTTACTTCCATTCCGCTATTTCATCGCTTTCATGATCGTATCACTACCCCAGATGTCCGAACTCATCAATTCACTCTCAAACACGCTTCGAGATCATCTCGACCTCCAAAAAGTTACTATATATCAAAAGTTGGCGAAAACCATACCCTCGAGTTGTATATCAAAAAGAGCGCTTGTTTTACCGTCCCTAGTTGGACTTAGCAAACTTCCACATCAGTCGTCAACGAGGAAAATACTCTCCACAACTCGTTCTGCACTCCCAAAATAGTGTTTGATTCTCTCCCCATTGACTCGGAAAATCCGTCCGTTGTCACCTTCCAATTCGATTGAGCCGAATGGAAATACATGTTTGATCCAAAACGGTCCGGACCATCTGGACTTCAGTTTTCCGGGAAAGAGTCTCAGCCGAGAATTGAAAAGTAAAACTTGTTGTCCCGGGCTTAACTCCCTCCTGACTATGTTCTTATCATGCCATTTCTTCGTTGTCTTTGTACAACTTGGCGTTCTCATATGCTTCATTTCGGAATTCATCCATCTCGTTGAGTTGGAGGAGACGTTGTTGCCCCGAAGCATTGAGATCAAAATTCAACTTTTTTATCGCCCAATAAGCACGGTGCTCTAATTCAACCGGCAAATGGCACGCTTTGCCAAACACCAACCGATACGGTGACATTCCGATCGATGTTTTAAAAGCCGTGCGGTATGCCCATAATGCATCATCTAACTTCACCGCCCAATCCTTACGGTTAGAATGAACCGTCTTCTCCAAGATTTGCTTTATCTCTCGATTGGACACTTTGGCTTAACCGTTTGTTTGGGGATAGTATGGAAGCGCCACCTTATGCCGGCCTCCATACTTTGTCAGTAGAGTATTGAACATTTTATTGCAGAAGTGAGTTCCTTCATCACTGATAATGGCTCGAGGAGTCCTGAACCTTGTCATAATGTTCTTCTGAAGGAATTTCAGAATCACCTTGGCATTGTTGGTTGGCGTTGCCACAGCCTCAACCCATTTGGACACGTAATCCACCACCAGCAAGATATACTCCTAACCAAAGAACGGTGGAAACGGCCCCATAAATCAATCCCCCACACATCAAAAAACTCCTACTCGAGAATGGACGTCAGTGACAACTCATGCCGTCTTGAGATGTTGTCAACCCTCTAGCATCGATCACAGGTTTTTACAAACGTATATGAATCACGAAATAGCGTTGGCCAGTGAAAACCTAATTGAAGCACTTTAGCGGCCGTCCGCGTTGCTCCGAAATGCCCCCCACACGGTAATGAATGGCAATGATATAGAATGCTTGTCATTTCCTCTTCTGGAACACATATCCGGATAACTTGATCAGCGCATTTTTTGAACAACATCGGATCATCCCACATGTAATGCTTCGCATCGAATAAGAATTTCTTCCTTTGATTACTTGATAGGTTCGGCGGCAACACCTTGCACGCGAGATAGTTGATGATATCCGCGAACCACAGAAGTTTAGTTTCAACATTGAACAATTGCTCATCCGGGAAAACTTCTGTGATACAAGACTCCTCACCAACATCTTCTTGCACAAGCCAGGATAGATGATCGGCAACCACATTTTCACTCCCCTTTTTATCTCTAATGTCAGCATCAAATTCTTGAAGCAAGAGAATCCACCAGATTAGATGCAGCTTGGCGTCTTTCTTCGCAACTAAGTACCGGATGGCAGCATGGTCCGTATAGATGATCACTTTGAATCCTATAATGTAAGACCGGAACTTATCACACGCAAAGACCACCGCCAACATCTCCTTCTCAGTGGTGGTGTAATTCTCTTGAGCGTCATTCAACGTTTTGCTTGCATAGTATATGGATCAGAAGATCTTCTCCTTGCGTTGGCCTAAAACAGCTCCAATCGCATAGTCGCTCGCATCACACATGATTTCAAAAGGCTCATTCCAATCCGGAGCAACTATAATTGGAACCGAGATCAACTTCTCCTTCATAGCATTGAATGCTTCCACACAAGCTTCATCAAAATTAAACGGGGCTTCTTTTTCAAGCAAATGACATAACGGCCTCACCGTCTTAGAGAAATCATTTATGAAACACCGATAGAATTCGGCATGGCCTAAGAAGCTTCGGACTCCCTTCACATTGATTGGAGGTGGAAATTTCACGATCGTCTATCTTCGCCCGATCCACCTCAAGCCCCTTGGAAGAGACCCGATGGCCTAAGACGATTCCCTCCTTGACCATGAAATGGAACTTTTCCCATTTGAGAACTAGATGTTTCTCTTCACAACGGTTGAGAACAAGTGACAAATTGTAAAGACAATGGTCGAATGATGAACCAAAGACCGAGAAGTCATCCATGAAAACTTCCATTATATCCTCCACCATATCCGAAAAAATAGTCATCGTACATCGTTAGAACGTTGCCGGAGCGTTGCAAAGACCAAACGGTATACGACGGTAAGCAAAGGTTCCATACGGGCATGTGAAAGTTGTCTTCTCTTGGTCTTCCGGTGCAATGGCTATTTGATTATAGCCTAAATAGCCATCAAGAAAGCAATAATGGTCATAACTGGAAAGACGATCAAGCATTAGATCAATGAACGGTAGAGGGAAATGATCCTTCCGTGTGGTTTTGTTCAACTTTCTATAATCGATACACACTCTCCATCCAGTGATGGTTCGTATGGGAATTAGATCATTCCTCTCATTCTTCACCACCGTCATGCCTCATTTCTTAGGAACCACTTGCACTGGACTCACCCATTCACTGTCCGATATAGCATATATAATTCCGGCATTCAACAACTTCAACACCTCGGCTCGGACCACCTCCTTCATCGCCGAATTTAGCCTTCTTTGATGCTCAATGGAAGGCTTAAATGAGTCCTCCATCAAGATTTTATACATGCAAATTGTTGGGTTAATTCCCTTGATGTCGGAAATAGACCACGCGAAAGCGGATTTATGCTGTTTCAAGATACTTAGCATCTTATTCTCTTCTTCTTGAGTCAAGGATGATGAGATGATAACCGGATCAGTTGAGTTCTTCCCCAAGAAAGTATACCGAAGGTGATCCGGTAATTGCTTTAGAATCAACCCACCATGAGGTGGATTTGAGGGTTCAGGTGAACTAACTTCGTCGTCAAGGGCCTCCACTTGAACCGAATCCACTACGTCTTTAGGTATGGCTTCCATAGATTGGATGTAGTCAACAACTCCTTCTTTCATGGTTGAGCCTTTTTCACCAAAATCCCCATAGATAGAGAATTTGTGATAGTATGCTCCAATGGATCCAGATTCAAATTTTCATGAAAGAATTCCCTAACGCACGAGGCAACCACTTCAACTCGATTGCATGTTTGGGCAATCATCCGGAAATTTCATTGTGTTGAAAATATTGAATTTCACTCATCTTCATTCACCCTCAACGTCAAGTTCCCGTTGTGAACATCAATCAACGCCTTTCTCGTGGCAAGAAAAGGCCTCCCAAGTATTATTGGAATCTCCCGGTCCTCCATTTCCAAAACGACAAAGTCCACCGAAAATATGAACTTGTCCACCTTTACCAACACATCTTCAATTATGCCCTTTGAATAGGTCAATGAGCGATCCACCATTTGGAGAGAAATCGTAGTCGGCTTTGCATTTCCAAGCCCCAACTTCCGGTAAACGAATGATGGCATTAGATTGATGCTCGTTCCAAGATCACAAAGCGCCTTGTCAAAGTGAGATTTCCCAATAGTGCACAGAATTATGAAACTCCCGAGATCTTTCAACTTTTGAGGCAACTTTTTTTGAAGTATCGCACTACATTCCTCTGTCATCTTGACCGTCTCATATTCCTCAAGTTTCTTCTTCTTTGTCATGATATCTTTCAAGAACTTCCCGTAATTGGGCATTTGTTCCAAGGCATCCGCAAACGGTATGTTGATATGAACTTGAAGATGTCGAGAAATTTAGCAAATTGGGAATCCAATCTCTTCTTCTGGACCCGTTGCGTATATGGTAAAGGCGTAGTGAGTATCGGCGGATTGTCCGGAAATGGGATTCTTCCCGGAATCACCCTTGGTGCTTCCTTCTTCTCCTCAACCGGAATGGCTTCCTTTTTCTCCTCAACTTTCTCTTCAACTTTCTCCCTTGGCTCATCCTTTTCAACATCAATTTCGTCTCTCGGCTCTTCCTCCGTTTGCTAATTTGCTTCGACTTCTTTTCCGCTCTGCAAGTTAATAGTTTTGCACTCCCTCGGATTAGTCTCCGTATTACTTGGAAACTTCCCCTTGGTTTGCTCTTTGATAGCACTAGCAAGCTGACCAATTTGAGTTTCCAATGACTTCACAGTTGCATTTGTATTGGTGCACGTTGTCTCAATATTGTCAAGCCTTGTCTCATGTTCGTTGAGCCGGTTATGCGTTTCACGCATAATGGTTTGAGTTTCCTTCGTGAATAAGCCGAGCATGTCTTCCAACGGTGGCTTATGGCTTTGCACCGGATTTTGTTGCATAGACTAATATCCTTGAGATTGTAACGAGTATCCGGGAGGAGGTCGCAATGTGTTCTAATTATTCGCATAAGAAAAATTCTCATGATTGCGAATTCCGGGGTGATAATGAGTTGGAATATTGTTGGCGGGCCTAAAGGTGTAGGCCCGATTGTTGACAAAATGGCAATCTTTAAACTCACTATCCACTTCCGGTTGCGATGTACTTGCCACATTTTCCATTTCTCGACTCAACGAAGCATCTCTGGTAGAGAAGGCGACTAACTGCTCCGTGAGCTTGGACACCTGGGCCGATAAGGTAGCAAGAGAATCGGTCTCCTGAATTGCGGCTACCTTTCGTCCCATATTTCTCTCATTTGGCCATTGGTACTTGTTGGCCGCCATTTCTTCTAAAAGTGCATTAGCTTCATCCAGAGTTTTTGATAACAAAGATCCTCCCGAGGCGGCATCCCCAATTGTTCTAGTCTGGTCATCCAACCCATTGTAGAAGAGTTGGGTTTGAAACCAATCTTGGTACCCGTGTTGGGGGCACTTTCTCAATAAGTCCTTGAACCTTTCCCATGCTTCGAAGAGTGACTCAAAATCCCGTTGGCGAAATTGTGCAATCTCGCCTCTCAGTTGTGATGCCTTCGAAAGTGGAAGGAACTTGGTGAGGAACCTTTGAGCTAGGTCCTCCCAAGTATTGATACTCCCCGGTTAGACTGACTGAAACCAACCCCATGCTCTATCTTGAAGTGAAAATGGAAACAACCTCAGCCGAATTACATCTTCTACAACTCCGTTTATTTTCATTGTATCACAAATCTCCAAGAATGTTGCAAGGTGCATATTTGGATCTTCGTGAAGATTCCCGCCGTATTGGTTTTGTTGAACCATGTTGATTAAGGTGAGTTTCAACTCGAAGTTATTTGCTTGGATCAGCTGCCTCCGAATCCCAGAATAATTGTCAAACATCACGGGCCGATAGTAGTCCCTAAGGACCCGCTGTTGAACTTCCGGTTCCGGCGGCTATTGCGGTAGCGCCTGGTGAACCGGCGATGGTTGTGGCATATGATCATCAACACCGTCAGCCATGGCTCAAGTTCGGTTTCTTCTCTCTCTCCTTAATTTTCTCAATATACGCTCAATCTCAGGATCAAGAGTTAAGAATTCCAGACTCCGGCAACGTCACATACACTGCTTGTGATCACAACAAATGAAAACAATTTAAACAAAAACAAATTCAAACTAAATAAAACAAAAAAATGTCAAGATTAATATTGCACTACTTGGTAGTAATATCAACCAAATCACTAATAAAAATCCCTGGCAACGGCGCCAAAAACTTGTTCGCGATATTTTCACACTTGATTTAACTCGCAAGTGCACGAGGTCAAGTTTTAATATAGTGGATCCTAAGATTGAGTGTCGTCCACTGGGATTTGTCGAGCGATTAGTTAAGTACTACAATTGACATAACTTAATATTATCTAGACGTTTCAAGAATTGATTTGAGTTTGCTAATCGAAAACTAATTAAACCTAACAACTAGGGATTAAATCTATGAAAATTGATTACCTAGGGATTAATTTCGTTCACTAATACATGTTTGATTTTGTTTAATTTACATTAACGGTATTCATCCTATCCGACAATCTAGGTATCGTAAACTCGCTCACTACCTTTGCCGAGTGTAAAGTGAGCGAATATGCACCTCGTATCAACGCCGATATCCCTATCAAGTGTCTAAACGAGTGCATGAGTCTTTACCCAACCTCACGGATTTCACATGTTCTAATAATCTACCGAAAAATTAGACCGTCATGTTGTGTTTAACTCTAGTCCGAATCTAGGGTTACCTCTCCCGAATGTCAAACCCCGTATTCTCAAACCAACCATAATACCATAACAAGCATATCATGGATGTAATAAAACGGTAAACACAATCGGATAAAGATAAACAACTGTTAACGAAACATATATTCACTCAAACATGCATATACATGAACTAATCAATCCCTAGATAATATTTACTCAGTCAACCATGATCACAACCAAATATACATTAAAACATGAGAATAACTGCATCATTCAAGATACAAAGTTCAGAAACGAAGATGGAAACAAAGAGAGAATGGTAAATCTGAAGAGTAGAGTGTTCCACTTCCGCAAAAACCGTTCCGAGATCGTTTCCTCTTTCTCAAATGAGCTCTCCTCTTCCTTGGTTTGAACTCTTGCTTCTCCTCAGTGTAAAAATGTCTTTGATACAAGGTAGGAAAGAGTGTACATCAACTTGGCCGAAATTATCCTAAAAATATCCAAAAAGATCTAAGCCAACTGGTTAATTGATCGCTGCAGCGATGGTTGATTAGTAGGGCTTCTGCCCTTTCATCGCTATAGCGATGAGAGCCATCACTGCAGCGGTGGTTGGGCAGAATGCTACTGACCTTTCACCGCTGCAACAATGAAGGCCATCGCTGCAGCGATCAAGGGTCAGTAGCCCTTGACACTGGCGCTGCAGCGATGAGCTTCATCGCTGCAGCGGTGAGGCTGCAGTCTTGATTCTTTGATCTTTTTCAACATTTTTCCACCGACTTCTTAACGATTTACTCAAATATCAACCATTTTCGTCCCTACACCTGATTTACATAAAAACGAATATAAACAATTTAAAACATTACAAAAACACTCAAAAACTACCAAATTCGGCTTGGAAATAGATAGGTAATTTCAACCTATCAAATATCTTCATGCCAGCTTAAGGCGAAGTGATGAAAAGGATTTCCTAAAATATTTGTAATTATGTACCATATTTGATTAGGTGCTATATTTAGTTAATTGAGAGATTTGTGGGCTGGGATAGAAATCTTAGGAATCAGTTTTTATTTTCCTCTTAATTTGGGAGATTAGTTGCGTTTTTTGTTTCCTATAAGAAACCTATAAATACCTGTACATCAATACAGAAAATTATTCAATCTTTTTCATATTTTATTCTCTGTTATTAAAAAGTCTAGTCTTTGGCTGAAGAATAACAATGTTAATTGAGAAAAAGTATAACATAAGTTAATTTTCGAAGTGTATGATAGGCAATTTGCTGTTAATTTTTTACTTAATGGATATGTATCCTCTACATCTATATACTAAGATCATTTATAAAGACAGTCGTCGGATCAAATTATCAAAAGACAAATAAGCTAAGATAGGACAGGTAAAAGAGACATGAATATTTTTTAAACGTCCAATGTCATGTGAGATAAAGAACTTGATTTTATGGTTCACAGTGTTTTGTTGTGCTCTACTATTTATTTAATTTAAAATAGTGTCTTGAGGCACGGATACACGCTAGTATATAATACTACGTGTGTGTGCGTGAATGCGCTCTCTTTCTCCCTATTAAACCATCACATTTGACACCAAACAGGAAAAGCTTCAAGTATCTTATATTAAGACTACGGCATTGTGAATTTTAGGTTAAGCTTCAAACATTTCAAGTCAAAGAAAAAATTATATCCAGAAAAAGTCAATTTCTTTTTGAATTTCGAATGTTGCTACTAACCTCGACCCACGGTTTACAGTGCAGATCACTGGTATAAAAATATAACAAGCTGGCAAGGATCTGAATAAGAAGCAGTAATATAGGAGGTGCATTTATGGGTTGTTGCAGTAACAGCTGTAGAAGACACCAGCAGAATACGTATGCCCACGCAGTCATAAAGGTAGACTCTCTAAGCCGCACATGCAGAATCATGCTTTTAGATTCAGGGGTAACATCATTAGGCAAGAAGATGTTGTACCTTAAGCTTTTAGGATCCCAAAAAGGCGTAAGCCATGGTAAGGCAATAACAGCACCTGCTGTAATAGTACCCAGACTCACAAGTATTAGCTGTGCCTTGAGGGTAGCAGCATAACTAGATGCTGCAAGAGCACTGCCCTGATATTCATATATATGCTGCAGAACCAACCCCCCTGGTAATAAGAATACAAAGCCAACAAGAATTGCGAACTTCCGCTTCAATTGTAACAAAGAGAGAGCATATAAACCTAAGCTGATCAAAAGGCACCCCGAGATCAACTGGACTGATTTTACAATTGCACTTCCTGCCTGCTCTAGCCATTTTGCAATGTCCGGAAGGTGAGTCCAGTTAACACCACCTTGATGCCAGCCTCTCAAAATTCTCCCAGACGAAAGAATCAGAATGAGGAATAATATTTGGATATAATTTCTGTTTTCTTTTTCTTGCATCACACAATGCGAACTTCGTGAAGTGCTTGATCCAGTGGATCGCATTGTTTGATATAGTAAGATCAAATAGAATGTGGAAGTGACAAAATGCCAGACGTATTGCTCTTCCTCTACTAAAGAACTGGATCCCATGCTTAAAACAAGGATCAAGATGATAGCCAGGGCAACAGTCTCATCCAAATGGCACTTCTGCATGTTATTGTTTATATCAGGAATGTAACTCTTTTGCCTGAGATGGATTTCTTGGCATAGTTGAGAAAGAAGGAAAACAAATGTGAAACATGAGAGGAGCATTGCTGCAACACCGGAACCAAGTAGGCCAATTGGTTTCTGCAATGTGAATAAATAAACGTAGACGTAAAAATTAAGAAAACATAAAAGCTTGATCGAGAATGAATTTTCTATTCTTCACAAGTCAATAAAAAGTTACAAATCTATTTTACAATGAGAATGAATAACCCAGCTTCGGGAAGAGGCATAGTTGTCAAAGGTTTGCGTAGGCTCAAAACCCGTGAGGCACATAGGCACACACCTCTTACACCTCTCCAAGCCTTATGAGAGGTACATCCATCGCATGGGGCAAGAGCAAGGCACACTCTGTTAGGATCCCACACCGACTAAGTATGGGATTGGTTGGTGGGTTATAAGCCCCTAGGCACCCTCCCCTTGTAAACCGGTTTTCAAGGGTGAGTTCTACCTAGTGGGTTTGTAACCATTGGTTCGTACCAAGTATGGGCTTGGTTCGTATCACACTCCTCTCCAAGCCTTATAAGAGGTACATTCTTCGCATGGGGCAAGAGCAAGGCACACTAAATTGAAGTTGTTTGATGAAGTTCCATCTAACCTAGTGGCACTACTAAAGTGAGAAAAAAAAAAAATAATGGCTCATACTTTCCCTTAGAAACGCCTAACACAATTAACATGATTATTTGGATTTCGACTATTTTGTTTCGTTCGCCGCTTCAACCATGTCTTCTGAAATCTTAAATGAATTGCCCTTTCGTACTTTTTTATCATTGAAAAGTTACATGATTCTAATATTTTTAGCTCAGTTCTTGATATGGTTTCCAAGATATATCTTTTTATATGACTCTTTACAAAAATGCATTATAGCGATTAATGATATTTAATTCAATCAGAACAATAATAGATTTTATTGTTATAAATAATGATCAAATGTATATGTTACAAGTCACAAGTTTTATAAAATAAGGCCCACCATTCCCCTTGTGCCATGTCCTTGGACCCTTTGGTGTGTGTTTTTGCCTTTGACCAATATGGGAAGAGGATAACTTACATCCATTGCGCGGTGTGATAACCACCCACTGGCACTCTGAAGAAAATCATTATATGCCAAAATGATGCTGCTATGGTCATTGCTTCTGTTGGACCTGTGATAGACCAATTAGCAAATAGTTAAGTATTGAGAAGGTTCTATTCCCTCTTGATTAGTTGTTTGAGTTTGTTAAGGAGTTGTTTGTTAGAGGAGTTTGTTAGAGTTGTTAGTTAGGTTGGGGTGAATAAATAGCAAGTGAGGGCTTGGGGATAGAGGATCAGAAATTTGGAAAAGAACTGGGAGAAACTAGGCTCTTGAAATCCTAGAGTATTTTACTGTGTTCTGTTTTTCCATTCTTCATTTACTGATTTCTGTATTTTCTTCATTGAATTAGTGAATTCAATTACATATTTCTCTCAATTTCTCCACTATTCTCATTCAATCGGTTAATGTTTGAGTGTGATCTATCAAGTTGGTACCGAAATTCTGAAGTAGAAAGGGAGAGTCCAGGCTCTCAAACTCCTGGTTATTTGTTCTATCATTTTGCTTGTATTTTTCATTCATCTTTTGATAATTCCAGTCCAATTCAGTTCAATTCGGCTTATATTTGCATTTATCTGTTCTGTTCATTGAGAATTCTCAATTTGGTGAACGTGATATATCAACCTGTTTCTACAATATTAACAAAACAAAAAACATACAGGATTCAGCATTTTCTGTAAATAAAGTGCGTTTCAAAGAGCTTTACGGGCATGATATAAAGTTGCAAACCACCTGCTGACTATCTTAGACTTCCACAACTTGTGAAGAGCAGCAGCCTTCAAGTATAGGCAACAACAAACATCTGTAACAGTACCACTGCATTTTCTGGTCTCAAAGCCATGATCATCCCAATGGATATTCCCCGAAAAACTTTCACAAGACAAATCAGGTAATTGTGCTTCAAGTAGTCTGAGTAACTGCCACGAATTCAACTCCAATGCCCTCAGTTGTAGATCCTCTGTCATACTAAGGAAAAGCCAGTAAACAAGCAGAAACACAGAAGATGCATCAAGCATATAAGCATCAAAAGCAGAGAGGTTCTACATGCTGCCTTGACAAGCATAAGCAGACCATAATATCTCAAAATGCACATCTCTGCACTTTTTTGCTTTCTTGATTGGTATTATTTTCTCTCGGCCATGCATAGGTATTCATTTTACATGTCGGCGCATCACGATAAACTACCAACCCTGTGCTTCTGCGTTACTATTGCATACAGATGTAAAAGGATAACATCTAAGCACAGGTAGATTTAGTGCCACATCAATCAGATACGTTTACATATCCTTCCCCAATTAAGAAAACAAACCCTTAACTTGGACGTGCGACCATAACTCTTTCCTTGATCATCCTAATACTATTCTAGGCCTCTATAATTCAAAAACAATTTTTGAATGTCTTTAAGATTGATTCGCTTTTCCTCCCGTCTTTGTGTGTTCTTCCATGCATTTCATGTACATAATGAAACTGTGGCCTCAAAATTCAAATTACAAGTTTGCAACCATAAATTCAGAAAAATACAAGCGTAGATTCAATCTTCTCATGGTATCAAACAATAAAATCTTTATTACAATAAACTAACATATCAAAATTATTTCCTGGTAATATTCTAATGCCTCAATTATTGCATTATGTCAATGTTAACTTAACAATGCTTGAATAATACCATTGAGTTCTCATCTCATTACTTATTATGATATGTAATTTTTATTTGATTCCTAATTTGATTGAAATAATATTTCCATTTTTTAAAAAATTGGGATGCAACACGAGGACTTCCCAGGAAAATAATATTGATATTGATTTTACAACTTTTTGCATCAAAATGATCAAATTTAGCACCCCTGTATAGGTGTCCCATGATCCAAAAGAATTACATGTACATAAATATATATATATAGATACATACATACATACATACATATAATTATATTTTCCACACATCTGAAGCCTTATGCAATGGACTGCCTTTATGTAAAATATAAAGATGGCATGCCCATTTCATAATATCCATAGCTTGTGTTCATTTACGTACTTCCTATATTGACATGAACAAGAAGTAATTTGGATTAGCAAATCCTAAGATGCAGAACTCAAACCCAAGCACGTTTATGCCTGAGCAAAGCAGTCTAAACTCCAAAGTATTGCAATACGTGGATCAGGTACAAGCCCACAGGAACCCATGTCAGACCTCTTTCATCTTATATTCAATATCAACAAGCATGTAACCTATCAATATCAAAAGTCCTTTTCGGATCTTGACTCCTAAACAAGTTTGCTTCAGAATGAAACTAAGTGCAAATCCTCAACAACTTGTAGCAATTTAAGGGGCTACATACCTACATCCTCAACAATAGCGATTTGAGGGGCTACATTAAGTGGTGTGTTCTTCATGATTTTGGTAATTTGGCGGTAAAACAAATGGCATCATGATTTACAGGGTCCCCAGGTAGTCAGTAGGATGGATATTTGCTGCAATATTCACAGCCTTGTCTGCCTGTTTAGATCAGTGGATGACGTCCTTGAGTGGGCCTTTACCGGCATCTACGGCACTTCCAACAATAGTTTGACGGATGTCCTTTGGGGGCAATATGCATCATATTTCTTTGAGGTGGCCCAATTTCTCCGGTTTGGGGGTGATTTTAACATTATCCACTTCATGTAGGTGAGAATCGGTTTTTCAGGTATCTCGGCCGCCAGCGGCAACTTTTGTGAGCTTATTGATGAGCCGAGTCTTGTATACTAAAAAGCATAAATAATAGGGAAGAGGATACGTCGAGACACAGATACAACAATACATCAAATTCCAAAAAGTGGGATATGCATACGGATAGCATACAATAAATGATGATTATATATTTTTTATACGTATACTCGTACAAATTAGATTGATTAATCTTTTCTCAAAATAAAATTATACAAATGTAGATAATAAACAAACGACCACTACTACCGCCACTTGGCGCTATGTCACAATACCTAAATCAGTAGTATTCTATTTCATAAAAGAGGAGGGAGCTACGGATTTTTCAAGAATATGACATTTTGAGCTTTTTATATATCTTTGCACAGTCAACCCTCTTAATTGCCTCCTAAAGGTGTCGGTGCTTCCTAAATTCTATATCTCCCACTTTGTAAGGGCAGCTTCACCTGGTCTGATCGTAGATACCCCCCTCCCCACCTATTTTTTTCTAGGATCAACAAATTCCTTAATTCGACGGATGCGCACTTCCTGGATGTTATTAAACATTGTCTTTTGAGGCTAGCTTGAGATCATCTTCCCATTCTCCTTGATTGTGGATGCATGTCAAGAGGGAAAATGTGAGTAAATGTTGCTAAAGGTGGATGGTTTTTGGATCTCATTCGCAGTTGGTGGAATAGTTACTCATTTTTTGGGTTGAGTTTCGTTCTTGCTAAGAATCTCTCCTTGCTCAAGAAAGATCTCAAGCTTTGGAATGTAGAAGCTTTCCAAAAGCTCGAAGTGACCATTGCCAAAACTTTAGATGCTATCAAAGTCTTGGACGTAACGACCATTCTGCTATTCTGCTTTATTGACGGATAAGGAGAGATCAAACGAGATGTCTTGAAAGGGGAGTAAAGCAGGAATCTTCTTCTGGTAGAGATCTGGTGGCAGCAAAGGTCAAGAGAACTCTCGCTTCTAGAAGATCACAACACTAAATTATTTCGCCAAATGGCAGTTAATATTCTCATTGAATTCGCTTTAACGGAGAGGACATCATTAGATATCGTGAGCTTCTATCGGGATTTGTTTACGGAGATTACGGCTATCCGGCTAGGGTTGGCCGACATCTGCTTCAACTGTCTTCCAAAGGACAAAAACTCTTTAAAGTTTATTTTTCTGAGTAGACAGCTGTCAAGCGAGGGAAATAAATGTCCTATCCACATATGGCTTTTCCCTAGTGACGGCAGGAGACCACACTCAGTCCGACATTTTCCGTGGGGACCAGTCCCTAGTTATGCATTTTCTGACTCTGCTAGAAATTTCTTGTAGCAGGACTGCCTCCGTATTTGATTTCCTTACAACTCGAGTGTATGCTATGACTTGGATTCTGATCCTCCGGAGGAGTCTGATGAACTTGGGATTCCTATTCTGACTCAACTGCTTGTTGCCCTTAAGACTTGGGAGTACTTACCCAGCCCCAAATAGGTAGGACGGGCTGATCAGGTCAGGCAACACAGCAACAGGACATGCCTTTTCTCTCAGGTCTTTTCACTCCCTATCTAGACCGAGCCAGGTGGTTTCCCTTAGAAAATCACTTGGCACACCAGAGCTCCTACTCGGGCTTCCTTTTTAGCTGGTCCATTGCAGAAAACGCTATCCTCAACATCGACAAACTTCAGTAAAAACAGTTCAGCCTTCCTTTCTTTGCGTGTGCTTTTGTGAGGCGCAACCGATTACGCACCTCCTTCTATTCTTGTCCAGTTGGCGAAATTTTGAATATGGTCTTATTTTCAACTAAGATCTATTGGTGTATGCGTCACTCCTACAAAGAACTCCTACTTTGATGCAACTCGAGGCATACCCTGAGGACATGGAAAATAATCCCCTTAAATCCTTTTCGGTGTACTAGCGAGAGCGGAATTGGCGAACATTTGACAGTGACTCCTTATCTACCCGTTTTCTAAACCAATCATTCTGGTACCTCCCTTTTTTTTGGTTTAATGACCGTACCTCCTTTGGGAATCCCTCCCTTCAAGACTTTCTGGAGTAGCTAAAAACTTCCTAATTTTCTACATGACTTAATGCACTTTGCTTCTTTTTATGCACATCTTTCTTACTTAGCAAAAAGTTCCCATAAATGATTATGGGAAATTTAAAGCCTAAAATATATATTTGTTTCAGATAAGTTTTTTGTACAAATCTCTGTCATAGAACACCTCCCACTTCGATGAAGGTGGGAAATGTAACTCTAGGTAAAAGCTGGTGATATAAATCTCTATAAATATTTTTGATGATCAATAAAGATCCGTCACCTTTTCTTCTCAACTTTGATCCAACAAGACAAGGGACATTTCATCAATTTATGTATCATTGCATGAATAACAATATTTAAGGAAATTGAAGATATATGTGGGGGAGGAAAGATGAAATTGAAAGAATTTAGGGAATGATTCATGACATGTAAATTTAATTTAGTAATCTTATCTTTTTTCTTAAAACAGAGAACATAAGTAAGCTATGATAACAATTAAATTCTCATAATAGCACCCAAAACTAGTAGTAGTAGAAAAGCTTCCCTTATAAGATGGAAACATATTAAATAACAATAAATCAGACCTGTCAAAGAATTAAAAGTTTCTGCAATCAGGACTCCGACATTGTTTTTAGGAATTGGAACGCCAAAAAGAAGTGCTAGCGTTGAGGCAATATCAACCTGGACAAAGAGAATAAGAAGCCATTGATGATAAGAGATACTTGATTCCAATTTGAAAAAACACGCTAGATGAGGAGGGCAGGTAAAGTGTTATATAGAAGAAAAAGAAATATAAAATAACAAGAAATAAAGGTGACTGCCATTCACATATGCTTTGAGAGAAATAGTAACAGGATTCTGAAATTCAAAATTTTAAATTATGGACAGTATTCCAAAATTCTAGTGCTAGTTAATTGTTCCCGGAATCTCTAAACTCAATCAGACAGATAGCAAACTAAAAATTGGTAATCCAAAAGGTTGGGCACTGAAACCACATGCGCGCGCGCAAAAAGAGAAAAAAAAAAAGAAAGTGTAATATTTCAGTACTATTTGGTTACATAGTTTCATTTTCTTTCCCTGCACAAACACGATGTTTTTTTCCTCCATCTTGTCTGTGCTTTAATAACTTTGCCAAAAAAAAGTAGAGCGAGATGCAACTTTGCCATCATATCGGTGATTTAATAGCACAGTCTACACGTGATCCTCATTCATGTTTTTCCAACATTCAGTATACTATAATTTTTGGGCAATTTATGAATGAAAATATTCTACCACTTCCTTACATGGAATTTGCGAATAAATCTAATGTGTTAGGTTAAAACTTAGGAAGAAATTGAACTGAATATGAAATAATAAGTATGAAAAAAACAATGGGCCAATTCTAAATTTTCAAAATATGCTACAGTTTACAGTATATACACTACCAATGAAAATGTTTTTTGTACTTACTCTATAAAGCATTACCTTTGATCTTGCTATTATTGCCTAAGCAGGTATTTTTCAATAGCTCCTATTAATAAATTTCTAATAGAAAAAGTTACAATATGAATTATCTGAAATGAAAGAAAATATGGAATCAGACTAAGACACTGATTGCCATGCTTGGCACCTAGGTAAACATTCTGGCAGGCCAGTTGCCTTTGTTCTAATGAAAATGCAGAAAAATTCCTGGTTAATACAATGTATTATCAACTAAATAGCAGAATGTACTTAATATTAATCAGGAATTCTTCATGCTCGTTAGCCCATGCAGACGAATCTAGTCGTTCTTAGAATAGATGCATAAATAGAAAATAAAATTACTCAAGAAGTTTGTTTTTTTTTTCTCTCCTTCCCTTTTCAGTTTCCTATTGAGATCTCAAGAAGATAATATCAAATGCTACTAAAATGTATCGTCCAATCTAACGAATGGCGGCAACCCAAAAAGAATCTACATACTGGGTTCAATATAAACAAATTTGATGTCCTTGGAAGAAAAATTGTCGAGTATGCATAAAATGGATGAACAAATGGGAAGATATATGAGACTTGTTAAGCAGCTCCCGTAAGCGTAAGCCTACAGTTCAAATACCTGCTGAATTGTGCTACAGGTAGCTGATGCAAAACGATAGTTTTTTGGACCAACAAAAAGAGCCAAAGAATCAGTTTCTTCATACGAAGACCCGCCATGATTACCATTTTCAGTCATGCCATGATCACTGATTACCATCTAGTGAGATTCATAAGGAAATAAACAAGAATGGACTCAATTAGTACACCAATTATTTAAAGCACAATTAATATAAAATGAATTGGAAATTTATGTATTTGAGAACTGAGCTTATAACAAAAAGGAAGTGAAGTATTACTTATCAAAGAACAAAATAAGAGAAAGATGATAGATAGGTCAGAATACATGCTAGAGCAGGATCTATATACAAGTAGAATACTTATTAGGATGAATTTCAAAAGACACCTTTAAAGTTACTTTGTATCCTTCCATTTCCACTCTGGAACATATTAATTGACTCTGTTCAAATCTACATCTTACATAAATTGCAAATCTAATCAATCTTGCTTAAATATCAAATTCACTTGTCTAAAACCCTTACAAGTTAAATCCAAGTGCATCCCAAGTCCTAACATAATTCTAAACTAGTAAAACCAAATACAAGATGTGAAAAACGAAAAGATGAAGACGGTGAGGAGAAGAAGAAAACAGCTATCTGAATAGAGCGGATATCAACCAGCAGGTCAAGAAGGAAGCCGGCCTGAAGTAGAAGGCCTACCACACAAACTTGAAAAATCTTACTTGGAAGTGAATAGTTACAAGCAGGTATCAAGAATTTTTATATTCCAAGACAGATGGAGATAGTTTCACCTTTATATCCTTTCTTTTGTTTATAAGAGATAATGATGGTGGAAATCCAATAACTTTATGACTAATATGTACATATTGATATTCCAAAACCTGAGCAATTAACCAAACCCAATGCTGCACATACTCTCATCAGTGATACTCATTATGAGTCCACCAGGACATTGGAGACAAAGAGACATCACTAAAATAGGATGATTGGGGGAAGGGGGAGACTTATCTTCCAAATCCAATCGTATATCACTTCAAAAAGATTTCATAGGTGCAAAGGTGCTACATGTCAACAGGACCCAAATATCCACTTCACCGGGTGCACCACCACAGGAATGGAGGCAACTTCCAATTATCAGTTAACCTCCATATGCATATTCACGCAAGCGCTAATGTTTCATTATATAGAACGGAACTAATTAGACACCAGGATTACCACATAGTTAGGAAAAAGTAGCACAAACCAAAAGTGTCCGTCTTTGATCATTCTCTTGAGTCTGGGTAACGCTCAAATGAATCTTCCTAATCACTTCATCCATCTCCTTAAGTTTTGGGGCCATCAATACACTGATATTCAAAAAATAATTCACCTGAATTTAGTCTATGTATATAAATTGGAGCACCAAACTAGCTTAAGGACAAACGTATTACCTAGACCGCCCACCAATATGCCCAACATGATCCAAGCCAAGATAATGAAGAATCTGGAAGGCAAGATTAAGCCAAACTTAAGTGAGAGCTCAACAGCAAAGTATGCATCCAGAACAATTGAGTAGCTGTAACAAACAGAATCTATATTTTTAGGATTTACAAAAAATGAATTTATATATCTAAAAATAACTACTTGAAAGAGATAATGCAAGTATACAGGGGAACCCCTGCAACATTAGCAAGTACATAAATATAAATCCCATATATTCTACCAATAAATCTAAATCTGTAAAGCTAATTAACAATAGAAACTCACTTTTCAGTTTTCATTGAGAAGTGTTACACCGATGTTACCTGGAACACAGTTTGCTTTAATTTATGGAACAAGTTCAGGTTCGCGGTACGACAATTTATTGGAATACCGGTATGAAAGAGGTATGCTCAGAGTTTCAGATTTGTTTTTCTGAGGAACGCTTTGGTTCAATCGACACTTTTATAACCAAAAATACATATAAAAAGTATCAATTAATTCCACGAATTCACATAAAACAAAAACATAAATTCTTAAAATTATAAGATTCAGTCTCAAATGCGAGGTTCAATAGAGTCCTGCACTCCATATTGGCTCTTTCTTTTTGGTTAATCAAATTTCGTGATCCACGATGTCGTACACAAGAACAAATGTGTAAGTCTATTGAGGGTACCAAGAATTAGGTATTTCTTTACTAGACTGCCTACTAGAAAATTACAGGACAAACAAAAAGGAATGTATATGTGTATTTTGGTTACGCAAGAAGAAAATATTACATCAGACTCGTATCTTAATATTCCCATCTTCCACCCACCCCAAAAAACACAAAGTTGACAACAGCAGTGATGTCAAACTTCCTCGAACCATTTTCCTCCTCTTCCTCCTTTGTTTCCTTTTAATATTAGTCTTGAAGTATTGCACGTAGAGACCACACAGAAGTTCAGTATGCATATCTGTCGATCAGCATGACCAATTAACCAAAGCCCGACCCTCCCTTTCTTGTCCAAAGGGGGAAAATACGTGTAAATCAAAGACCTCTCCGACAATGAAAGGGATTGTCTTTGGAGTGAGTTACTCTGTACAGTGTAGACCGGAAGTCTTGTCCAGCTTTATACTCACAAAGATGGCAAATGACCATGTCCATGCAGTGACATATGCATATTAAACCAAGGGTATATTATGTAACAATATACATGTGTTTCGGAGCAATCAAAAATAAAACACTAACTTCCCCTTTGGAGTTGGGGTGGATATGGGAATATGGGTTTGCAGAAAAAAAACTTGCAAGTAATCAAATACAAATAAATTACCAGAAGATTCCAGTCGGTCCTGCAAAGTTCATCAGTCAAATGTCGAGAAACATTGTGATCCACTTGTATAGTATCTTTAACCTGTAACAAAAAATAATAACATGTTCTATAACAACCTAGCAAGAATACAAGATCTTTTAAATGGAAAATGAGCAGGAAAAGGTACTGCTTGAATTTGGTATGTTATGACATCATTTGCACACGAAGACTGCAGTAAACCATATGACCCGACCTACACTTCATCTCATGCTCAGTCATCAACGGAACAATTCATATCAGTAAGTAGGTATCAGTAGCAGCACCACAAGAGTGAATGTTTGGTGGGTCACTGCACGATCTACTTAATACTTGAGTCAAACAGACACTATTTACTCAATATCAAAGAAGAAAATGCAATTTATTAACAGAAAAACTAACAATGATACTATCCTCTACCACGAAAACGAGGATTAATGGCTAAGGAACAAAAACGTATGGCAATCAAAAGGAATATTCTATTTCACATTAATCATTTAGGAGTAAGAACATCGTTGAGCAGAAAATTGCCAGAAATTCAGGATTATCACGCCCTCATAGTTCTGATTAGTCATCAAACCAACATGAATGGAATCAGTCAATGCTGTGATATCTACATTAAATAATTGGCATGGCCACAGTATATTATAATAGACCACAGTATCCAAAACAGAGATACAGCTTCATCATTTGCATGGCCCCAGTATAATTTAGTTTGGATGTCATTTATAATAAAGGGCCTCAGGAGGCAAGACAATACAGAAGCAAAGCAAACTAACAAGAAGCAACGTCCTCCAAAAATTCAGGGATTGCATAAGATCTTGGGAGCAGAGAACTGGCACCCTCAAGCCAAAAAAGGAAAGAAAAATACAGCCTTTACAGAAAAAAAAACATTTTAAGCCTATAGGTTTCTGAATCCATTCCCTAGGGATGCATCGATGTGAAAATGTGAGTTCATTCAAGCGGAAGGTGCTCCAACGAATAGAGGTAGACATAAGAAAAATTGGGATGAGACAATTAGGAATGATCAAATTACTTTGAACTTAACTTAGGAGATGCCCCTTATACGATCTGTATGGTGCGAACGGATTCATTTAGCCAGGTCTATTTAGGTGGGATAAAGGCTCTGTTTCTGTTGTTGTTGTTATCATTTAGATTTCTGAATCCCTTCGTATGACAAAATCCTCTCCAACGCTCCAACAATTCCATAAACAAGCCAGGCATGCAATACCTCGCACTTGCAAGGAATACAAGTGGGGAACAAGAGCGGATTATAAATAAAATCCTCTCTCAGTGAAATGGTGGGGAACTAGGAACCGCATAGAATCCTCCATGGTAAAAGCGAAACACACATGTAGGGGAACTAGGAACCACATCTTCTAAGATTACCGACAGCCGAGATAAGTTACCACACCACTAGTCAAGTGAGAAGACTTACAAAGAAACTGCTAACAGCGTCATGCCTTGTAAAAAGACCTGGAAACATTTTAAGCCATGTTTCATCACCATGCATTACCATTTTACAACCGACTCGAAAAAACTGCTCTGCAACACAACATAATGGAGTAGAACACATTACCATTCGAATTCCAAATCAGAAAGAATACACAGTCACCAGACCAATTCCAACATGATTGAACCAACCTATAAGATTGTCATCCAGAAAAGCTTGGGTGTTAAAGTTAAATGCAACATCCAAGAATCCCCCAATTGCGCCGGAAACCATGGCCTGCTAGCAAGTATAAACAAGTGAGACAAAAAGCATATTGAAATAGAACTATAAGCCATTGCGTTCAGCGAAATGCAGTCACCTTTAAGCGAGGCATTGTAACAGTTGGGGGAGAAGCTTTGGCATGGTACCCTAATGCCATTCCCTCAGCCAACAGCGACTGCGTGTAAGGCATGGCTTCTATGAAATCCTTCTGTGGAGGCTGACCATCCTTCCCAAGCACAAATTCTGCCGGAAGGCCATCAATAACCTATATTCACGTTGTTGTAACAACAAAGTAAAGCTTGCAACACACGCCCCATAAATAACATGGGCTTTTAGAAAAAAATGCATCAAAGGTGATGATAAAAAATGGCGAATGGCATACCATAAATATTAATCCGTCAAACAGAGGCGGGATTCCTGATAGTTCCTGCATCAATTTTGGCATGATAATAATGACTTAATAGACCATTTACTGTAGTCCGTAACTTGCCTTTTCATCTATGACTTGGGAAAGAGAGAGAGAGAGAGGGAGCTGTTGAAACTCATGAAAAAAAAAGTAGTTCCTACACAGGGTCAAGATAACATAGTTTCAATCACGATACAAAATCGCTCACATCGATCAAAACTAAGAAACTTTGATTCCCCATCAAGGTAAATTAATTATGTGGGATGCTGGCATAAATTAATCCATCCATGCAGTCAACTCAGACTTCAATAGCAGAAGTACAAAACTAACCTGGTATAGAGATTTGAGTTCATGAGGAGACAAAGTTGTCATATTGTGATCTTCAACAGAATCAGCCCCCGGCGAACGATAACTTTCCGGACCACTGCGATCACAAATGTGGGATGAAAGCGAAAAATTAACAAGAAATGGCTATCAAGAATTTCCATTGAGACATAAAATATTCTGTGCTTCGCTGAACAGAACTATCATTTATCAATACGACCCGCTAGAAAACAGGAATTGTCAATTTGATGCTGGGAATCACCGAATGCGAACCTGAATCCAGAAAGAGCTGGTTTGACGGGGAAGAACCCTAAAACGAAAAGTGAGAGGCCGATCATTTGAATGATGACTGCGGCAACGGTGCATATAGTGAGTTTTGTGCATGTTATTGAAGACATTGGTTTCTCCAGCAACTGATGCCGTATTAGAGATTGAAAGCGTCCCACACTTGCGAGGAAGAACAACTGCGACTTCAATGTGTGAGTTTGTACTGTGAAGCAAACTTCGCTGTCATCGCTGATTCGGCCCACTCCACGAGCTAGAGCGAGGAAGAACAACTGCGACTTTAATGTGCGCGTTTGTACTGTGAAGCAAATCCGTTTGGTTATGCCCCGTTTTTTTTCCATTTCATCCCATCTCATTTTTCATATATTTTTTAATTAATATTTAAAAATATGTTTAATAAACTCATTTTTATTCCCTCTCATCCCAAAATTCAATTCATATTTTCCTTAAAAGGATGAGAAACAAAAAAATATATTTTTCATCCCATCCCATTTGAGGACGCACTTGGTATTTTTCTAATTGTTAGTGAGAACCCTTAATCAAACTTCATCACGTTCATTCTCGAAATTATTCATTGTTCTTCGTCCTCTCTGGTCTTCGTTCATCGCCTAGTCGCCATCGACATGGTCGTCGTCTTCCTCCTCCTCCTTCTCTCCATCTTCTTCGCCGTCCTTGCCATCGTCTTCGTCGTCCTCGTCTTCGTTGTCTTCCTCCTCCTCGCCATCGCCTTTGTTCATCATCATCGCCATCTCTGTTTTTCGTTCTCCACTCTTGATTTTGGGTTCGATTTCTGAGAATTAGGGTTTGATCTTTTGGTTTAGAGTTCGATTTCTTAATGATAAAAAAGATGGAGACGAAATCGAAGCTCGTTCAGAAGATGAAGATGAAATCGAAGATGGAGAATCGCCGAAATTCTGAAACATAGAAACATCAGAACTAGGCACCGATCCCAAACTACTCCATTTCTTCGACCGGTCCATCGGCCATCCAGGTACCACTCAAAACTTCGATTTTTTTTCTACTCTCACAATAATATTTTGTAATTTGCCTAACTTAAATTAGCTATGTTTTTGTGTTAATGATCAAATCAAATTGAGATTGAGAGGCTGATTTCAAGATGGATTATGCTTGAAATGCTGAGCTTTGTAGTTTCGAATTATGCTTGAAATTGTCAAAACCATGCAGAACTGTTCTTCAGTGTAAGTTTAAAGAAATAAATAAAAAAATAAACAATTGTGAGGAAATAATTTTAGGATAATGTCGTTACCAAACGTGATTCTGTTCTTAGAATTAAATAGAATTTTGTCGTTACCAAACATTATTCTATACCTAGAAGAAAACAGAATTATCATCCCATCTCATTCCATTCCTAGATTTTTGGGATTAATATTTGGAAATGTGTTTGGTAAGCTCATTTATATTCCCATCTCATCCCAAACTTTAGAAATTGATTCCTATTTTTCTTAATGATGTGAGAAACAAAAAAAAAATATGTACTTTCCCATCCCATTCGAACTGAGGACACGCTTGGTATTTTTATAATTGTTAGTGAGAGGCCTGAGCTCATTTCGTGGTGTTTCTCTGTTCTTCATCCGTCGTCATTGTCATCCTCCTCCTCCTTATCATCATCTTCGTCATTCTCAGTGCCATCATCTTCCTCATCCTCACCATCGTCTTCATTGTCCTCATTGTCGTCGTCTTCCTCGTCCTCGCCATTGCCTCTCGCTATCATTGTTTCTTCGATCATCGTTGTTGCCGCTCATTTCCATTTCAATCACCATCGCCTGTTCTTCTCTATTCTTTGTTCATCACCATCACCACTGGAATCGATTGTTGAATTAGGGTTCGATTTCTCCGTTATTCTCTGTTCTTCGTTCATCACCATCACCATCGCCTCTCTATCTGTCTCTTGCTCTGGAATCGATTACTGAATTAGGGTTGGAAATTCATTATTGGAATCAATTTTAATTTCATTGTTGTCCTCGATTTAAGGTTGGGTCGCTGAAATCAATTCAAGGTTCGATTGATGAAATCGATTTCGTTGCTGAAATCAAATTAGGGTTCTCGAAATCGATTTTGATTTTTTTTTCTACTGGTTTTTCTTCATTTTCCTAATTATTTTGGTATGTTCGGTTGTTATTTAATTTTTTTGTTTTTTTCCAATTGAATTTGTGATTTAGCTATATAATTTTGAGAATTAAACAAATCTAGAATTATTCTTTACCAAACACGATTCTGTTCCCAAAACGAAATAAAATTATGTCGTTACCAAACGCGATACTATTCCTAGAAAGAAACAGAATTTTCATCTCATCTCATCCCAAGTGGGATGGAAAAAGTGGGAACACTAACCAAACGCGACCCTATCTTTTTTCCAAACAACACTTTTCTTCTCAAAGAAATAAAAATATTATTGGGATAATTGGCCAATAATCCTAATTAATATATATATTTATAACTCATATTTTATCTTATTTTCTTAATTATCATTTTGGTTGTGTTTTAGTTTCACGCTCAATACTCTTTATCTTCCTTCTCCGGTCAACTCCTCTGTCAACTACCTCCTTCTAAATCACTTCCCTAATCTCATTTTTAACCTATTTTCTTTTACGATTTCACCCCTTTATTCATTTTCTCTCTTAAATAAGCTCCACTAATATTCTTATATTTCATTTTAGTCACTCAAGATTATTTCTTTTCAATTCACATAGGAGCAATTAATTTACCTTAATAAAAACACACAAAAATAATAAAAACATTTTGTGCCGTATGTGTTCCTAAATGGGATATTAAGAGTTGAAATTTACCTGGGTTATTTTTCCTAATTTCTTCAAACTCTTAAATCTTCAACTTCATTATTTAGCATCCGTTTAATTTGATCTTCAATATCTTCAACTTCATCATTTAGCATCCATTTAATTTGACATCTTCATCACTGGAACTTTAAATCACTGAAACACTCAATTAAAACATTAGTTCCACCAAAACATCAATACTTAATTGTTCATCAAAATCTTAGGATCAACAACGTGAAATGCGCATGTAATATTTCAGGGATTAATGTAATTTTTTTTTATTTTTCTTTACTTCTATTATGTTTCTACACACTGTACACAGCATCTGGTCGAGACGAAGAAGGTAAATATTTCTTGGTTGATTGGAACAAATGACACAATTCTCTTTTTTGGGCTTCAGTTTTGGACCAAAATCGTTATGAATTTCTCTTGCTTGCTGAATAAAGACATCAAGAACACCAATATAATCCTCTTATAACAAATTAGAACCCTAGTTAAACACTTACCAACCGGAGTTGAAGATTTTACTATATAACTAAACCTCAAAAGAGAAAACCGATATCAGAAAAGTAAAGCAAAAGCACAAAGAAACACTCTAGAAAGGAAATCTTAAAAAGCATAACCCAGTTAGTGGAAAATCTAGAGATTTGTAGGCAAACCCAGTTGATGAAGTTGGAAGTGGGTGTTGAGAGAGAAGAAACATAGTAAAAGTAAAGAAAAAAGAAAAGGAAAAAAAATACATTATTATCCCTGAAATATCACATATGCATTTCACGTGTTAAATCCGTCACAGTTAACAAAATATTTTTTGAAAGAAAGGCCACTTAAAAAAATAGTTGCAAATACAAGGATCACTTTGACCAAAATAAAAATAAAAATTGGAGGGCCAAAAGGAAAAATACGTGCAAATACTAGGACCAAAAGTGTAATTTGCCCAAAAAATTATCATCATTTTAAGAACACAAGAATGGTTTAGTTTTAATTTGGCAACCATGTCTATTTCTATGCCATAGTTATTTCAATTAAATCAATCGCTTGTTATTTAAAGAATGAGAAATCAGTAAATAAGAGCAAATATGACGACCAAAAAGGATTAGAATGTGTTGGTGTCTAAGAATGGCTAACAATTGCAGTTGGT
This sequence comes from Eucommia ulmoides, assembly GCA_016647705.1. Classification (NCBI taxonomy): domain Eukaryota; kingdom Viridiplantae; phylum Streptophyta; class Magnoliopsida; order Garryales; family Eucommiaceae; genus Eucommia; species Eucommia ulmoides. The sequence continues at coordinate 46,332,300 of CM028340.1, read as the reverse complement.
CCGATCAGGGTCTAGGCGGATTTTCCTTACTGAGGTGGAGGTTTTGTGTATGGTGATTGGAGCCTTGTGAACAGTCAACGGTCAAAGTCTTTATTGTCCAAGATTGTACCTGCACAAGACCCGTTGGGGTGTGCCCAGTAAAGTCCCTTCGGCGTGAGAATAAAATTTCAGGATAAGAGAATAGATATTTGCCTTAGGTGGAAATTCTTAGCATTACTTGGCACATTTAGTATCTTACTATAGAAGTGGAGTTTGATATATCCCGTTAAATTAGGCCCCTAAGCACGGTCTTGATATCTAGAGGATGGATGAGTTATCGTGCTCTCTTGATAGTTTCACACACACGTATAGAAATCCCAGATTTCTAAATCTGTTCACAATGGATTTCTAAATCTGTTCACAAATATCTGGGAATGGGAATGGAAACAAACATATGAGAACTGAAGAAATTTGTTTGTCTGCCTTTATGTTCTTCTCCCAGATTTTTATAACAATTTTTTTGGGAACATATTGAATTTTTCTCCTCCCCCCCCCCTCCCCCCAAAACAAAGATTTTTGTTTATGTTTTTGTACACACACTTTTAGCGTTTAGATTGGATATATTTCTTGAATCCATGAGAAAAAGACTAAATCTGGACTATTTACTTTTCAATTGTAGCGAAAGACTTATTTGAAAAGTTCTGTTCTGGTTGAGATATTCTTAACAGTTTTATTGGGAAAACTTACTATATTTGTTATCAAAACTCCAATGCATATGTACAGGATTTACTGAATGGCATGGTTTACTTAAATATGAAAAATCGGTTGGTTTACTTAAATAGATAAGTGGTTGAGTGTGAATTGTTTTCCTGTCAATACATATGTACTGGATTTACTGAATGGCATGGTTTGAACTTTTATATCGATTTTTTTTTGTGTGCCTGCACGCTATCTCTTTCATGTAATTTTCTTTAAATTTTACTAAATCCATTGTATCCCTCGAAGGTTTAATAATATCTAAGCTCTTTGTGGTTGTGGGGAGGTACTTCTATCCTTCATGTTTTGCTTTTCTCATTCCAACTAATATCATTCTTCTTTTGCTGGTTACTAATTAAAGAAGATCGATTTTCAATTTCTAATTCCTTTTAATTTGCAAATTCAAAATAGATTTCAGGAGTGAGGCAGGATTCATCGAGAAAGTCATTAGAGTCGTCAGAGACAAGCTAAGAAGGAGCACACTCCCTATTGTTGGTTGCCCCATAGTTGGAATTGATTCTCAAATTGGTGTCATCAATTTGTGGTTAAGCAATGGGTCAAACAATGCGAGTATACTCCTTATATGTGGAATGGGCGGTATAGGTAAGACTATAATCATTAAATGTGTCTATAATCTAAATAGTATGAGATTTGATAATAGCTGTTTTTTGGCAAATATTAGAAAAGTTTCTAAAGAACCCAAAGGTTTAATTCTCTTGTAAAAGCAACAACTTTCAGATATTCTAAAAAGAATATAGGAAAAAGAGGAAAAATATATTTGATAATTTCTATACATACTGAATGTGTTCTATTCTCCTAATTATATAAGTATAGGAGTAGGCTAAATTTGAAAGAATATCACTGAAATAAATGAGCTAATAAAGCCCTACAATAACGATACCAAAAATAAAAAATAATGCATATATAATATTTCAACATTCCCTCTCAAGTTGGAGCGAAAATATTGATAAAACCTAACTTGCCAACAGCTGACTGAAGAATAAATTGTTTTGTGGACTTGGTGAACATATTAGCAACCTGTTAGGAAGATAGGACGAAGGTAGGTGTGATGATTTCTGATTGAACTTTCTCACGAATGAAGTGGATATCCACCTGAATGTGTTTTGTCCTTTCATGGAGAATTGAGTCTAATGATAGTATTATGACGGACTTGTTGTCACAAAATTAGTTTCTCACGGGAAGTCCAAGCTTGGTCCGAAGGAAACGAAGCCAAAAGAGTTTACATATACCCTGAGCAATGGCATGATACTCAACTTCAGTAGAAGATTGTGAGACTATAGATTGTTTTTTACTCTTCCACGAGATTACGTGTTCCATGAAAAGTGTACAGACCAGAGGTCGAACATTTATCGTCCTTCGATCCTGCATAGTCGGCATCTGTAAAGTAGGAGAGTCCCTCATGTGTTCCTGTCATATAAAAGAGACCAAGACTTTGTCATGTTTTGAGGTATCGAAGGATATGGTAGACAACATCTGGGTGTGGTGTATGAGGTGAGTGCATAAATTGGCTCACAATACTGACAGCATATGTAAGATTTGGCCTTGTATTAGTCAGATAGATAAGGCGACCCACAAGTCGCTGCTATACCGATGGATCTGATAATAATTCTCCTGAGTCTACTATTAACTTAAGGTTTGGATCTATAGGAGTGGAAGCGAGTCTACATCCAAACATCCTAGTGTCCTAAAGAAGATCCATAGCGTATTTCTGTTGTGATAGAGAGATGTCTTGCTGAGACCGAGCAACCTCAATGCCATGAAAGTAGCGAAGAGAACCCAAATCCTTGATATCCAAAATTTGTCCGGGATCGTTATTTACCTTCTCAATGCCAAGTGTATCGTCTCCTATTATAATAATGTCATCCACATAGATTAAGATAATAATACATTGTCCCTAGTACTGGCGACGGATGAAACATGTATGATCTGAGTGACACTGGGTAAAACCCATAGTAAGGATGGCTTCGTTGAATCATCTAAACCATCTACGAGGAGACTGCTTAAGTCCATAGAAAGATTTATGGAGTCGACAGACTTTATCCGAATACTCTCCTTGAGTCCGAAATCCTGGTGGTGGCTCCATATAAATAGTCTCAGTTAGGTTGCCATTGAGAAAATGCATTCTTGACATCTAACTGGTGTAGAGGCCAAGCACAGGAGGTAGCCAAGGAAACAAGAAGACGGACAATAGTCAACTTAGCAATAGGGGTAAAGGTGGCTCCGAAGTCTTTGCCCTGGATTTGTGTATAGCCCTTAGCGACAAGGCGAGCTTTATATCGATCAATGGATCCGTCTGCAAGACATTTGACATTGAAGACCCACTTACAAACAACTGGCCTTTCACCTAGTGACAAGTTAACTAATTTCCAAGTTTGATTCTGCTGCAGGGCATCCATTTTTACTTGCATAGCGGCTACCCACTTTGGATTTTGGAGGGCTTCATTACTAAGTGAGGAATGACAACTAAATCAATCTATCCAAAAAAGGATTTGTCGAGACAAATACTTGAAAATCGGATGATTAGTAGAACAAGATATAAGATAGCGAGAGAATGGACGACGATCCCAAATAAGGTAACGAGAGAGAACAGGGTTAGAAATGACGAGAGATGGAGAAATACCTGATTCCAAAAAAAAAAAGTTGGCAGAGGTTGTGAAATACGTGGTCAACGAAAGTAAATCCATAACGGTATGGGATTAAGCGGGAAGGGCAGTGTAGGTGGTGAACATATATCAAATTTAGGAATAAGACGTGGAAGGGAGGCATCATCCGCGGTAGTGGTTGCCTTGATAGGTGGAGAAGATATACTACCTTAAAAATATGGGACAGTTTTGAGAAACATAACATAGAGAGAATGATACATATGGCAAGTGACCGGATCTTAGCACCTATATCCTTTGGACATGGTGGAATAGCCGAGAACGATATACCAAATATATTTATCATCTAACATGGTTCGAGTACGGCTCCGATTCTAGACAAAACACATACAGCCAAAGACACGAGGTAAGATAGGAAATCGGGTGTGAGTGCGTTGCAGTATATGAAGAAAGGTTTTTCTTGCAAAGACACGACTCAGGACGCGATTAATGAGATAGGCAGCAGTAAGAACAACCATACGCCAGGAAGATTTGGGAACATTCATTCATTGTAAGAGACAATGAATGACATACATGAGGTGCGATTCTTACGTTCTGCCACACCATTCTATTCAAGGGTGTAGGTACAGTTTTTGTGTTAACTAAAGAGTTGGAAAAAGCTGTGTGGAATGTGAAGGAGGCGTTGTCTGTTACGGGGTTTGAGTGGGATGAGAGGCAAAAGATGGTGGTTGCGAATGACACCTTGTGGAATGAATACATCAAGGTACATTTTCTTTATTTGTAAGTGGTTACCACGGTTCTGTTTGTTTAGGCACCGTTTGGTAATTTTTTTCTTTGACATTTTAAAAGTAATCTCTTGTTTTGCATCAAAACATGATTTTAAGTACATTTAAAAAAAATTATAAAAATACCATTGTATTGTTTCTTTTGGTACTTTTAACCTACTTAAAACAAAGTTTAAGTATTTTTTTCATTGCATGAAACATGATTTTGAGCATGTTTCCTTTATCGTAAGTTTAGGAATTGTTTGGTAACGTTTATTATTTTTATTTTATTTTCTTTGAAATATTAAAATTAAAGGCTTGTTTTATATGAAAATATGATTTTTAAGTATTTTTTTTTTAATAAAAAGATACCGTTTTATTATTTTTTTTAGTATTTTTTTAACCTACTTAAAACATAATTTTAATTTATTGCATGAAAACATTTTTAGCACGTTTCCTGTCTCGTGGAAATGACTAATCTATAAAGAGCTTTTCCTCCAATTTGCTTGACAGGAATAATGGTCAAAGGTGAGCTTCTTCAACTGTTCGAAGCTGTAAAAAAAAATGAACAAACAAAGTCTTTACTAAAGTAATGCATTGACATCCTTGAAGATTTTGAACAAAAATGTTCTGAAACACCCTCATGATTGAAGAAGGCCCCCAAATTGTCTATGAAAAGGTACGTTTTTCGACAAATTTAGTTTGAAAGTGTTATAAAAGTATTTTGAAATAAAAAAAAAATATAGGGATCAGTTCGAAGAAGGCCAAAAACTTAGGGGACCCTAGATTGTGGACAAAGGATATATATATATATATATATATATATATATATATATATATATATATATATATATATATATATATATGTATGTATGTATGTTTGTACACACACACACGAGAATATTAGTAATTTCTTTCGCTTTTTATCATCCTTAGAAGCCGATTATTTCTCTCCCTTTCATCTATTTTAATGACTGATAGTGCCATGTTAGGTCAAATGGGGACTTAAGTCGCCTTTCAACTTTTGCAAGTTTTCATTTTGACTCAACTGTTGATGTCAAATCTTTGGTCAAGTACAACAGTATGGTTTGGTTAAGGTATTTTGGTCTTGTTCTATGCTAAGGCGGAGTTGGAGAGGTTTGAGATCCGTTCCGTTTGGCCCAATAATCTGAAGGGTCTTGAGGTCCGAGATGAGTTCTAGTATGCCCTAGGATGAGCTCCAAGCTAAACCTGTACACAGAACTTGCCAGGGTGGGCCCGGCGTGTCCCCTCTAATATGAGAGGAAGCACTCAGGGGGAAATGTAAAAATGCTTGGAATATTCAAAAAGTAATTACCTTCTACAACATTGTTCGTCTTTCTTTTTATAGGCAGTTGGTTGATTAGCGTTTGGAGAATTAGCAACCTAAGATGGGATTAGCATCCTAAACTTGGTATGTGACCACTGTATGGGTGTATGGAGAGATTAGCCTGTGGGCCTAGGATTTTTGGCCTTCTAAGTAAAGGCCCATGGGCAACTGTTGTACGGAAGAGGAATGACAGCCTAGCCCACGACACTTAGGTGTCTTCCCTTTATTTTTTTCGGTCCATGAGGTCTTCTTTCCAACTCAACTCGGTGATTTGAGACGGGCAAGGTAAATTCCCAAGGATGAGTTCGCTGAATCAAGTTATCGCCCTAGGGAGTGTCGGCCTAGGGACACCCGAGAAAATGAGAGGTTTTTCCCAGCTTGTACACTCCTCTTGCCGAAGGACTTCTCAAGGGGTTACCCCAAGGATTTCTTGCATTTGACCGGTCTAAGCTGAGTCACGCCCCTAGTCGGCGGAATCTTCGTGCTTCGTCATCAGTAGAACTGGGTTCCACTAGGAATTTGTGTACACGTGGCAATTTTCTATTGGAAGTTTGGGATAACTGATTTTTACACTCATCAGCTTTTTATCATCCTCAGAAGCCGATTCTTTCTCTCCCTTTCATCTATTTTAATGAGTGACATAGCCATGTTAGGTCAAGGGGGGAGTCAAGTTGCCCCTCAACTTTTGAAAGTTTTCATTTTTAACCTTATATTTTTATTGAAAATAAATTAAAACCTTTAAATTTTACAGAAACCCTCCCTGATTTATATAAATATCGAATAAGCATCTATTTTTTTTAATGTCCCCCTCAATAGATTTTCTAGATCCGTCATTCAACTCAATAAGTGTGGTAAGAATTTATTAAACAATCACAATATGCCCCCCTTTTTTTACCCTTGCGCTTAATTGTCCTAGACGGCCTTGCCTCAAGACTAAAAATTTGCACTAATTTTTGTTAACCATTAAATTAGTTAAATGTAAGAGGTTTTGACACTTTGTACCTATAAAGTTTGACCAAAATATCGCTTTGTCCCATGGTTTCAATTTGAATATCTAACACCTCAAAGTTTCTCAATCATCGCACGACAATCCAAGTCATTGTCATTACAATTTTAAATGAAAACGGTCACTTGTTATGCACCTGACTGTTTTTAAGTGGCTTTATACACAAATTTCAGTCTCTTCCTTCCCAGCCAAATTCTTAGAAATAAACATATAACAATATAGTGTGTGTATAAACATATATATATAATTTTATTTTTTAATTTTTTGTAGAAAATTTGTAAGGCTAAAGTGGAATGATGGTCAAACCTCAGGGTGCAACTATGGGGACCAAAGTGCAGTCATGGTACAACTTCAGGGGTACAACGTGTCAAAACCCAGTGGATTTCAATTAGAATTTGGTATTAGGCTGTAAATTTTAATTTTCTAGTGAAATACTTTGTCATTTTTTTCTCTTTATTTTTAATCCTTTTATTAACATTATCTAGAAATTTATGAAGTTAATGTGAAGTGATATTGAATTTGTATTTGGTATCATAATTAATAGGACAACTAACAATTTTGGTTCTCATATTTGTAAATATTTTTTTATTTGGTCTTCTAATTTTTTTTAGTTTATGTGGTCTTCGTATTTGCACACATTTTCTTAAATGACCTTTTGTTAAAAAAAAAAATAAAAGTGAAAACTAACGGAATTTGTGCATGTGGTCAAATTAAAACTATAGAAATCAAATTTAAATAATGGTCAAACTTTAGGGCTGCAAGTGTCAATACCGACGACGACGAAGACCATCCCAAACGCCGCCAAAAACGCGAATCGGGATGAGCCGCAGATTAAAACTCCTCGCCGGAGAATCACTAGGTTCCGCCTCTGCCGCCGCACAAGAAACAAGTAAGCGGAGACTCCACACCAGCCGGCCTTACCTCAACATGGCCGAGGCCAGGAGAGAGATCGTCATGGCCTTGAAGTTCCACAGGGCGGCCATGAAGAAACAATTACAAGCAAACGAACAGCAGCAACAAAAGGATGTAGAAGAAGAAGAAGCAGCAAAATTCAATCTCGTGGCCTTAATATTAGGCCAAGGGCGTCTGACATCAGTTCGTCCCAAAAACCTGTAATTACTTCCTTCCTCCATTTTTTAATCTTGTTTTCGACTATGTAATTAGCCAAGAAATTAAATTTTAGGGAACTTCCGGTGGCGTTTGATAACTGTTTCTGTTTCCATTCCAGTAGTGGGATGGGGATGGGATGGGATGAAAATTTTGTTTCCTTATTGGGAGAAAAATCGAGTTTGGTAACGATAATTTTTTTATTTTTTTTGGAACAAAATCGCATTTGGTAACGATTTTATCCTAAAACCATTTTTATTTTTTTTTGAGAATTTTTTTTTGTTTTGGCCTGCAACAGCAGCGACGGCGATGGCTGACCGGTGGGTGGGTGACGGTGGCTGGCAGGCGGCGCCGGAAGTTGCCGGAAGGTGGCCGGCTGTTGGCCGGCCGGCGATTCCAGAGGTGACCGGCGGCGGACGGCCACGACGGTGGACGGCGGCAACGGACGGTGGTCGGCCGGTGGATGAACAGTGACAGTGTTTTAGAAATGGAATGGGAATAATGAGAAACAACTTTTTTTTTGTTTTTCATTTTTTAAGAAAAAAAAATGGGCACAATTCTCAAATGGAAATGGAATGAGAATGAGAACAAAAATTACCAAACTCTATTCCTAAACAGAATTCCTAAAAATTTGGGAATGGAATAGGAATTTCTGAAATGAAAATGGTTACCAAATGGGGCCAGTTTCCAGATTTCTATTTCTGTTCTCCCAAATCATGGGAAAGAAACTGAAATTTGGGCACATTTTTGTTTTATTCCCAAAACATTCTTGGAGCAGAACAGAAACAGAGTTTATATTTCCGTTTCTGTTTTTCTGAGAACAAAAAAGCAATATGGGAAAAAACTGAACAGACAATGCGTATATTAACAAGAAGACGGAGATGAATTATAAGCTAAATTGGATAAAAAAAATTCCTCACAGCCTATGAAAAAAATGAGAATTTCACAGCTCAAGGCAAATCTAAACCCTATTAAAGTGACATTCATTTAAAAATCATAGTTCAAAGATAAGAACTTGACAAATAAGGCATACCTAGATGACTTCAAACAAAACTTTAATTGTAATCCAAGAATTAGGCTAAGCAGAACAGAGGAAACTCATAATCTCAACCATTTGAATACTGGGAATGAAAATTTGAAAAAATAAAATGAAATTGGACACTTTTGTACAATCCAGTTGGGAGAAATATCATAAGCATGTGTAATCTGAAGTGCAAAGAGGGTTAATGTTGTTGCAGAAAATAAATAAAGAACGAGTTTACCAAAATTTCTTGGGATGAGTCGCGGACTAAGTCGCTCTCAGTTTTTTAAGACGTTTCGCGGCTCTACCCAAGAACGTGCAAGCAGTGTATCAGCCTCGTCGTCCCCAGGATAAAACAGCCCAGAATTCTTCTCTGTCTAGGACGTTCTTTGCACTGTAGAAGTCCCGAAAACCAAACACCCCCACACACTGTTCACAAAACGAACAAACTGCTCGGAAACCAAAATCGAACTGAAGAAACAGTACCGGAATAGATCGGAACAATTCCGGAATAACAAAACAGTGTAAACCGAAACTGTTTCAGAACAGTTTGGAACAGAAACAGATCAGAAGCAGAAACAAAAACAGTGCAGAAACAGGAGCAGGAGCAGTGCAGAAACAGTTCAGAACACACTGTTTTTTTGTTCTTTAAAATGGGAAAAAAAAAAACTTGTATTTATAGGGAAAAAAAAACCGTTTAAAATAAATTAAATCCGAAATTAATGAAAACGTTTAATAAAAAAAAACGTTAACAGTTTTTTTTAAAAACGTTTTTTTAAAATAAATGAAAACGTTTTTTTTCTTTAAAAATCAAAACTTTTTTTTTTTAATTTAATTTATTATTCAAACGGTTGTTTTTTTTTTTTTAAATAAACTGTTTTAAAAAACATATTTTTCTAAAAAATAAATAAGTGCGACTCGACTCGGCACGGCCGGACGGCCGGACAGCGGCGGCGGCGCGCGTGTGGTAAACCGGTAGGGATGTAACTCCTCTCCCCTCTACAAAATGTGGGTACCCCTTGGGGCACACCCCAAGTGTCTCACATACCACTTGTTATACACCTCAATTCAACCTCTCACATCCGATGTGGGATATAAGGTTTTGAGGGAAAAAATCAATTTGACACATTTGACACTTTCTATTCTAAAAATTAAATTAAAATTCATTTGTTTCAATAATCCCCCACTTGAATTTTTAAAAACAATTTTTTCATCGAGCAGTATAATTCAATATAAGATTGTGCATAAGAAAAGGTGTCTATCGACTTGAACCTTTACATAGTGAAGATGCTTTAGATTATACTAGAGTAACTCGTAATTTTGAACTCTATCTCTAACAACATCACACACACAACCCTATCAGGGTGTAGTCCAAAAGCCCGTGCTTTATGGCCATGCACGTGTATCCCAATATAGTGAATGCTCTAGAGAATTTTGCCCAAAATTCCATAGGAAGCGGCCACACTTCTATATTCACATAGATGAATCTATCAAGAGTACTCTTGTAGCTAGGTACTCCACTCCAAAATAGAGTATAGATCTCATTAAGAGTTAATAAAAACTCAACCTTCTATCGCTTCAAGATATCATGCTTCAAACAGCACATTTATGAAATAGAACTCAAATTTATAGCATGATTTTTCTCATATCACTTCATGAGTTGTTATTACCCTTTGAACCTATTTCTTGGGATCTCCAGTCTATAGGTTGGGTTTCCCTCACAAGTGACTTGTCAATCTATGGGCTTGAGTCCCATTCCTTTCGAGGTTTTGTAAACCTTTTCTCGAGTTAATCCTTTCGTCAAAGGATCGGCTAAGTTATCATCAGACCGTACATGATCCACTCTCACAGCCCCTGTAGAGATATACTCTCTAATAGTGCTGTGTTTGCGACGTATTTGTCGTTTTTTTCCGTTATAATAACGATTCTGAATCTTTGCAATAGCCGCGGTACTATCACAATTGATCAAGACAGCTGGAATCGGTCTCTCCCATAAAGGGGTATCAGAAAGCAGGCTCCTTAACCACCCTGCTTCCTCGCTAGCCGAAACTAGTGCAATCATCTCAGACTCCATAGTAGATTGAGCCAAAATAGTCTGTTTCTTAGATTTCCAAGAAACAGCTCCACCAGCTATACTAAATATATAACCGCTAGTTGCCTTGGAGTCATCTGAAAGGGTGTTCCAATCAGCATCGCTATATCCTTCCAGAACAGCGAAAAACTTCTGATAATGTAATCCAAGGTTCATAGTTCTCTTTAGATATCTCATAATCCTATCAATAGCATGCCAATGCTCAATACTAGGTCTACTTGTAAACCTGCATAGTAATCCCACAGCATACGCTATGTCTGGCCTAGTGCAGTCAGTGGCATATCGGAGACTGCCTATGATGCTCGCATACTCAGATTGTCTAACACCATCACCGGTGTTCTTGAACAACTTCACACTAGGGTCATAAAGAGTACATGCTGGTTTACAATCAAAATAATTGTATTTCTTTAGAATCTTCTCTATATAATGAGATTGATCCAAAGAAATTCCATGTTTAGACCTAGTTATTTTAATACCAAGGATTACATTTGCTTCACCAAGATCTTTCATATCAAAATTAGCATATAGCATGGATTTTACATTATTCACAACATGAATATTGGAACCAAAAATTAGCAAGTCATCCACATAAATATATATAATAGTGCAAACATCATTTTCAGATTTATAGTAAATGCATTTGTCACTTTCATTTACTTTAAAACCATGTGAAATGACTAGATTATCGAATTTCTCATGCCATTGTTTAGGTGCTTGTTTCAAACCATAAAGAGATTTATTTAATTTGCATACTTTGTTTTCTTGACCAGGAATAACAAATCATTCGGGTTGATCCATATAAATCTCTTCTTCTAATTCACCATTTAAAAAAACAGTTTTAACATCCATTTGGTGCACAATAAGATCATGAATTGCAGCAAGAGATAAAAGTACACGAATAGATGTAATTCTAGAGACAGGTGAGAAAGTATCAAAGAAATCTACATTCTCTCTTTGTCTAAACCCTTTGGCTACAAGACGAGCCTTATATTTATCAATGGTTCCATCGGGATTCAATTTCTTCTTAAGAATCCATTTACATCCTATTGTTTTACAACTAGGAGGTAAATCTATCAAATGCCAAGTTCTATTTGACTCGAGAGAGTCTAACTCGTCATCTATAGCCTCTTGCCATAAACTGACATCTATAGAGGATAATGCCTCTTGGAGGGTAAGTGGATCCTCCTCTAAGGTATATGCATAGAAATCCGAACCAAAGTCTTTAGCTATACGAGGTCGTTTACTCCTTTTAGGTTCCATATCTAATTCCTTATTAGATTCATTAATCCTAATGATAGGTTCATTACTAGAAGTCGAGCCCCCACTATTCTTCAATTTGAAAGGACATTTATATACATAAAAATCAGCATCATTTGATTCAATGATAACTTTATCTTTCAAATCATAAAATCTATAAGCTTTACTATTTACCGCATAACCAATAAAAACACATTCATAAGCTCTACTGGTAAGTTTTCTTCTTTTGGGGTCAGGAATTCGAACATATGCCAAACAACCCCAAGTTTTAAAATAAGACAAATTTGGTTTCTTATTTTTGAAAACTTCATAAGGTGAAATTTTACTTTTCGATTTGGGAACTCTATTAAGTACATAGCAAACCGTTAATAAAATTTCACCCCACCAGTGAGAAGCTGCACCGGAATTAAGTAAAATAGCAACTACTGATTCAGCAAAAGTTCTATTTTTCCTTTCAGCCTTACCATTCATTTCAGGAGAATACGGTGCAGTTTTTTCATGAATAATCCCATGAGATTTATAAAAATCAATAAAAATATCGGAATCATATTCTGTTCCTCTATCACTACGTAATCTCTTAATTTTCTTATTGCATTGATTTTCAATCTCAGTTACAAAATTCTTAAACATTTCAAAAGCTTCACTTTTATTTTTCATGAGATAAACATAAGTAAAATCAGAACAATCATCTATGAATATAATAAAATATCGTTTACCATTCCTAGTCAAGACTCCATCAAATTCACAAATATCAGAATGTATCAAGTCAAGAGATTCCGATTCTCTAATTACTGATTTATGAGGGGTTTTAGTAATTTTAGCTTGACTACAAAATTCACATTTTTCAAAATCATTCAAAGACAATTTAGGAATTAGTTCTAAGTTGCTTAAGTTTTTAATAATGCGTTTGTTAACATGACAAAATCTAGCATGCCAAATATTAAAAGAACACAACATGTAAGAAGAAGAATAAATTTTATTAATTTCAACATTCAGTTTGAACATTCCATCAGTTGCATATCCCTTCCCAACAAAAATATTATTTTTGGTTAAGGTGTACAAATCAGCCCCAATAATTTGAGTGAAACCCGCATTGTTTAGAAGATAGCCCGAAACCAAATTCTTTCTCATCTCTGGAGTATGCAGAGCATCTTTAAGGATGACTGTCTTTCCAGAGGTAAACTTTAATTCCACTTCACCAGAACCGGCAACAATAGTGGAGTGGGAATCACCCAGCAACACTTTCTTGTCTTCACTTTCAGAATAAGATTTGAACATGGTATGATCATAGCAGACATGGCGTGAAGCACCAGTGTCTACCCACCACCCTTCGGATCCACCAACTATATTGATTTTAGAAATTATAGCTATAAGTTGGTCCTCGGTAAGATTCGCCTGTGGAATAGGACGACGTCTTTACCGGCAGTTCTGAGCCAAATGGCCTGCCTTCCCACAGTTATAACAAGTAAACTGTTCAGAATTATTTCTTGAAGGGAGTTTGTTTCTATTCTGATTTTGATGCACATTTCTGTTCTAGTTGTTGTGGTTGCGATTTTGATTTTGATTTTTCATATTTTTCCCTTTAGGTTTCAGAATTGCGTAAGATGATTTTTTTGTGAGCGTTGTTAAAAACAACAAGCACTTCATCTTTCTGATCTTATTTTCGGGCCTCCTGCTCAATCCGAAAACGAGTGATCAAACTTTCTAAAGAAAACTCTTTAGTTTTATGCCTTAGAGTATTCTTAAAATCTTTCCAAGAGGGGGGTAATTTGTCAATTAAAACAGCAACTTGAAATTGTTCATCAAGAGACATACCTTCAGCAATTATTTCGTGAGCGATTTTCTGAAGTTCATGAGACTGAACCTCCACTGATTTGTCGTTGGTCATTTGGTATTTCAGATACCGACTAACAGCATATTTTTTACTTCCAGCCTCCTCAGTGTCGTATTTCTTCGAAAGAGGATCCCAAACTTCCTTTGCAGTTTTGTTAGAGCAGTAATAATCATACAGATCATCAGACATACCATTAAGAATAAAATTCTTACAACGGAAATCATTTTCCTCCCAAGACTTAACTTCTTGAATTTGAGCGTCTGTAGGAACTTGAGGTAATTGAGGTTTTTCGGTTGTACAGACATATGCTACTTTTTCGATAGTAAGAAAAAATAACATTTTCTGTCTCCACCTTTTAAAATGAAACCCTTCGAAACGAAAGGGTTTGTTGAGATCAACAGTTACTTGTTTAAAATCGTGATCAGCAGACATCTTAGCAGATATTGAACGTCTTAAAATTGTTGTTGCAGAAAATAAATAAAGAACGAGTTTACCAAAATTTCTTGGGATGAGTCGCGGACTAGGTCGCTCTCAGTTTTTTAAGACGTTTCGCGGCTCTGCCCAAGAACGTGCAAGCAGTGTATCAGCCCCGTCGTCCCCAGGATAAAACAGCCCAGAATTCTTCTCTGTCTAGGACGTTCTTTGCACTGTAGAAGTCCCGAAAACCAAACACCCCCACACACTGTTCACAAAACGAACAAATTGCTCGGAAACCAAAATCGAACTGAAGAAATAGTACCGGAACAGATCGGAACAATTCCGGAATAACAAAACAGTGTAAACCGAAACTGTTTCAGAACAGTTCGAAACAGAAACAGATCAGAAGCAAAAACAAAAACAGTGCAGAAATCGAAACAGTGCAGAAACAGGAGCAGGAGCAGTGCAGAAACAGTTCAGAACACACTGTTTTTTTGTTCTTTAAAATGGGAAAAAAAACTTGTATTTATAGGAAAAAAAAATCGTTTAAAATAAATTAAATCCGAAATTAATGAAAACGTTTAATAAAAAAAAACGTTAACAGTTTTTTTTAAAAACGTTTTTTAAAATAAATGAAAACGTTTTTTTTCTTTAAAAATCAAAACGTTTTTTTTTTTAATTTAATTTATTATTCAAACGGTTGTTTTTTTTTTTTTTTTTAAAAATAAACTGTTTTAAAAAAAATATTTTTCTAAAAAATAAATAAGTGCCACCTCATCACACGCGCGACTCGGCTCGGCTCGGCAAGGCCGGACGGACGGCGGCGGCGGCGTGCGTGTGGTAAACCCGTAGGGATGTAACTCCTCTCCCCTCCACAAAATGTGGGTACCCCTTGGGGCACACCCCAAGTGTTTCACATATCACTTGTTATACACCTCAATTCAACATCTCCCATCCGATGTGGGATATAAGGTTTTGAGGGAAAAAACCAATTTGACACATTTGACACTTTCTATTCTAAAAATTATATTAAAATCCATTTGTTTCAATAGTTAATCACAAGAAAAGAGTTGCCATTGGTTTTTCCGAATCGGGAAAAGATTGCCTGTGGTTACAGAACCAAGAAGTCTACGGACGGGAGAAAAGAAGGAGAATCAATTAGATGGGGAACTCCTGGATCTCCAAAGGGTCCGGTTTATCCGCCCCAAATGTGTGAACAACGTTAGGTCGTATGTAGATGACGTCGGATCTAGGTAGTGCCCAGTGGGAGCTTCCCACAATAAAAATAAGAGTTTAGTTCGATATATATATATTTATATATAAATTTTTTTTAATTTGTCCAATTAGAAAATGTATAAAGTTATGCAATTTTAAATATAATGATATGAATATAGTTATTAAAATTTGTAATTGTAGTTGATGACTATTAAATTTGTTTAATTTGTATTTTCTTGAATGAGTTGTAATTACTGTATAGATAACTTGATGGTATGGTTTATAGTAATTTTGTGTGTTTTGTAATTTGTTCAATATACAGTAGGCACGGGTATAAGATAATATATATATATATATATATATATATATATATATATATTGGTAAACAAAAGCAAACACCAAAACTAAGGACTGCGGGAACAAGATTAGTTCTTCATCTTGGCTATAAGAAGCCTTTTCAATCCCTCCGGGGATTCTTCAAGGAAGTGCGTTCACGATCCGTTGTTAGTTCTCATCCAAGCGAGGTAATCAACGCATTTATTATTAATCCTTCTGGTCACTTGGATTGTGAAGTTATGAGTTTTAATAATGTACTTGCACTTCATGATCTATCCTCTAAGAATATGACTTTCAGGACATTCCCCTTTGATGAGGTTCACGGCTTCCTCCGAATTCGATTTCACCACAGTTCTAGGAAACCATCTAGTAATCGCCAGACACATTTTGCATGGATACTTTTGATTTTCTCCTCGAGGCAAGTACAAGACTTGAGATAACCAAAGAATCTGTACTCCCACGAACCATCCACATGTTTAATAAGTCCTCCGATGCCACCTATCCATGAGTCGCCAAGAGCACTACCATCCGAATTAAGTTTGAAAAAACTTGCAGGGTGAGGGAGCCAATTAGGGGAGGGATTAAACAAAAGGCCATGACGGATTTGATTAGGATAGAAAGCTTCCATCATTTCTCCTACAAATTGAGAAATTTTAGAAGCTACAAATGAAGCATCTTGGACAACTCCCTCGATCACTTCTTTATTTCTATCTTTTCAAATCTCCCACAAGATGGCAATGAAAAAATAAATAGAAGAGGGTTTAACGGATCTCCTTTTGGTGAACTTGGCAATCCAGTCTTTAAACTCCATGCCATAATCTCGTCTCAAAGAGTCCCTGTCTAAAAAAATATTCCAAATAGTCCAAGCCTTTGGGCAAAATCTCAGCACATAATCCAAGGAATCAATAGCATTATTACAACGCTCGCATAAAGCCAAGACATTACTTGACTAGCTAGATCTAAGCGAATTAGTCATCAGTATTTTTGTGAAAAAAAATTCGAAGAAAAAACTTTTGAGATTAAGAAATTTTAAGCTTCTAAACCCACTCTCATTTGGAAATAATTCTAGTAATTTCAAAATCCAAAATGATAGAACAAGCCGATTTAATAGAAAAAAAAATCAGAGTTTTCTGGAAACCAAATAGCCATATCCTCTCTAAACATATCTTGCAGCTCAGAATTAATGATGTCATTGACCTGGTTATCTGAAATAAGTTGGGCGATTGGCAGAAGATACCAACTGTGATACATCTTTTGTAATTTCTCATTGCCTAAATGCCCATCTCCACACCACCAATCAGTCCATAGGTAGTTAATACCGTTACCAACTCTCCATTTTAGACCTTTAGAAATACAATCCCTAGATTTAAAAATACCTCTCCAAATATGAGAGTCACCTTGCCTCTTGACCCATGAAGCGAGGTTTCTATCCAAGTTATATTTTATGAGAAACAATAGAAACCCATAAACTATTGTCATTAGAAACAATCATCCAGGCTAGTTTGGACATAAAGGCATTATTATTAAATCTAGCTTTTTTTATATTTAAGCCCCCAATTTATGAGTAAGCAAACCTTATCCCAGTTGACAAGGTGAAATTTTCTTTTGCCCTCCATATCCCCCCAAGGAAAGTTCCTAGCAATTTGATCAATTTTATCACTAATCTTAAGGAGGAAGGATTGGTTTGCATCGAGTACAGAGGGATTGTAGTCAAAACAGATTTTAACAACGTAGTCTTTCCTGCAATAGACAAATTAGACGCCTTCCAATTGGAAAGTCTTTGCTACATCTTTTCCAAAATAAAGTTAGAATATTTGCCACTTACCTTTCGTGTGTTAGCGGAGTTCCCAAATAAAGAAAATCCCTAATTCATTACTAATCTCTTTAGCAACAAGGGAATTAACTTTAGGGGCGACAAAATCTCTAGACTTATTATGGTTCACAACAAGGCCCGAGGCCAAGGAAAATTTAGTCATCGTATTAATTATGGATTCACAGCTTTTATTATCCACTTTTGGCAAAAAACAGAATGTCATCAGCAAAAAATATATGGGTTAAGGTGGGACTATATCTAACTATTTTCAAACCCCTCTGTTGATTTTAAGATTTTAATGAACAATTAAATGTTAATATTTTTTGTGGAACTAACGATTTTATTGAGTGTTTCAATTTATTAGTTCTAGTGATGAAACTTATCATGAAGATATTGTGACAATGTTAAAGTTGATGGAAGATTAAGAGTTTGAAGAAATTGAAGAACCTAAGGAAAACAACTCAAGTTAAATTTCAACTCTTAATGTATCCTGATTAGGATCACACACGACATAAAATATTTTTCAAAATTATGCGTGTTTTTATAAGATCATAATTAATTAAACTATTTGCTCCTATGTGTAATTGAAAAAAAAAACATTGATGATTGATTAAAATTGAATTTAAGAATTTAGTGGAGTTAACCGATAAAAAAAATCTGTTAAATGGGCAAAAATGTCGAAGAAATTGAATGAAAAATGAATTGAGGAACAAGTTACAACAGGGCTCGGTTGAATTATGGAAGAGTAGCGGTCGACTTATGAAAATGAGCCAAAGTCCCTGAAATGTTCGATCGACAGGAAAGTCGACCTATACTTAGAAGATGAACTCTCTGGATCTTTCGGTCGACAGGCAAGTCGACCTGTGAAACTTGCTGAATCGTCCGTCGACTGGTGACGAATGGGTGGTTGACCAATGGGCGAAGAGATTCTTACTTGGGCTACGTCCTGAATCAGAAGGTTGACAGACATGCCTTAGACGGTCGACAGATGGATCTGTTTCAGTATTTATGGAATTTCGGATTTGATTCAAAACTAGCCGTTAATTAGTCGTTTTTGGCTTACCTGATTGAGATATTGTAGGGATCTGTATTTAATCGAAATATGGTCTATATATTTTATTATCCCTATTAATTTGGTCTATTTAATTAAATGTTCTTTTAATTAAAGTGCTTTAATACTTTCTATTTTGATGAATTTCGATTTAAAAATGTTTGAGGACCAAAATGAGATTTTCCAAGAATATTTTTAAATGAAAAAGATCTATTTTGATTATATATAATATATGAGGTCTTGAGGTATCATTTAATAATATAATATTTGAAAAGTAGTTGTTAGAAGATATCTTTGAAATTCTTATATTAAAACTTGCGAATTTTGAGTTTAATTATTACTATTTTGGTGGAGAATATTTTGGGCCTAAAATATGGGAGAAATTTAAGGGATTTTATTTTGATTTTACGATTTAGTCCATATATTTAAATATAATTCTTTTTATACTTTCATTAATTAAGATCAAATTATTTTGGGGACTAAATTGAGAGTTTTAGAAGTTATATTATTAAGTTAAATATATCAGGATTTAAAGGAATCTATATATGGGGTCTATAGGCGATTTTAAATGACATATTTTGTGAAAACTAACCGTTATAGGGCTTGTTTCAAGTGGTTTTAAATAGACCTGCGGATTTCACATGTTAATAAATTAATATCAAGAACTATTTTGTTCCTGAGCTTTTTAAGAGTTATCATTCTGATATTATACTGAAAAATATTGTGAGATTATTCTGGAATTAAAATTCTTGAGTTAAAGCGCTAATTTATTTGGCGTCACCAATCTAAGCTGTCTAGCGATCTGTTTTGCAATCTATTAGTGTTTTTTTAGTGAGATCATTCCAAGCTTATTCTTTAATTGAGTATTTTATTATTATTATTTGTTTGGTGAATTGATCTTTTTGAGAAATCGTTTTTGAATTTTAAAAGTATAAAAATCTTTTAAAAACGATTTGTGTATTAATCTGATTACGTGGTTAATTGTGTTACCCGCATTTTTTATTATAATCAGATTTTATTTTCTCACTTTATTTCTATCACTAGTATCGGGACATTAATTGAGTATTAATTAATCTGGGGTGGTAGAAGCTCTGAGTGGAAAAATGCTTATCAATTCTGTAATTGGTGAATTGTGTGCGGATTAGATATTATTGAGAATATCTAATCAGGGGTAGCTTTGGGTTTCGATCTCTGCCTGTAAGGAGATTGAGATTTGATATTTACCTAAGTACAAAAAATTAGGTTACTCTTTTCCCATTGAAAAGAGCTTAAGTGTGATTTTTCTTGATTAGGATCAATTGTGAATGAATTGTAAAGATTCCATCCTTACCTAGGAAAATGATACTTTGAGTGATTGTGAGATTTAATTCTTGAGCCTAAGGTGTAAAAAGAATTAGGTCGTGATTCTCCCTGTAATAGAATTTGGCTAATCTTTAGCATGTAAAAAGAAAAGGGTATTCTTGAGACTGAAAAAAAAAAGGTTAATCCTGAGTCTGGGAAAAAGAATTTATAAAGGTTGATTCTGAGTCTATGAAAAGAATTATTGTGTAAAGGTTTGCTTCCTACCTGTTTAAAGGAATCTTAGTAATTAGTGGGTGTGAATCTCCGTGGGACTCGGATGATTGAATTAGCCAAGAATAGTTTGGTGAATCAGGATATATCATAGTGTTCTGCTTTATTTCTTTATATTATTTATATTTTGTTATTTGGGTGTGCACTTAATTGATAATATATATCCTCTACTATAAAGATAATAATCAATTTTAGGATAAAATTAATTGTTTATTTTTTGAAGTGTTATATTCTGATAATTTTTAATATTACCCAATTTACCCCTATCTTGGGTAGCTCACTGTGCCAATACCTTCCGTTTACGTTGATCAACCTCCATGTTAATCATACAAGAAACCTTCTCCATGCAAAGAACAAATAGATACGGAGATAGAAGGTTCCCTTGTCTAAGCCCTCTTTTAGGAGAAAAGCCCTCAATGGGTTCCCCATTCCAGAAACTCACGGAAGTTTTCCTAATACAATTCATAACAAGCTCAGTCCAAATTTTAGGAAAATTTAAAAAACTCGAGTATTTTCAAGAAAATCCTACCTGAGTTTATCATAAACTTTTTCAAGATCGGTTTTAATAATCATCCCTCCCTTTTTATCCCTAGACTTTTTCAATTTATGCAATATTTCCTAAGTAATGATTATATTATCAATCGTTCGTCTTCCTAGTATAAAACTACTTTGAAAAGGTCTAATAATGGAAGACAGCAGAAGGCGGAGCTTGGCCACCAAAATCTTAGTAACTAATTTTGAAGGAATATACATAGACTAATAGGACGAAACTGGTTAACCTTTTCCAGTATCTCCACTTTGGGGAAGTGTCTCATTCATTTTAGCAGGCATATCTCTATTTTCAAAACACCTTTTACCCATTGTATCCCAATTTTTCTTATAAAACAAAGCTTGGTAACCATTAGTGCCTGGGGGCCTTAAGGTCCTTCATACTTTTAAGATTCATTTTAATTTCCTCATCATTAGGCACCCTTATGAGAGATTGATGCTCTCCAGGATCAATAGGATGATCACAATTAATATCAGAAATTTCTGAATCAATCAAATTAGAAGCATTCTCACAAAAAAGCTCATATAAATAATTTCTAACGTGATTTTTAATATCAGATTGATTATTCAACTAAGTGCCATTAGAATCTTTAATCGACACTCTATTCTTCATTCTTCTTTGTGTAGTAACAACATGGAAGAACCTAGTGTTTTAATCCCCAAAGGACAACCACTAAACTCTAGATTTTTTATACCAGAAAAGCTCATCCCTCTTGAGAATATTGGAATAATCTTAAGCTCATTTTCAAGAAGATCCAGTCTTTTAGAAAAATTAGTTTCCTCATACTTTTGAATCCCTTTAAGTCTAGCAAGAATGTGGTTTTTTTTTTTCTTAAAAATGTTTCCAAATGCTTCTTTATTCCATATTTTAACCTCCCTAGTAAAATTATCCAGATTACTATTGAGGTCGGACTCAGCACTGTTCCAGTTATTAACAATCAACAGTTTGAAGTCAAGGTGGTCTAGCCACATGGCTTTAAACCTGAACGGGCAAGAATGATGCATAAAATTAACCCCTAAAACATGAATTAAGATAAGAGAATTGTTAGAATACGTACGCAGTAGGTTTTCAACCCTAGCCTCAGTGAAAAAAGAGCAACATGCCTTATTAGCTAAAGCCTTATCCAACTTTTTGTTAACCCTTTAGCCATGCACATTGGTCCCAGACCAGGTCATGAATGAGCCACGCGCTCCAAGGTCATTCAACCCACAAGCATCAATGTTAAAATTGAAGGAATTAATTCGGCGAATATCAGAGGCATTGATGGATCCCTTTTTTTTTTCAGCTTGAGCACTGATATCATTAAAGTCCCCCACAACGAACCAAGGAAATTCATTGAGCTGGGAGAAACTCTTCATCTCATTCTAAAGCTCTCTTCTCCTACTAGCATTTGGGTTACCATAAAATGCTGAAAGGATCCACTCCTCATAACCCACCATGGAAATTTTCACATGTATCACTTGATAAATAACATAAATCTAGCTAACAATGACCTTATCAAGACACCAAAGGTTCCAAATGCCCCCTGCACGCCCAACAGGGTCTATGTGAATCATAGCCATGAGTCCCAAGGAGACAAAGAAATTTCCCATAGACCCATATCGACTTTTGTTTCCAGGCAAACGATAATCTCATGCCTTTTCACATTAAATATATCCGAAAAGCATTCCGAAAATGGCCATTTCCAACTCCTCAAGAGTTCCAAGTAAGGATCCTCATTAAGATTTTGGATGGAAAACTTGGAAGATAATCAGACTCACTGATGCCCAGGAGCGCCTTGCACCTACTCACTAAGTTGTCCCAGACTTTTACTATCTCGATGAAGATTTCCATGAATAAAGGCTTTGGTGCTCTCTGATCCAAGTTTCTCACCGTTAACCTTACTACATCTACTAACCAGAATACCTCCACACACTAGATCACCTCATCCAACTATTCCAGGAACATCGAAAAAAAGTTTTTTTGGAGGAGATTTACTTAAAGACCTTCCATAATAAGGTCTGAGACTGATATTATCTTGTGGAGGTTTAAGGAGAAACTGGATTTATGGAAGAAATTTGTTTCGAAGGTTGAGGAAGAGTGATACCAGAAGATAAAGACGAAGAAACCCTACTTGAAGGGGGTGGTGGAGACAGATTCAGGTGAATTAAGACTGAGACTTTTCCGAGAAGTTGCAACCATCGCCGCCTTCTGCAAGCTATTTCCCATCAAATCAGCAGGCGTGCTCCTGGCCTTGTCAATCGCCTGAGCTTCCGCATAACTTTTTGAGTCTTATACCCCTGAGTCTTTTGTTCTTCCCAATAAAAATAGTACTTGACCCTAATGTGATCGTGGGGTTATTTGTACTCTTCCTCACCGATTCCCTATGGATGAACATAGCTTGCATGCCTATCTTAGTCTTATTTTGATGGACCTTACCAAGCCCAAACCCTCCATTTTCCTTCCTCATCCCTACCCTATTTGGATATCCCCTTCTAGATTTTTTTCCCTTCAGCCCATTAATACCATTATTTTTCAACTAGGCTCTAGCATTAGGGCCCTTAGAATTTCATTGTTGAACACTCTTGGGTTTGTTAAGCCCAAATTTGCGTTGCTTATTGACCAACAACCAAGGTCCAAAACCGTCATCCCCCTCATCTAACGCAACGACATCATTTTCACCCATCACTATCTCAGTCGATGTGATGTTGACCTCCGGATAGTCCGTTGCCTGGTTAGCCTTTCCATCGACCATTGGAGTACCTGTCTTTGCTCCTTTCTCCTTCTCGGGCAAAGCACCGCCATATCCATCTTGATTCTTCACGTACGGGTACATTTTTGTTTGATGATTAACTATTCCACAAGAGTAGTAGAGGCCATGCAAACTTTCATATTCCGCCTTAAAGACCATCCCCCTCATTCGAAAATGAGGAATCAGAGGTTTGTTTAGATCTATTTCTACGCACAATCTAGCAAATTTTCCTCTATAAAACGGCGTCGTATTACCGTCAATCTTGATAGGGCGACCTAACTTTCTCCCAATGTTATTCAACACCGGAAACTCATAATATTCAAAGGGTATGTCTGGAAGCCTAACCCACACCACCATTTGGGATTTGACGGCGTATTCCAACCTCAAATCCACTTTCCATTTTCTGACCGTAAGGCAGTGATCAAGGATAACCCACGGCCCTTCCGTCAGAACTTTGTGGGCATAAAAAATACGATCAAATTTAGCTAGATAGAACCCATAATTCAAATTGATAAGGTCAAAATCACCTTGCAGTTTCTAGATCATTTTAGCTCTGTCACATAGCACTTTGTACCCAATCAGTCTCCCAAGCAATTTGATGACAAGAGTACCCTTCCATCTATCACTAATTTGGGATATAATAGTATCTGAAATGAAAACCTTAGGGATACCATATCCATGCTTATCCGCCTCATGGATGACCAGTATTTTCAAACGACAAGGGAAGTTTGTGGTTTAAGGCAAAATGACGAGTGAGATGAGTGGTATAAACCCATATATATAAATCACGAATTAATGAGATCGAAAATTAGGGTTTAGGCGATTTCAAGAGAGGATGATCAGCGTCAAAGATATGGCGACGGTGATGAAGCTCTAGGGTTTAGGCGATTTTAAGGAGGCGATCGTCGCAATTTCAAGGAGGCGATCTCGTCACAATTTCGAAGTCTAATAAAGAAGTCTGATAGATAGGGAGGCGATTTCGTTGCGATTTGGACATTGTGATTTCAAGTTCAGGCAATTCCTTGAGAAGGCGATATCTTCTCAATTTCAAATTTGTTCTTGTTTGATCTTAAATTTAAACTCATAAAAAGACATAAATGTCCTTAAAAATATATTATTCTATTCTTTATTTTTTCTTTAATTCACCAACACTCCCCTTATGTTTTGAAATATACTTTTTACCCCAATTTTTTTGAACAATTATCTTTACCCCACCCCATTCATCGCCGCCACCCCACAGCCAAAGTACAGATCCGCTGGAGCATCTCAAATTCGCCCGTCTTTTCTCTCTCTCTCTCCGCCAGTTTAAGTTCACAGGTTTTATTTTTGGGTTAGAGTTTTAACATAAAAAAATGCAACATGCTTTGTCGGGTAAGAGGTTTTACCAGACCTGATGTTCATTAACCCCCTTTCCTTGGGTCAAACATTAACCAATTTTCACATTCACATGATAGAGAGAGAGATAGAGAGACACACACACCCCCTCAAAATTTCAGAAAAAGCACCACAAAAATTCAGAGAGATTAGAGAGCGCAGAACAAAAATTTCAAACCCCAATGTTGAGGTAGCAGGCTTCCCAACCGGTGACGTCAAGGAGAGAGAAGGGTAGCTATGTTGGGGAGAGAGAGCAAGTGAGAGCGAGAGAGGAGAGAGAGAATAAATAAACCGGGGGTGAATTGTGATGATTGTTAAAAAAGGTTTTAAAAAATATATATTTTTAGGGGGTGTTAGTGTAAAAAAATAAAAGGAGAAAATATAAATTAAAAAATTTAAGGAGTTATTTATGTATTTTAATTTTTAATTATTTTATTATTTTAAAATGAATATTGTAAAATTGTCATTATAATAAAAAATTTAGTAATTTTTTAGCTAGAGGAGAACTAAGTAACCTTTGATAAAGAATGATAAGAAACTGACCAGTATTTATAAAATGACAAGGAAGTATCTGGTTTAAATAGTGAGTTTAAATTGTATGTCTTGATCTAACCTGTCAACCGAATAAGGTATTATATCGATCAAAATAAATTTTTACTTGAATTTAATTGAAAATAAAAAAATATTTTTACTTTATTAATAATAAAAAAGTAATAAATAATAAAATAAAATTTCATGTTATAAAGTAATAGTTGAATTTTACTTGGATTTTTAAAGTAAAAATATTTTAGAATGAAAGTAAAAGTATTTCGGAATAATTCTATTTTTTTATTACCTTCCATTCCAAAATATTTTTACTCCAAAATAAAAAATAAAAAAATATTTTTACTTCAAAAAATTATTCATTTTCATAGTAGATTTCTATTTCAAAAAATATTTTTGAGGTAGAAATATTTTTGAAGTAGATTTCTACTTCAAAAAATCTAATATAATAAAAAATCATAATAGATTTTTTAAAGCAAAAAAAAAAATCTATCTTTTTTCAATTCAAGTAAAAATATTTTTTTATTTTCAATTGAATTCAAGTAAAAATTTAATTTGATCGATTGGTTGCCCCATTCGGTTGACAGGTTAGATCAAGACATATGATTAAATTTAAAAAGTATAAAATATGATTAAATTTAATTATTTTTTATTGTTATGATGATGTTATTTGAAGAAAAAAAAAATTCTTAGTTCTTTTTATGCCACTCTTGTAAGAGCAACTCCAACCATGAGTCAAATGGGTAGGTAAATCTCTCAACTACCATTTTAACTAGCCAAGATGAAAAAACCAACTCCAATGGAAGAGTTATTTGGATAGTCAAAATGGCTAGAACCCTAAACAAGAGTCAAATTTGGCTAAGCTCTTTCACTAGCCAAAAGTAAAAAAAAAAAGTACAAATTACCGTTGGGATTTCAAACAGTCAAATTATCATTTCGATTCACCCTCTATCTCCGATTTCTTGATGTAATTTATTGTGGTTCCAAGTTCTCTGTTGTTCTCTTCTGTTGTGGTTCCAAGTTCTTTGTTGTCGTTTCTTCTCTACTGCGATTTCTAGATGTAAAATGTTGCTACGTAGGGATGCCACTAGTTCAATTTTGGTTCGGACCACTAGAAATATATCAAACCAAAACCAAAATCAAAACCGTCGGTTCGGTTTTAAAACCAAACCATTTAAATTTACACAAAACTAGAACTAAAACCACGAACCGCGAAATCATTTAAGATTTTTCAATTTTATAAAAATAAAAAATAAAGCCAAAACCGCATATCGTTGTGTTTTATATATAAACGAAAAAATAGTTAAAATATCAAACATAACTTCTAAAAACAAATCACAAAATAATCTTAATTAAAGTTTTCAACCAGTAATTATAATTAAAATTTCTAAACAATAACCATAATTAAAATACTATAGTATGCCACAACAATCAAAATCAAATTCTCCAATGCAAAAGTATCGACGATTTTAATCCTATAAAAAACAAGCAAACAAGTAAACATGTAAGAAATGCGATTTAATAACTGAGCTAGCGGTTACGAGCCTTCAATGCCGAATTGCTGATGAGAGAAAGAGAAGAGATGATTCGATGGAGGAGTGAAAACTGAATTAGTCAACTGTAATTTGTGAAATAAAACCCTATCACTATCACCCTTATATATAAATATATGAGTCGGCTGTGATTTGTAAAGTGAAACTTGCTACCCTTTTAATATTATTTATATATATAAAAGATAAAAGGAGGGCTAAAAGTGTAATAAAACACACACACATATATATTAGGGTTAAAATGTATATATATAAAAAATAAGGATATATATATATAATAAAAATATTTCTAAAATATCGGTTTCACGGTTTGATTTTGTGTTTCAGTTTCACGGTTTCTATTTCAAAACCAAAACCAAAACCGTTTCGGTTGCTAATTTCAAAACCAAACCATTTAGTCGGTTTCAAAACCGAACCATTAGGTTCGGTTTCTCCCAGTTACCCATCGATTCGATTTTTTGTGGCATCCATACTGCTAAGGTTTAGTTTTAATTAGATTGGTGGGCTTTGTGGTTGGGTTTTTAATTAATAAATGGGTTGGGTTGGGTTGGGTTAGTTTGGATTGGGTATTTATAATTAAATGGATTAAGGTTTTTAATTAGATTAATAAGTGGGTTGGGTTGGGTTAGTTTTTAATTAGATTAGTAAATGAATTGAGTATTTATAATTAAATGGGTTTAGGTTTTTAATTAGATTAGTAAATAGGTTGGGTATTTATAATTAAATGAGGTTGTGTTTTTAATTAGATTAGTAATAGTAATTTGAATTTTAGTTAGTTCTTTTAATTGGATATTAATTTAATTTTTTGTAGTTGAATTCTAATTTATTTTTAAATGAATCTTTATTTAATTATTTATTACGTAATTCGTTTTTTATATCATTTTCACTAATGTTATTATTCTCAATTTGGCGGTAAAAATTGGTGGGAATATTAATTTATTGGATGAAAATTTAAATAAAAATTAATAGATAAAAAATGACTAACATAAATAGCTAGTTGGGTTGAAATGTATTCTTGCATTTGGATAGGCAAATTACTATTCAACTAGCTATTTTTTTATTTGGCTATTCAAAATGACTATATTGCATTGGAAATACTTTAAGGAAACACTTCCTGCATAGCAAGCATCGTCACCAATCACTAGTTCGTTTAGCGGAATAACATTTTTTATTCTTAGTTCTTTTTATGCGAACCTTCTTATCTTATTTTTTTGAGAAAAAAAAAAGAATTTCATTATTTTTACTTCGTAAATTAATTCAAATAATCCAAAAGTAGCCTGCCCTCTTTGATTGTTAAAAGTAGCCGCCGTCTTAAAATATTGGATTAGTCATGATAAAAAACTAATATAACTAAAATAATGGAAAATTGCATTTCAAGATCAATGTTGGACAGAAAATGAATTGTGTTTAATACACGATTTTTTAATGAAATATTTTTGTCATTTTATTACATCACTAAATATAAGTTGTTGTGTTTTTAACATTTCTAGTGGCGATTCAAAAAAAAAATCTTATTTTACAGATTAATGGTTGTTTAAAAAAAAAAGAAAAAGGAAAACAAACGTCTTTGGTTTAGAGGAACATTGAAATGATAAAAAAAAATTCTCTTTAAAAACCTATGTGTTTTCGTTTAAAATTGTTAAAAATATTTTTCATTTTATGGGATTGAAATAAATATTTTTGCACATTAGATCCCTCAAGTTTTATATTTATTTCTCGTAAAATGAAAAATATTATTAATAATATTGGATGGAAAATGAGTCACGCTCAACACGTGGTTTTCTAATATAGATATTTTTGTCAGTTTATCACTCTATTAAATTTAAGACGTTTTCTTCGAACATTTTTGTAATAACGATTTAGTTTTTTCCCCTCATTTTCAGACAACATTATTGTCAGAAAAAACTTAGGAAAAAATGAACATTTTTAATCTAGATGAATATTGAAATGACAAAAATGTCCTCCTTAGAAAACCAAGTGGTGAACACAATCCATTTTTGGTTTTAAAATTGTTTTTTAAATATGGGAACATATCAAAACCTCGAGGGTACAAAGTGT
This sequence comes from Eucommia ulmoides, assembly GCA_016647705.1. NCBI lineage: Eukaryota > Viridiplantae > Streptophyta > Magnoliopsida > Garryales > Eucommiaceae > Eucommia > Eucommia ulmoides. Next base: position 46,303,305 of record CM028340.1, on the reverse strand, counting down.
AATTTTCTTTTTCTTATTTTTTAAACAGAAAAGTCAAAATGAGGCAAATAATAAGGCGCCTGGATTCCCCATTTTCTTCGTCAATGGCTAAAGAAGACGGAGGAGGAGGAGGAGGAGGAGAAGAATTCTACAGTTACGAGGTTTTCTTAAGCTTCAGAGGCGAAGACACTCGCAAGGGATTCACCGGTCACCTCCATAAAGCTCTGGTGAACGCCGGATTCCGAACATTCATTGATGACGACGACATACGGAGATGCGAACGCATCCAGACGGAGCTCGACAAAGCAATCGAGCGGTCTAGGGTTTCGATTGTCATTTTATCGAAGACCTACGCTTCCTCGAGGTGGTGCCTGGACGAACTCGCGAAGATTATCGGTCGGAAGAGGAGCTCCGAGCATTCCGATTCGGTTCTGCCCTTATTCTTTCACGTCGATCCGTCTGATTTTCGGAATCAAAGGGGAAGCGTAGGGTCAGCCTTCGAGAGTCACGAGAAGAAATTCGATGCTGACAGAGTAAAGAGATGGAGGGATGCGCTCAAAGAAGTTGCTGATTTTGCGGGAATGGTTCTTCAAAATCTAGCTGATGGGTGAGTTATCACGCTCTCTTGATAGTTTCACGCTCTCTTGATAGGTTCAGTAATATCTAATCTCTTTGTGGTTGTGGGGACTGGGGAGGGACTTCTGTCCTTTTTTTCTTCTCTTTCCAACTAATATCATTCTTCTTTTGCTGAGTATTGATTAAAGAAGATCGATCTCCAACTTATAATTTCTTTTAATTTGCAAATTCAAATTGGATTTCATGGATGAAGCAGGATTCATCGAGAAAGTTATTAGAGTCGTCAGAGACAAGCTAAGAAGGAGCACACTCCCAAGCGTTGGTTGCCCCATAGTTGGAATCGATTCTCAAATTAGTGACATCAATTTGTGGTTAAACGGCATGTCAAACAATGCGAGTATACTCCTCATATGTGGAATGGGCGGTATAGGTAAGACTACAATCGCTAAATATGTCTATAATCTAAATAATATGATATTTGATGCTAGCTGCTTTCTGGCCAATATCAGAGAGGTTTCTAAAGAACCCAAAGGTTTAATTCGCTTGCAAAAGCAACTACTTTCAGATATTCTTCATCAGAGAAAACAGAAAATATACAGTCTTGATGAAGGGCTTAGATTGATTAAGCTTGCCTTGGGCTTTAAGAGAGTTCTTGTGGTTTTCGATGATGTGGACCGAGCAGACCATTTGGACGCCTTACTTGGTATGCAAAATCGGTTCTTTCCAGGTAGTAAAATCATCATAACAACTAGGAAAAAGCACCTTTTAAAGCCCAGTGAAGTTCATAAGGTGCACAGGGTTGAAAAATTGAGTGACCATGACTCTTTTCGGTTATTCAATTTGCATGCTTTTGGACAGGAACATCCTTTTGAAGGCTATTTAGAGCTCTCGAAAAGGTTTGTAAACTACTGTGGAGGGCTTCCTTTAGCTCTTCAAGTTTTGGGTTCTTCTCTATGTGGGATAACTGTTGAAGGTTGGAGGAATGAATTAGAAAAGTTGGAAGCGATTCCTGAGAACAACGAAATCTTCGTTAAACTGAAAATTAGCTATGACTCCTTGCAAGATGACAACGATAAAAGTGTGTTTCTTGATATAGCTTGTTTCTTTGCTGGAAAAGACAAAGATATGACTATTGAAATCCTTGCGGGCTGTAATCTTTATGCAGTTATTGGAATTGAAAATCTCATTAGCAGGTCTTTATTGACTGTTGATAAGAATAACAAGCTGGTAATGCATGATTTGGTGCGTGAAATGGGGAAAAAAATAGTTCGCGATGAATCGCCCAAGTATCCCGAGGAACGTAGCAGACTATGGTGTCATGAGGATTCATTTAACATTTTGAGAGATAAGACTGTAAGTAACATCTTCCTTGATCCATTCTTGAACATTGTTGTATATCTTGTTAGGAAAAATTTCACACAAAAATTGGTTGAATCGCCCAATTTGACTCCATAATGTATTTAATAAACCAAACCTTTTTTTATGCTATTTAAAATTCTCCATATCATTTTCAACTTGAGATTTTGTCTCGTTTTCGAGAATATGACCAATTTTCATTGACATTTACTAAATTTTCGTATATTTAGTGGCATGATATTCTATATATATAGAAGATCTGAATTATGTATTTTAGATGCACTATATCTTTTCATTTGTATTCAAGTTAGTTTATAATTTAAAATAAGGAAAGAATCACAGTTAATAATTGTATTCCAATTCAATTTTTTCTACTTTTTTTTTTTTTCTTTTTCTTTTTGTCTTTCGATAATTTTTTTGTCTTTCTATAATTAGGTTATGAACAATAACATATGTTGTTAAATTCAACAGAAAACAATTTGCTGCAAATTTAATACCGATTTTGATGTTAAGCACAAATGCTTGTTAAATGTAAGAAAAACTTATGCTAACTTTTGTTATTAAATTTAATAAAAATAAATGATGATAAACACGAGCGCTTTTTGAACTTGTAACTATTGTTAAATTCATCAAACACATTTCAACAAAATTAATATTGAATATTGTTTTGAAGCTTTTGTTCTGGCGATTAATATTTTGTAATTATTCATACACACAAACAAAAAGAAACGATTTGTGCCGGTTTTCGATTAAAAACATTAAAGTCGTGTTGAGATATTAGTGCTACCTACAATTTCTAATATTCATTGATACATTTCACGAAGTTGAAGGGACATTTTATTCCTAAAATTGACAAAATCCTATTTCTAACCCTATTTTCATGAGTGGGTAAAAAATGGATTTAGGGCTCCTATTGGATGTTGACACCAAGAGCTCCTTAAATTAATCTCATAATGAACAAGAAATGATTTTTAAATAAAAACACTCATTGAGTAAATAAGAATATCAACAATTAAACCTAGCAACCAAAAAAAGGAAAAAGAAAAAAAAATCAGCAATTAAATGAATTAACTAGGAACATATTGGAAGAAAATACATACATAAATTGAGACTTGTTAATATTATCCTAAGAAGAAATATGTCCCTCTCCATGATTGAATGATGCGCGCTTTTCAAGATACAACAGTCCGTAAAATAATCAATATAAGTATGTAAAGTCACTTCCAATAAAATTCACATACTTTTCTCTCTATTCCATATTCTATATATTGATAGAATCTAACTAATTATTTGTATAAACATATATTAACACCAATAACACTAATACTTAAATTATTTTCTAATTGTGACCAATTAATAAATTTAAATAATTTTAATAATACCATTATCTAAATGCATTAGCAATAGTTTTAAGTGAGACAATAGAAAAAACATTTTAATTTTAAATTGTTTTTCTAACATATAGTACCTTATTGTCTCTCCCCATATACATATATGTATATGAAAAATGCTTGTCATATTAGTCAATTTTTTGTGTGCATCTCTCTCTCAGGGTACAAAAGCAATTGAAGGGCTCATCCTTGACATGAATAGGTTGAAGAATAGTAAGTTTGCAAGAATAATCTTTAGTATTAATGATTTAAAAATGTTGTTTTTCTTTTAGGCATTCTTTGGTAATGTTTTTTTAGTACTTTTTTAACGTTTTGTTAGTACAACTAACACATCGTCTTTCTGGATTCACTCTGTCTACTATTCTTAGGAAGCTTTGAAGATGCAGCCTTAGAAACTGATGCATTTCAAAATATGCGCAACCTTAGAATATTAAAGCTTGATTCCGTGCAACTCCATGGATGTCATGAAAAACTTCCCAAAAAAATAAGATGGTTGCATTGGCGTTGTTTCCATTTGAAAACTATACCGAGTGACTTTCCTCTTAGTGACTTGGTTGCTCTTAACATGACCTATAGCAAGTTGGAACGATTTTGGGAGGGAACAAAGGTATGGATCGATTCCGTTTTGTGTCTTGCTTTACTTTAAGGGGTTCTTATTTTATAATCCTCTACGTCAGGTTCCAACTGTTTTTTTTTAACTGATAAGTCCTATTGCCAATTCGCGGACTATTAGATCAACCATTACCTTCCATATCCGCATTGTTACCCATAAAAGCGAAACAAATATAGTGATATACGATGGATGAAACTGGAAACAAAACCTACTAATTTCTCTCAATTGTGATTGTTGTTCAATGATTTTTTTACATCACAATGATCTAAAACCATGATTTTCAAAATGAGATATTAATTGTCAAACTTGATGTTAATGTTGTGTATAACCCACCACAATATGTGCCCTGTAAGTGTTGAATATAACATTCAATGCAATAAAAACTAGCATCCTGATAAAACATATATCAATTTGTTGTTTTCAAATATAACATCAACAAAATATTGATAATAGTACAAATTATGTGACGGGTTAAATGTAACATGACTTACTGATAAAGGTGATTTGGATTTTGAATGTAACACTCAACTGTGTTTTTGTTAATGTATAGGACCGTGTTGAATATAACACGAATGTAAAAACTGAAATTATAGAAGTATCATGTTGAATATAACACGAATCTGAAAACTAATGAAAAAATAGTGAATGTCATATCATTTTGAAAATCTTATTTAGACGAATGCGAATATATAATTAGATCGTGACAAAATGTGTATAACAATAGTTATTTTAATTTTAATAAAATGATTTTGTTGTGAAAACCGTTACATATGGAAATGATTAAATATGGAAAATCTCAATCTTGTGGATCTCGCTAGGGTAAATTTGTCATGTAAAGTTTGGCGTTTTTAAAATTTTGGGATTGGACGGTTCGGAAAATCTGTACACTGAAATTGTTTAGTTCATTTTCAAACAGTTTGAATCAATTGATAATATTATACTTAAATTGAGATCACTCGGTAATTTTCCCTTATTTTTCAGTTGACTTTAACTATGATATGAAATATAAATGCAACATCTCATTGATATCAATAGGATATATTAAATCCATTTGATATTATCTGAAAGGCTAAAAACTTATGAGGAAAAAAATTAGGTAACAATTATAAGTGAATTAGTTAAACGACAATCTAATAATTTTCCTTTTACTTTAATTATATTTTGGGCCTTATTTTATTTATTATTATTATTAATAATATATTTTTCTCTTTTGCCAGATTCTTGGGTCATTGAAGATCTTAAATATTAGTCATTCCCCGCACCTCTTGGAAACTCCCGACTTCTCAAAAATCCCTAATCTAGAGAAACTAATCCTCAAGGATTGTCCGAAACTGTTTAAGCTTCATCGATCCATTATTTTCCTAAGAAAACTTGTTGTATTGAATCTCGAAGATTGTAAGAATCTGAGGGAGCTCCCAACAAATATTTCTGATGTTGAATCTCTCAAATATCTAATTGTTTCTGGCTGCTGGAGTCTTGACGGGTTGGCAGATGAGCTGAGTAAGATGAAATTGAAAGATCTTTATGCTGACAGAACCAATGTATACCGACTACTAACTCCCAAGTCCGAGGTTGAACCATGGCAGTTATTTCTATGTCCATGGAAATCAAAGCAGAGGACAAATCCACAAATCTCGTTGAAATCTTTGCCGAGTTTCCTTGTGAACTTAAGCCTAGTAAACTGCAATCTAACTGATGATGCTTTCTCAATGGATCTTAGTAACCTATCCTCATTGCAGCACTTGAACCTTGAACAGAATAAAATATCTAAGCTTCCGGATGGCATCAAATGCCTTACAAGGCTCCAAACGCTAAAGTTGTCCTGCTGTCCAAGGCTTAAACAGATTCGATGGCCAGCAATTCAATTGGAGAACTTGGATGTTAGCGCGTGCATAGAACTTGAAGAAATAACATGTGAATCCTCCTTGGCTCCTGAAAAAATTATTCATTTTGGTTGCTCCAATCTTCGTTATCTGGAATCGGGTTCTTCTTGGACGGAATTTGAGATAAAACCGGTTGGAAGAATGGATGTCGAAGTGCTCAATAAACTTGGGTTTTTCAACTTGGATTCCATTGCTAATGTTGAGTGTGTTTACATTAATGTCTTGCTTTGGAGCCGAAAGAAGTGTCCTATCCTGGTACTCTCTCTCTCTCTCTCTCTCTCTGGCCAGCTTATGTAGGAAGCAATGGAGACATTTCCTTTGAGTCCCTAATTATGAAAGGCCCCAAATTTTGTTTGTCCACAAACACACAAAAGATATTGATAATGGGCTTATGATATTTGGAGTGATGTTTGGACGGGCGCATGACTTGACCTCTTTTCTCCAACCGTTAAATTCTCTAGCAGCTTCCTCAAATCTTCGCAACTCTACCCTATGGGCTATCCGAAGCGCACCCAAAGCCCATTAGGCTTAGCTCGGCCCAAGCTTGAAGTTAGGCCCACCTAGCCCACGGGCCACGCCCATATGGCTTCTGGTCGGGCTTGGGCTTGGGTTTTGTATATTTTAGAGAAATCCGGCTCAAAGCCCGAGATTTGGGCTACGCTATCCCCAAACCTAAATCCAAAGTCTGTGAATTAAAAAATAATATAAAACATATATATAAATGTCAACCTAGTTAATAGTAATGCAAATGATTGTCAAATGTATATGGGCCAACCTATTTGGGATGTATACATTTTATAGTAATATAATTGCTTACACACTTTTACTAATTACTACTTAGTGAATTTTAATGAATAGTGATGTAATTGTTTAATATTAATAAAAATATCACTATTCAATTTTGAATTTATTTTTGTTAAGTTTGAATTTTTGAAACTTTGAATAGAATACCTATCTAATTTTTAAAATTATAAATAAATTTTGATAAAGTAAAAAAATGAAGTCTTATATTAATAAATTTCGTTTATTTTTGAGTTAACAATATAAAAATTATAATAAATCCTTAAAGTCAAAAAACATAGCTTTATATTTTAAAATAAGTTTAATCAGAGAGAAATATCTTTGAGAAAAAAAAACATTTAAGAATTTAAACTGACAAACATAAGTTTAAAGTGTAAAATAAGTTTAACTAAAGATAAATATCTTTGACCGAAAAAAAAAATTAAAGCTTAAAAGTTACTAAGTTAGGGATTAGGGACTTGAAAGAATAAAAGACTTGCCTAAATAGTCTTGTTGTGTGTACAGTGTACTTACGCTTACTATTGACATTTTAACTCTTCCTCCGTTATCTTCTTCCTACCATCTAGGGACAATTGAAAATGTCTCTTAGTTTTGTCCACTGGATATTTTAATCATTTGAAATTCAAAGTAAAATAAAAAATAAAAATACCCCGAAATGCGGACTTCAAGTCTGGGCCCGAACCCAAGGCCTAAATACCAGAAAATGTGCGGGTTTATTGGGCTGGTTTGGGCACCCCTTATTGATGACCGACTAGACCCGTCGATTGTTCAAAGCCTGATTGGCACGGGTTCGGGCACATCTGGGATTCTTGTTTTCTAGGCTAGTCATAACCTTACCTTCATCTTCTAATACAATTCAAACTGCCATTAGAGGTCTGGTGGCATAGCCATGGGCAGCTCTGGCGATGGCCGGAATACTCATCCTCTTGCTGGAAACTAAGGCTGTGTTGGTTCGGTTTGGTCTCAGGGCTGAAAAAGCTACTAAACTGATGGTCTTGATTCAGTGATCCTCTAAACCGAGAGTGATCGGTTCGGTTCATACATTGAAAAAAATCGTACCGAACATATTCAATTCGTGGGAGGAGAACATAAATTTGGGAACCAAAATGATTCAAGACCCCAAAAAAAATGGAAAACATAACTTAGAAATATGGGAACCAAAAAGCATTTAAGTTCCAAATATGGGAACAGAGATACGGAACAATGAAAAAACCTGTGCCAGCAGAAAAGCGAACTTTAGAGTTGCAAAGGGAGAAACAAAACAAGTTATTCACAAGGACCAAGAAAAAGAGGACGAAGGAAACAAGGAAGATGTGGCTAAGAATGATCAAGAACAGGAATTGAAAATTCAAAGACAGAGACAGTGAATTAGAGGAAGAATAAAAAAGTAAGTCAGACCTAGTGAGGAAGAAGTTGACACCATATCTCACCACGATGTTTCCAAGGATGATCTCATTGTAGAAACATTAGCAAAACCTTTGGTGGTGAGGGAGACTGAAGATGTGGTTCGGCGTCTTTCCCTATCACTGAGAATAGTAGGTAATGACTATTCCATAGGTTCGGGTGATTTAGAGTGGATTACTAAGAGAAAAGGAAAGTTCAAAAAGTTAGGTTTTGAACCTATAGTCAAGACTAGATCGGTGGCAAGGTTGTTTCAGGCCCAAGTCTCTAATTCTTCTAATGTTTAACACGCTTGTGTTGAATGCTTGGGGGGTTACCAATTTAGCCACTAGAAGAAGACTTAAACGCTGACTCAACTTTTTTCTTGTTCTTTCATTGGACTATTGGACCCTAGAATGGAGGCTCAAGGTGCACTGGAGCTCAGGGAATATGTTTCGTTTGATGGTGACTTTAGCAATGAAACTAGTAAGATTGGGTGGTGCTTGGAGAGATCCAATTGATTGCGATATTCTTGTCAGCGAAAATTAACTTTTGGTGGCTAAGATAACTCATAGGCTGCTTCGGCAGGAGTTTCTAGTAGCAGTGGTTTATGCTAAAAGTTCGAGAATGGAGAGAAGGGAGTTGTGGGAGCAGATCGAAGAGGTACATAATAATTTCGTTTACCCTTTGCAAATAGTAGGAGATTTTAATGTCACCCTGGAAAGATCGGAGCGACTAGGATGTTCTCAGTTTTATATTCAAGTTGCTAATGATATCTTGAGTGTATTGATTTGTGTGGGCTAGACGAGTTACCGTTCTCGGAAAATAAATTCACTTAGTGCAACTCCAAATATCAAATGGCTGAGATTAGACAGGAGTTTGGTGAATACTGAATGGAAACATCTCTTTCAGGCTTCTGAAATCCGTCATTTGAATAAAGCTTCTTCAGATCATAATCCCCAATTGATCAAATGGGAAAGGAACCATCATCGAGGTAAATGGTCCTTTAAATTTTTGAATTTTTGGTGCCATCATCACAAATTTGTTAAGATTATTAAGGAATCTTAGACTCAACCAATCTCGAGGAGCCCGTTCCAAAGATGACATCGGAAGTTGAAAAGGATAAAATCGGTGTTACATGAATGGAGTTTCAAAACTTTTGGAAATATTTTTTATCAGGTCAAGATGCTTGAGAAAAAAGTGGACGAACTTGAAATGCAAGTTGCAATTGATCCAAGCATAGTCCCGTGATTATAAGAAACTAAGACTCAGCTGACAAAAGCCTTACGCCAGGAGGAAGCATACTGGAAGCAAAAATCTGGAATCAAGTGGTTGAAGAAGAAAGAAAAAAAGAAAAAGAAAGAAGAAAGAAGGGAAAAATAAATAAAAACAATAAGAAGACTATTATATACCTCAAAAAATATCATGTGCAGTGCATATGAGGTCTTTCCATTAGTTTGGATGGAAAAATTAACGGAAGGATCATTTAAAACTGATTACATATTTAGAGGGTTTAAACTGAACGAAATAAACTTATTGGACTACATTGAAAGTTGAAACGTGTCAATAGTTAGAGATTTTAAAATGTGATTTGCCCTTAAAATAATAAAAAATAAATAAATAGTTTTATTATGTTTTGGTTTTTTTCTTGTACTCATAATATATTATAAAATAAAGGTGATCTCATTTAGAAATTTGCTTTGCCCCTAAAAACTATGGGTTGACCCTGCTCTCTCTCTCTCTCAAGCTTATTTTTCAGCAGATTTTTTTTTTTTTTTTTTGGAAAAATGACTTGAGTTCATTGCTTTGGAATGGGGGAGTATGTGTGATGACAATGTGAGAAGAAGATGGCTCCTTCGTGAACAAATAGTGAATATGCATATGCCTTTTATTTTTCTTTTCTAGTTTTTTGTTAGGTGTATTTATGTTTTGGTGTTTGGTTTTGTTTTGTTGTCCTAGCTAGCTGGTTTTGTTTGTTCCTCTTTTTGGGTGCTAATAAAGTTTTTCTAGTGAAAAAAAAAAATGATTGAGTTCAATGTAATAGGTATACAACGACCGCGGTTTTGTATTCAACACGTTTTTTCCAGGGACACAAGTTCCTTACTATTTCAGCAACAAGTGTGATGGGTGTACCATAGCTTTCACCATGCCTTCACTTCCTAACCCTGCATGTCCGGGGCTTAACCTTTGCTTGGTATATACACTTCCTGAAAATCATGCTCGGATGCCTTGGACGCCGGTTCCAATAACTGCCAAAATCAGTGTGGAAAGCAAGGGTTTCAAAGTCGCTTATTCTCCAAACTGCTATAGCGCTTCTGAAACTGATGAAGACATTGTTTGGTTATTACATTGGGAGTTGTTTCCATTCGAAAGTGGAGATAAAGTGGACATTTCATTCTCTGTAAGTGATGGTGGAAAAATTAGGGAATGTGGTGTCTTGCTTCATTATGGTCAATCTCAGTGTGCTCAAACCTCCACAGGTATTTACTTTCCATTCTCTTCCTGTTTGCTTATGATTAACTGTTAGAAAAACAATATAAATATGAAGATCTTAGGCTGTTAATCATTAGTAGCCCTGACCCATAGGGGCACCAAAAATTGTCAATTGCCCTCCTAACCGATTATCCGAATTTGGCACAGATTTTTTAATCCAATGATCCAATTACAGCCCAATCTAATATTTTGTGAAATAGAAATATGTATATAACTATATGCACACATTCAAATATTTTAGGTGTATTTTATATCGATAATTGATTATTTAAAATTTAAACCACCAATGGAAATGTATTCTTTAAACTTTACATTCTTGCTTCATATACATCTTTCATTTTTATGGTGGGGGTGAGGTGGGCTGCGGGGTGGGGGTGACTTAAAAATTATTTATTGATTACAAATCATATGTTGATTTCTGGCGAATATCCATTCATCATTGAACGTTTATTTTCATTTGCAATTGTGTTTCCTTTTGCCATTTTTAGTTACCCTTTTTTATGGAGTAACGTCCCTAAAATAAATTTTGTTTAAATATTGTTAGAAAAAAAATAATGGTTGAGATTTCGTCGATTGTACTGCTTTTCAGGAGATGATGGCATAGAGGAAGATGACGAAAAAATAGAAGACGACACCGACAATGATTCATATTACTCTTGTTCGAGTTCAGACCATATATGAGATAAGATTTTGTCTGATTTCATATTTTCATAGACATAGTTGCAAATAAATAGGAATTAGCATGAGATTTCTAAGCTATGTGGATCTATGTGAGGACTGAAACTCCATTTAAACCTTTTGTAAAAAACTATTAGGAATCATGTGTTAAATTCCTAATTTGTTTTGGTAATTACTTATTGGAATCACAATCCTTGTCCTTGTAATAATTAGAGCTTGAGACCTCCACAAATAGATATCCAAGGAAATTGGTTTACACGTGTGGAAGAGAAGAGTTTGAGAAATAATAGGAGGGTAGGCTCAACGTTATTCGTAAATGTTGTTCAATGTAAATGTATCTTGTCCAGCATCTCTGTAATTATTCTATGATCGTAGCGAAATTCTCTTTAAATCCTTAGATCCAAATCTATGATCTGAGATGTTTCATCGGAATCTCCCCTAGATTAATTATTAGGATCCATCGTTGCTTATAAGAGAGTAAAAGAGTAGGACGCAGAAAGAATAAGATGAGAAAATATCGTTTCAAATGCCTTGAACCAGAGGTGGTCCAGACAAAAAGTCGCCAAACCCCGACGTTTGAGTGTGGTTGCATTTTGCCCCGCAACGTTTGCTTTTCGTATTAATTTGGTTCAATTGATTAATTTTGAATAATTTTATGGTGGGAGCAAGTCATGTGCGAATGCATTCAACTTTAAGGGGGTACAAAGTGCAATTTAGCCTATATGATGAATAAAAAAGTGACTAAATCTCAGTTGCTGCATAATCTTCATGAATTAGTAGCTAGGAAGCACGGACATGACTCGACACGGACACGGCGACACCACAATTTTTCAAAAACCCCGACACGGACATGGCGGGGACACGTCTGTAGCATAACTAACGAAATACATTTACACATAATTAGTAAGTAAATTCATTCCACAAAAAATATCAAGTTAATCATTCCACAAAAAAAAAATCAAGTTAAAAATATTCTTACAAAATAATTCCAAAAATAAAAAATATCACTCGAGATCAATTGGTTGATTGTCATCTTCGTACCCGTCATCAGTGAATAAGACTGCCTTAAAATCCGGTTCATCAAGGGACAAATTAGCAACCGAAAGAAGCTCAATCCCATCCATTTGATCAAAAGCATCCCCCTCCAATATCCCACATCAAATGTAAACAATCCATTTTACATTCATGAATATAATCAACATTTTAGATTAATAGTTGATCCTTAAGCCCATGTTGCACGGATGATCCTAAAATAACACTATAACAGACTTTCAAGTTTCAACAGTGGGTTTTATCAGATGATTATCTTTAATCAATAAACAATAAACAGACCAATAAAGAGATCCACGAAGCCATGAACCGAAATTGAACAGAAATTGAATGAAACTGGAACAAAAATTGAATGAAACACATAATATAAACATTATAAACAGAAACAAGAACACAAATGAAACAAATAAACAATAAACAGAACAATAAAGAGAGAGGAACAAACCGAAGCATGAACAAAAATCGACCAGAGCAAAGTAACAAGCCAAAGCAAGGAGAGACCGAAGTAGGAACCAATCGAAACAGGAACAGACTGCGAACAGAGCTTGAAGGTCGAACAGAGCAACAAACCGAAGCAGGACTTGAAGGTCGAATCGTGCTTGAAGGTCGAATCGAGCTTGATTCCTTGAAGATCAGATTGAATCGTGCTCAAATGAAGAATTTGATTCGAAGAAGGAAACGAATCGCAATCGCAAGAAGGAGAAGGGTAGCGGCTGATTCGGCTGAACATAACGTGGGTAATAGGTATTTTTACAACTAGGGTTAGTAAAAAATTACACAAATCATCCCCTAAAAAAAAAAAAGGCTGACACGGCCCCACGAAGTGTCCGACACGCGAGGGAGGCGTGTCGGAGCCGTGTCGGACTTCAAAAAAAATAATAAAAAATTTCGACACGGTCCAACACGTGTCGGTGTCCTACACATGTCGGACACCGACACTCTACTCCTGGCGGATTGTCGGTGCTTCCTAGATTAGTAGCTTAAGAAAAAATTCTATAACATTAATAAAAAAAAATATTTGCTATTACTTGTTACATAAAGATCACACTAATTCGATAATTCACAAATTAATTGTTTCAGTAAATTTTGAATTTTACATTTTTAAATATTGTACTACATTCAATTTTAAAATTGACTGTGTATATTTGATCAATATTGGTGTTTATAAAAATGTTGTGTTACATTCAATCTTTATTTATACAAAATATAGCTTTAAACAATATCCATTTGTTTACTTTTTGTTTGCAGAATTTAAGATTTGTTGAATTTGACATTGTGAGATCCAAATCACAAATATTAAAAAAGATTATCGGATATATAAAATTATGTATGGAATACTATTGGCTTAAACATTTTGGACCACATGAACTCAATTCAATAGGTACTAGGCCACTAAACTACATTGTGTTGAATTCAACAATCTATATAGAAAAAAGTTCGAAACTTTGAATTAAAATACAGTTATGAACTATTTCATTGTTTTTAATCGAAAAAAAATGATTGATTTGGAAACAAATTGAAAGATAAGTTGCATAATAGTCAACTTACAACTCAATATTTTTTGGAGTTTTTGATGGCATTTTAAGGTGAGAAAACTAAGAATAAGAATATACTGTGATACAATGATCCCTTTGCTGATTCGGACACAAACTTTTATTTGTCACGAACATTGCTTCAAAACGATATCTATTTTCATCTATTTTGTTGTATAATTTAATATTTTTTGAATTCAACTGTTTTTTTTTTTTAATATTGAATTCAGCATGAATTTTTAAGTGATGAATAGTAGTTGATTCTGGTATCATTTTGAAGCTAATAATCCTATAATCATAAATATGTAATTAAATCAAGCAAACGATATATAAAAAAAACTATCAACATTTTAAGAACACAAAAATGGTTTAGTTTTAATTTGGTAACCATGTCTATTTCTATGCCATAATTATTTCAGGTAAATCAATCTCGCGTTATTTAAAGAATGAGATATCTAAAAATAAGAGCAAATATGATGACCAAAAAGGATTAGAATGTTTTGGTGTTTAAATATAACTAACACCCGCAGTTGGTTTGGTCAGGGTCCCGGTGAATTTTTCATACTGAGGTGGAGGTCTTGTGTACTGTGATTGATGCTCAGTGAACAATCCATGGTCAACGATCAACAGTCAAAGTTTTTAACGTCCAAGCTTGTACCTACACAAGACCCGTTGGGGTGTGCTTAGTGTTGTCCTTCCGACGTGAGAATAAGAGCTCGGCGGAAGAAAGTAGATATTTGTCTTAAGTGAAAATTCTGAACATTACTTGGAACATTTAGTATCTTACGATTCATAGGAGTGGAGTTGGAATAGCCCAACCAAATTAGGCTCTAAGCGCGGTCAATTAGCATAATCCGGCGTGTGGCCAGTGAGGAGACGTGTAGCAAGGCTTTGGGCACGTGGGCCTTGTGTTTCGGCCCACCAAGAGGGGCCCATGGGCTAACCCAAAGGAAAGGCTCAACCGATGGACGTGTAGGAGCTCAATTGGTGGTCTAGTAGTCTTGGTCGGTGGCCGCTGGGCATAGGCCGGACCGGAGCTTCTGGTGGCAAACCCCTCAACTCTAGTCATTGGCTAGTGGTCGGCTTGGAGGAGGTTGGCAACGCCCTAGCTTTGCTCGTTGGACGGTGGTCATGAAAGGACCGGTGTCCGTTGATCTCTAGTCGATGAAGGGGTCCAGTCAGCGTGCGTGGTGGACGTTTACCTGTCAATCGGTCTCCTTGGAATCCCCCCACCCTGCCACTTGTAAGACCGTGTGTGGTCCTCAGTGAGCAATGGAAATACCCCCGTCATCAGAATATAACCCGCAAACAAATTTGGTTATTTTTCTTGCTTTTACCCCTAATGAGAGCCCGGGTAAGCCATCAAATTTGGAAAAAAAAAAGAGTAAAAAACGCCAACAACGCCATCTACATAGTCCTTTTTTAATTATTTAATAAAGAGAGAGATATTATTCCAATACTTCTTTAACGTTATATCATATTTATATAACTAAAAATATAATTCCTTTTTACAAATTACAAACCTCAAAAATCAAAATCTTTTGGTGCAGGATTGTTTCAAACACTCCCTATTCTATGAATAATAATACATAAAAAAAATATCATACTCATTGAAATAGGAACAAAATAAAAACAAAATAATTCAAGAATAGCTTCAAAATGAAGACAAAACAAGCTGTCTGTGTACTTATCTGTTATGCAATGGATTAGGCCCTGTTTGGATTTTCCTCTTGTCATCACCAAAGAGTGGATCACCTTCACCATCTTCATCTTTCCTTCCACCATTAAAGCCTTGTTTTGCAGGTATCATCTTGGAGGAGGAGCCAAACACTGCCTTAAAACTCCCAAATCTTGCAGACCCATTTGCAGAAGAAGATGAAGCCTTGAGCAGAAGCAGCATCAGAAGTAAGAAACATATGCAAACAAAGTCTCTTCTCATGCCCATTTATTTGATTTCTTTAGGCATGGAATCTTCTTCTTCTTCTTCCTGTTCTTCTTGATGAGCTCAAAACCCTAGAAAACTAAATATGTGAAATCAGCAGCTTTCTTCTTGGATCTACTACTACTGGCAAAAAAGGATCCAAAAAGGGGGAGTGATGAAAAAGCTTGAATTTGGAGGCCTTTTTGAGGGAAGGATTCAAGGAAGAAAAAAGAAAAGGTACAATTTTTTTTGGTTAATTTATTCTATTAGTTTATTAAATGGTTGTGAATTTGTTTTTATCCGATTGTGAGCTTTGAAAAATGGGTTTTTTTAGTCAATCAATGGGAAGTAAGTCAAAATATATAGGGTTTTGTAATAATAGTAAACTATTGCAGGTGGACTGGTGTTTGGACACAGAGTTTACAGCACAAACTTGTATGGAGTATTGGGAAAAAATGATATTGACACTCCCAAAAAACACTTTATTTTATGATACCTTTGTGGAGTGGAAATAGCATTTCCCTTGTAATTTATAATAGTAACAAAATGGGTTGTTTGGTGGCATATCCTTTGTAAGTCTTTGGCGCCGCAGGTATTAGTTTTAATTTGGTTAATAAAGGGAGGTGTTTTTTTTTTTCCAACCAGGGTTTGACTTTTTTGGGGAGCACTCTAAGAATTAAATTTTGAATTTAATTCTAACTGCACCAAGTCGATGTAGAGAAGTGTACCCTTAAGATCGTCCTATGAAATGATTAGTCAAAGTGCACGTAAACTGATTTAGACTCACTTTACTGAAAACCAAAAAAAAAATTGTTTCGGGGCTTTTTCTTTTTATTCTAGGCAATATCAACACATTTATATCATTTTTTTTCTTCAATTAAACATGTTAATAGTTTTTAATATGATGATATATCACTCATTTTATTTGGACAGGTACTGAAAATAATTTTACAATTTAAGTATGTATTTTATATATATACATATACATATATATAGAGAGAGGGGGGGGGGGGGGGGTGTTATATGTGCATAATTATTTGTTAAATAGGAAGTAATAATAATCAAACTAAATCAAGTGAAAAATCACATCATGTTAGTCAATATGGTAAAGAGTTGTCTAGTGGGACAATGAGAGGGAGGTGAGATTATTTTCCTACAAAATATGATGTTGTCTCAAAACCACTTTTTTAAGGGTTTTGTGGGGAAAGCAGTACATCAAAGTCATGGGTATGCTATTCCAATTTTGCCCTTGTAAGGGCCCCACCCCCCCCACCCCAAAACCTGAAAAACTTGGTAGAATGCATTGGAAATCTTCCCTCTAAAGATTGTCTTTTTTCCCCCTCTTTTTCACCATTGCTTTCTACTTTTTTAGATGACTACCATTATTAGACTCTCCCTCTCTCTCTCTCTCTCCCTCTGCAAGTTTTAACAGCATGTATATTTGAAGTTTTGCAATCAATGCTAAATAAGAAGCGATTTCTTGCCAGTTGTTGTAGGCCACACCATTTTAGGTAAAAAAAAACAAACGGTATACAAATGTTGTGCTTAAGCTTTGGTCTACCCATTTTATATGGAAAAAAATACAATAACAAGTGTTTATTATATCTATTTGGTGTGTGTGTGTATATATATATATGAGGTTTTTACACTTTGTAAACCAAAATTTTTGGAGAACTTTAAATATGAATACACTAAACCTTAAAGTATCCAAATCGTGTCATGTCAATTCAAGTGAATAAATTTTTGTTATCTTTTATGATAAAAATCATGAACGTGGATAAATTACGTCATAGAAAATAACGAAAGAACTGATTTCACACGAATTAGATATTTCAGGGTTTAATGTGTTCAAATTAAAAAGACAGGGGCTAGAGTGAGATGTATCAACCCTCTTCTCTCTCACTCTCATGTATATAAATAGTTTCGCCCCTACCGCTTAGACACGCATAACCTACCGCTTAGCTTAGTTAGTACCACGTAACCTTTGATGACTTTAGGTAGCGACACACTCTACCAGCCAGCTTGACAAGTTAACCTTCCTCTTGATCTGAGATGTGAAGAGAAAGATCTTTTATGACTTTCACAACTCGATCCCGGCCCAGAAAAGCAGGGGCAGTCCCCTCAAGCCATCATCAAGAAAAAAAAATGAATAAATAAAAATAAATACATCGTTTGGGATCATTTGGTAACAGTTCAGGCAGAAGAAAACCTAACAGTCCTCCGATTCACAGCAAAGACGTGGAGAACATGTAAATGTATACAAGGGGAATAGACAAATGATATTGGATAATAAATTGTTTTTGGAAAAAATTGTCATTCTAAAACAGGTAAATTAAATTATATTTTGTATTATTTTATTTTTATATTTGTATTTATTTTGTACTTATAAATTGAAATAGTGTCTAAAATTAGAAATTTAGATGGTGCACAAAACACCTATAATGCACATATGAATGTATAAGCCTACATTTTCATGATGACTCCACACATGCTTCACAAAGACAAGGAATGCAAGTTAGTAAAACCTTCACAATGCCATCCAGCTTTTTGACTGAAAAAAGAAAATGAGACACAAGTTGCTATGAGTACATTAGGAGGCATCATGGATAGAGGGCAAAGGAGCAAACAACAAAATATTTTGGTGGGATAGTAATTAGAGTCTCTATGGACTTTGCATTATTTCACTTTCCTTTTTGGCTTTTTTTGTTAGGGTTAATGGAACTTTGCCCCCCCTGGTTTTGACCAAATTGTACTTTACTTACCCTATTGTAATTCAGACTTAAGTATAACGGTTAAATAATTAATAAAATATCACGAAATGACAAAAATTTGCTCTTATGATATGATCCAGGGGAATAAAAGAACAGGGTAATACTCTTATGATATGATTCAGGGGAATAAAAGAACAGGATAAACTGATATTATTCAACATGAACCGATTCTGAGGTATGAATGTCAATTAATATTAAATGATTTAGTAGTTTTGAGTTTTGAGGTCTAACTATCAATTTAAGTGAAAAATATAATTGTTGCGCTTCAGTTTGAACCACGAGAAGGAAAGTATTCACGAAAATATCATGGGGGTTTAAAGCGTGATTCGATCAAATTATAGGGAACAAAGTGTTATTAATCTCTTTTTCTCTATAATTTCTTAGTCAAACCCATTATGCTCAATCATCATTGGGTTCTCAACTACTTCCATGAAGTGTGACAACCAAAACCCCTTTTTTCTTTTTTTTATCAAATATCACTACAATTCATTCATGGCTACAATAGACCATCTCCAAATGGACTACAATAGTAATTATAAGTGAATTATACCTTTGAGTTTATGACATGGTGTGTGTGAATTGTATGTTGGTTGGGTGTTTTACTCTTTGTACCCTTGAAGTTTGACAAAAATTTCACTTTGGTCCCCCACAGTTTAGTTTCAACTATAGTCTAAGTCATTATCCCTTTTTTGGACTGAAAAGGGTCACTTGCCATGTATCTAATTGTTTTTAAGATGTTTTGTCCGCAAATTTAGCCTTTTCTTTTACTTCCATTCTTTTTCTTGCCCAAAGATTCAGATATATACATTTATCTTTTCAGTAGAAAAATTGTAAGTGTGAAAGAAATAGGTTAGAAATGCGCAAAATCCTCTTTAAAATAGTTAAGTGCACGAAAATTGACTGTTTATTGTCCAAAATTATAATGGAGTTATTTATTTGGACTGAAGCAGGATGATTACAGAATTACAGGGTATTATGTGTTCAAATTGCAATTTCATTTCGCCCCTCAAAAGTATGGCTAGTCTTGTTTCTTTTCATAATGTCATGTTTTAACAACCAAAGTAAGGAGTAAAATACAATTTTATAAAAATTATATGGATAAAAAGCATAATTTTATCTTACGGACAAATTGTTTATTGATTCTGGTTACAATTTTTTTGTAATTTATCACGGAAAAATATTTAGAAGTGCATTAACAAGAAACAGGAAACAATGAAAGATCGATTTTTAAAATTTAATCAAATAAGTTGGAATTTATTAGAAGGATATATAGAAAATTAAATTAGATTGGGGGTGTAAAGAGAAATTAACTTAATGCGAGTGTAGTGAGAAATAATTTACGGTATCTTGTTGGGGTGTATTGAGAAAATGGATATATAATCTGTCAATAAACACCCAAAAAAATAGTCATTGGGTGTGCTGAGAAAGTTTTGATTTTTGGTGGGTGTATACTGAAAAATAATAACTTATTTTCTCAATACACCAGCTAAAAAATTAGAGTGGGTGTATTGAGAAATTGAGTTTTATTTCTCAGTAGACCCACAAAAATGCAAAAAATTGTGGGCGTATGAAATTTCTCATTGCACCCACTTAATTTTCTGGCGTGCATATCACGAAAATAAGTAATTGTCTATCGTATAATAATATTTACATCACTCATTCATTGTGTTGCTATTAATATTATTGTTAAATAATAACATTTTCATCTTTTCATTTAAATGTTACTGTTGATGTAATAAGAGAACATATATTTGGATTGATCTTAAATAATAAATATATAAATGATATTTTCTTAATATGGGCTGAATATGTATTTGGGTTGATCTTAAATAATAAATATATAAGTGATATTTTCTTAATATGGGTTTACAAGCGGTAGTCTATTTTAATTTTAATGATAAAAATGAGATTTTCCTAATTTTTCTTTTATTTTTTATGTATTGAGAAATACTTAGATGAAATTTCTCATTGCACCCACATTAAATTATGCGGGTGCATTGAGAAATAGAAGTTTATTTCTCAGTACACCCACAAAACAAATAAAAAGCATTGAGAAATATAATAAAATTTCTCATAGCACCCACAAAAAATTAAGCGGGTGTATTGAGAAATTGCATCAAATTTCTCAATACACCCACATTTTTTAGCATTTTCCTGTGGGTTTACTGAGAAATAAAAGTAAATTTCTCAATACACCCCACATATATTTTGGGGGGTGCAATGAGAAATTTCATCAAATGTTTCAACACACCCACAATTTTTTTGCAATTTTTATTGGGTGGAGTTAGGGATGGCAAAATAAAAAATCGAACCGACAAATAATTGAGAGAAATCACACCAAATGTTCTGATTTTAAAACTGAATAAATAGTTGGGTTACGGTTTTAATTTTGAAATTAGCAACTCAAATGGTTTTGATTTTGAAATAATAACTGCGAAATTGATATTTTAGATATATTTTTATGACACATATACTCACTTCTTATATTTTTATAATTTAACCCCTAATATATATATATATGTGTGTGTGTGTTTCTGTTTATATATAAAAAACAACAGTTTACAGTTTCACAATTTTATTTTGTTTTTGAAAAATCTTAAATAGTTTCGCAATTTTGGTTTGGTATATATTTAATAGTTTTGATTTTAGTTTTATATGAAACGGGATCGAAACTGAACCATTGACATCCCAACTAATTGAAGTGAGAAATAAAATTTGATTTCTCAATAAACCCACCACTATTTTTGGCGGGTGCAATGAGAAATTTTATCATATTTCCAAAAATTAAGTGGGTTTATTTAAGCATCTATATTACATTTCTCAAAATATATATATATATATATATAGTTAAATATATTACGCCTTTTTCATTACACCCAACACAAATTAAAACTATTTTTTATCCAATTAAATTCTTAAATTATCAAAACAACAAAAATTATATCTTACACTCCAATGAGATATTTTTATTTAGATAATATTTGTATGCAAACCATAGTAAGATGGGAGATAAATTTAGGAGCTTAAATTCACACCACCAAAAATAAAAATCCACATTTAGTACTATCACTAGTTATATATAGACATGGTTATATATATATATATATATATATATATAAGCACATTGATTAGACAATCGTTCATGGATTATGCACTTATATTGGTCATTGCTTTTTCCACCATCTTCTTCTTTGGTATGTATGACTTTGCCTTCTATTCATTGTTTGGTGTATTATATATATATACGTGTGTGTATTATATTTTAAGATTTTTTAATCAATATATTTTCTTTTTTGTATGTAGGTGCTCAATCAGCCAAATTCACATTCACAAACAACTGTCATTACACCGTTTGGCCGGCGACCCTCACCGGAGGTGGTGGGGCCCAGGTATCTCCGACCGGTTTCGAGTTATCCCCCAAAGCATCATATTCTCTTAACATCCCATCCCCTTGGTCGGGCCGGTTATGGGGCCGAACTTTTTGCTCCACCGACCATGCCGGAAAATTCACCTGTGCCACCGGAGATTGCGGCTCTGGCCAAATATCATGCGCTGGCGCAGGAGCAATTCCTCCGGCGAGCCTAGTCGAATTCACATTGGCGCCAAACAATGGGGAGGATTTTTACGATATTAGCCTCGTTGATGGATTCAACCTCCCGGTTTCTGTCACACCTAGCGCCAGCAGCGGGACAGCGGGGACTTGCCGGACGGCCAGTTGTCCGGCAGATCTCAACCGCCATTGTCCCCGGAGACTGGCGGTGAAGGCAAAATCCGGCGTGAAAATCGGTTGCAAGAGTGCTTGTTTGGCGTTTAATACGCCAGAATATTGTTGCACCGGCGAGTATGGGACACCACAGACATGTAGGCCTACAAGGTTCTCAGAGTACTTCAAGAGCAGATGTGATCAGGCTTATAGCTATGCTTATGATGACAAAACCAGCACTTTCACTTGCTCTGGTGGACCAAATTACCATATCACTTTCTGTCCTTAACATAGAAATAGATGCAATACATAGCACTATATATATGCATATAAACAACACTATATATACACACAAATATATAAAGTAACTTGTAATAATGTATAAACATGATCAAGGGAACAAAATAGGATTATGGGTATGTTTTGTTCGCAATTGCAAAACCGTTTGGTAGCACGGAATTCAAGCTTAAGAATCGAAATTTCAGAATTTTACAATTTCGAAGCTCTAATGTGGTGAAACCAAACACAGTATATATATATATGTAGTATAAACAGGTTCAAGAGAAGAAAAATAGAACTTACGGGTAACATTTCATTTGCAACTGCAAAACTGTTTAGGTAGTGTTTGTTCGTACGGAATTCAAGCCTAAGAATCGAAATTTCAGAATTTTACAATTCTGAAGCTCCAGTTTTGTAAAACCAAACACAATATCTAAATGTATGTGTACATGTATATAAGCATATAAACAACACAGTATATATATATAGTTATATACATACAGCACAATATATATAAATATGTATATGCACACAAATGTATAAACACGTTCAAGGGAAGAAAAATAGAACTTATGAAAATTGTTTTGTTTGCAACTGCAAAACTATTTAGGTATTGTTTGGTAGGAATCGAAACAACATAGAAATAGATACAATACAAATGCAATATATATATATATAAAAACAACACAATATATATGTATATACACAAATATATAAGGTAACTCATATAATGTATAAACATGTTCAAGGGAAGAAAAATAGAACTTATGGGTAATGTTTCATTTGCAACTACAAAACTAAGTATTGTTTGGTAGCAAGGAATTCAAGCCGAAAAGGGCAGCCTAGTACACGAAGGCTTTAACTATTACAGGGTCAGGGGTGGGCCAGATGTACGCGACTTACCTATGCGTACAGAAAGATTGTTTCCAAGATTTGAAATCGGAACTTCTAGATCACAATAGAACAACCTTATTATTATCGAAATTTAAAAATTTTACATTTGTTCATTTCTAAAACCAATTCTGAAGCCCTAATTTCGTGAAACCAAACACTACCTAAACCAAACAAAACTATACCGATAAATATTATGATTTTCGGAATTGCAAAAAGAAATTAACTTGAATACCTGTCAATATCATCAGATATAGCTACAGGTAATTCGACTATTTTCGGAATTGCAAAAAGAAATTAACTTGAATACCTGTCAATATCATCAGATATAGCTACAGGTAATTCGACTATTTAAGAATCGATTCTTCTAAGGATTCAGATGGATCGGGGCAGATTTTCATCCCTTTGCCATAAGCAGCGATTAAAAGAGCCTCGGCTCGGCCTGCACGAATGAAGAAGAATGAAGAAATTGAAATAAACAGGATGGTAGAAACATGAACTTTGCCATGAACTCGTATGCTTAATTTAGAATTTACTTTATCAACGGCAACAAAGATCAGTATTGAGCATTCATAGAATAAAAGAAGTATTTGATGGTGGAGAAAACAAGGCTATAGCTCACTAAAACACATTTTTCGGAAATTTCTTGAGAATTTATTAGCCTTCAAATTTCGAAATCTTCGAATTTCGAAAGGCTATTACTCACAAAAAAATCCTATGAAAAACTCGAAATCTTCAAATTTCTTGAGGTTATAAAAAAGTTATAACACAAAAACCCCAATTTCATTAGTTTTATGGAAAACATAAAATTTTCAAAGGTTATATCACAAAAAATCCCAATATCCCTACTTTTGAAAAGTTATAACTCAACAAAAAAAACCCGATTTTACTACTTTTATGAAAAACTCAAAATCTTCAAATTTCCAAAGATTATAGATCACAAAAAAAAAAAAAAAAATTAAAATAAAAAAAAAATTGCTAATTTTGTAAAAAACTTAAAATCTCCAAATTTTGAGAGGTTATAACACACAAAAAAAAAAAAATTTCACTACTTTTATAAGAAAGTACAAAATTTTAAAATTTCGAAAGATTATAACTCACAAAAAACCCCGATGTCACATTGTCACAACTTTTATGAAAAAATGAAAATATTAAACTTTTGAAAACCTGTATCTAACAAAAAAAAACGATTTCACTATTTTCAAGAAAAAAATCGAAATCTTCAAATTTCCAAAGGTAAATTGCTATTTTGCGAAAAAAAACTTGAAATCTCCAAATTTAGAAAGCTTATAGCTCATTAAAAAAAAAATTAATTTCACTACTTTTATGAAAAACATGAAATTTCGAAAGGCTATAGTTAAAAAAAACCAATATCACTACTTTTACGAAAAACTCATAATCTTGAAATTTTGAAAGATTATAACTCGCAAAAAAAATCCGATTTCACTATTTTCATGAAAATTCAAAATCTTCAAATTTCCAAACATTATAGATCAAAAAAAAAAATTGTTAATTTTATGAAAAACTTGAAATCTCCTAAGTTTCAAAGGTTAAAGAACACACACACACACACAAAAAAAAAAAATCACCACCTTTATTCAAAATACGAAATTTTTCAAATTTCGAAAGACAATAGTTCACCAAAAATGCCGATATCACTACTTTTATAAAAAATACGAAATCTTGAAATTTGAAAGAGTATAGCTTACAATAAAACTCGATTTCATTATTTTCAAGAAAAACATGAAATTTTCAAATTTCCGAAGGTAGATCACAAAAAAAACAAAAATCGCTAATTTTGTGAAAAAATTGTAATCTCGAAATTTTGAAAGGTTATAGCACACGAAAAAACTCAATTTCACTACATTTATCAAAGACATGAAATTTTCAAATTTCGAAAGGTTAGATCTCGCAAAAAACCCAATTATCACTACTTTTGTGAAAAACTTGGAATCTCCAAATTTTGAAAAATAGAAATTTCATTACTTTTACGACAAACGCGAAATTTTCAAATTTTGAAAGGCTATAACTCACCAAAAACCCCGACAACACTACTTTTTTTAAAAAATTCAAAATCTTGAAATTTTGAAAAACTATATCACAAAAAAAAAAAAAAAAAAAAAAAAACAAAACAAAAAACGATTCTACCATTTTCATGAAAAACTCGAAATCTTCAAATTTCCAAAGGTTAAAAATCACAAAAGAAGAACCAAAAATTGCTAATTCCGTGAAAAACTTGAAATCTTCGAATTTTGAAAGGTTATAGTACACAAAAAATCCCGATAGCACTACAATATCACTACTTCTCTGAAAAACTAAAAATCTTGAAATTTCGAAAGACAATAGCTTACAAAAAAAAAAAATCACTAATTTTGTAACTATGAAATCCCCAATTTTTTAAAGTTAGCACACTAATAAACCCAATTTCACTACTTTTATGAAAAATACGAAATTTTCAAATTTCGAAAGGTTATAACTCACAAAAAAAAAACCAATATCAATATTTTTATGAAAAACTCGAAATCTTGAAATTTTGAAAGACAGTAACTCTCAGGAAAAAAAAAAAAAACGATTTCACTATTTTCATGAAAAACTTAAAATCTTCAAATTTCCAAGGGTTCTAGATCACAAGATAAAACCGCTAATTTTGTGAAAAATCAAAATCTTGAAATTTTGAAAAGCTTTAACTCAAAAAAAAAATAAAAAAATCACTACTTTCACGAAAAACTCAAAATCTTCAAATTTTCAAAAGTAATAGATCACAAAAGAAAAAGAAAAAGAAAAAAAAAAACAGATTTCACTATTTTCATGAAAAACTCGAAATCTTCAAATTTCTAAAGATTATCACAGAAAAAACCCAAAATAGCTAATTCTGGGGAAAAAACTCAAATCTTGAAATTTTAAAAAGCTGTAAATCCCCCCCAAAAAAAAAAATTCAACTTCACAACTTTTAGGAAAAAGTCGAAATTGTCAAATTTTGAATTGTTATAGCTCAGAGAAATATCCGATATTGCTACTTTTAAGAAAAAATCAATATTTTAAAATTTTGAAAGACTATAAGGTCACAAAACAAAACCAATTTCGGTACTTTTAGGAAAAAAAACGAAATCTTCAAATTTCGAAAGGCTACAGCTCACAAAAAAATCCAATTTCACTACTTTTCGGAAAAAACTCAAAACTTTTAAATTTCGAAAGATTAAAGCCAAAAAAAAAAAAAACGACATCACTACTTTCATGAAAACCTCTAAATGTTGAAAGATTATAGTTCAAAAAAGACAAATTTCACTACTTTTAGGAAAAATTTGAAATCTTCAAATTTCCAAAGGTTATAGCTTACAAAAATATCCGATATCATTAATTTTATGAAAAACTCAATATTTCAAAATTTTGAAAGTCTATAGCTAAAAAAAACGATTTCGATATTTTTAAGATGAACTAGAAATTTTCAAATTTTAAAAGGTTCTAACGACAAAAAAAAAAATCAATTTCATTACTTTTCGGGAAAACTCAAAATATTCACATTCCGAAAGGCTAAAGCTCAAAAAAAAAAATTAATTTCAATACTTTTCAGAAAATTTTCAAATTTCAAAAGGCTATAGCCCACAAAAAAATCCTAACACCGCTACTCTTATGAAAAAACTCGAAATCATAAAATTTTGAAAGCCTATAGCTCACAAAAAAAAAAAAAAATTTCACTACTTTTAGGAAAAACTTGAAATTTTCAAAATTTATAGCTCACAAAAATATATGATATCACTGCTTTTATAAAAAATAAAATATTTGGAAAATTTTAAAAGTTATAACTCAAAAAAAAAACGATTTTAATACTTTTAAGAAAAACTCGAAATCTTCAAATTTCGAAAGGCTATAACTCACAAAAAGACTCAAATTCAACTTTTTGGAATAAATCAAAATCTTCAAATTTCTAAAGGGTAACTCATAAAAAAAAAAAAAAAAAAACAATTTCACTACGTTTAGAAAAAAACTCAAAAGCTTCAAATTCAAAAGGCCTCCTACAAAAAACCCCGATATCTCTACTTTTATGAAAAACTCAAAATCTTAAAATTTTGATAAGTTATGACTCAAAAAATCAAATTTCACTACTTTTAGAAAAAACTGGAAATCTTTAAGTTTCACTACTCACAAAAATATCCGATATCACCACTTTTATGAAAAGTTCAATATTTTAAGATTTTGAAAGGTTATAACTCACAAAAAAAAAAAAAAAAAAACAATTTAACTACTTTTCAAAAAAAAATCGAAATCTTCAAATTTCAAAAGGGCACACAAAAAACTCAAATTTCACTACTTTTCGAAAAATCTCGAGATCGTCAAATTTTGAAAGGCTATATAGCCCACACAAAATCTTGATATCGCTAATTTTAAGAAACAAAACGAAATCTTGAAATTTTGAAAGACTACAGTTTACAAAAAAATTCAATTTCACTACTTTTAAAAAAAACTTGAAATCTTCAAATTTCAAATAGCTATACTCCCCCAAAAACTTTAATATCGCTACTTTTATGAAAAACTCAAAATCTTCAAATTTCCAAAAGTTATAGATCACAAAAAAAAAAACAACCAAAAATCGCTAATTTTGTGAAAAACTTGAAATCTTCAAATTTCCAAATGTTATAGCTCACAAAAAATATTCGATAAAGCTACTTTTATGAAAAACTCAATTTTTAAAATTTTGGAAGGCAATAGCCCACAAAAAAAAAAAAAAAAAAAAAAAACCAATTTCAATACTTTTAATAAAAACTCAAAATCTTCAAATTTCGAAAGGTTACAACTAACAAAAAAACCCAATTTCACTACTGTTCGGAAATCTTCAAATTTCGAAAGGCTATAGCCCACAAAAAATCCCGATATCACTATTTTTATGAAAAAATCGAAATCTTCAAATGTCGAAACGTGATAGATCACAAAAACCCAAAATCGCTAATTTTGCGAAAAAATCGAAATCTGCAAATTTCGAAAGGCTAGCTGACAAAAAAAAAAAAAAAAAAACAAACAATTTCACTACTTTCCAGAAAAAATCAAAATCTTCAAATTTTGAAAGGTTATAGCCTACAAAAAATCTCAATATCTTTATTTTCATTAAAAACTCGAAATTTTCAAATGTCCAAACGTTGTAAGATCACAAAAAAACCCAAAATCGCTAATTTTGTGAAAATCTCGAAATCTTCAAATTTCCAAAGGTTATGCCTCACAAAAATATCTGATATCGCTTCTTTTATGAAAAACTCAATTTTTAAAATTTTGGAAGTCTATAACTCACCAAAAAAAATAAAAATGATTTCAATACTTTTAAGAAAAACTCAAGATTTTCAAATTTCGAAAGACTATGACTCACATTAAAACCCCATTTCACTATTTTTCGGAAAAACTCGAAATCTTCAAATTTCGATAGACTAAAGCACACAAAAAAAATCCAATTTCACAATTTGTTCAGAAAAACTCGAAAGCTTCAAATTTCGAAAGGCTATAGCCCACAAAAACACCCAATTTTGCTACTTTAAAGAAAAACTCGAAATCTTCAAATTTTGAAAAGTTGCTCACAAAAAATTCCCAATATTACTTCTATGAAAAACACAAAGTCTTCAAATTTCGACTCACAAAAAACCCCGATATCGAAATTTTAATGAAAAATACAAAATCTTCAAATTTCAAAAGGCTATAGCCCATAAAAAACCCCGATATCTCTAGTTTCATGAAAAACTCGAAATCTTCAAATTTCCAAACTTATATATCACAAAAAAACCCCAAAATCGCTAAATTTGTGAAAAACTCGAAATCTTGAAGTTTTAAAAGGCTATATAGCTCAAAAAAAAAAAAAAAAAATCACTACTTTCATGAAAAACTCGAAATTTTAATTTTGAAATATATATCTCACAAAAAATCCTGATATCGCTAGTTTTTTAAAAAGTCGAAATCTTGAAATTTTTAAAGGCTTATACCTCCCAAAAAAATCCGATTTCACTACTTTCATGAAAAACTCGAAATATTCAAATTTCCGAAAGGTTAAAGATCACCAAAAAAAAAAAAAAAAAAAAATACTAATGTTGTGAAAAACTTGAAGGCAAAATCTCTAGACCCGAATTTTTCAAATTTTGAAAGGTTATATCGCACAAAAAACCACGATATCACTATTTTTCCGAAAAATTCAAAATCTTAAAATTTTGAAAGATTATAATTCACAAAAAAACTCAATTTCACAATTTTCATGAAAAACTCGAAATCTTCAAATTTTCAAAGGTTATAGATCACAAGAAAACCCCAAAA
Source organism: Eucommia ulmoides (assembly GCA_016647705.1). Lineage (NCBI taxonomy): Eukaryota > Viridiplantae > Streptophyta > Magnoliopsida > Garryales > Eucommiaceae > Eucommia > Eucommia ulmoides. Next base: position 46,273,723 of record CM028340.1, on the reverse strand, counting down.
TCGATAATTTTGTGAAAAAATTGAAATCTATAAATTTTAAAAGGTTATAGCTCACAAAAAAAAAAAAAAAAAAAAAAAAAAAACACAATATCACTACTTTTAGTAGAAACTTGAAATTTTCAACTTTCAGAAGGTTATAGCTCACAAAAATATCTGATGTCGCTACTTTTATGAAAAACACTCAATATTTTAAAATTTTGAAAAGTTATAGCTCAAAACAAAAACAAAAAATCGATACTTTTTAAGAAAAACTCAAAATCTTTAAATTTCGAAAGGCATAACTCACAAAAAAAACCTAATTTCACTACTTTCGGAAAAACTCAAAATCTTCAAATTTCGAAATGTTGTAGCCCACAAAAAACCCCGATATCGCTTCTTTTATGAAAAACTCAAAATCTTGATTTCGCTAATTTTATAAAACCACTTATGTTTATCTTGATTCAAGACTTATTTATCTTAGCAAGCATAAATAAGTAGAACCCAGAGAAATGCATATATCTAGAAGTAGGTAAAACAATGTGTACCATGATCTTTCTTCCTTCTCACAAGGCTACTCATAGATGGAAATAATGTTGATGCAAGTTCCCTGCTATCATCCTGCAAAATCATGGATAAATTAAAGGTGATAATACAACGGAATCATTAAAATTCAAAAATCATGGATAAAATTAAGTGTAAAAAGATAATAAATAATAAAAAAATGATTAATTACGTAAAAAGGTTAAAAATTCAAGCGTATAAAATATAATTTAATTTACCCATCCTAGAAGTGGGGGTGTTAAATTTTTGGGATGGAATTTTCCCCAAAAAAAAATTATAATCTAATCTCATCTATCCATTCCTCTCAAATCAATCTCAACCCTTAATGAAAAAATATTTTTTTAAAAAAAATCTTAATTTATTATAGTTGTTCTTGGTAAACGGTCCACAAACTTAAAATGTTTAAAAAAAAAAATCCTAATTTATTATAGCTGTTCTTGGTGAACGGTCCACCAACTTAAAATTTTTACCTATGCAACCCACACACTACAGTAATTTTATCAAAATTCCCAAGTTACTACACTACACTAGGTAATTTTCATGTTTTGCAGTAACTTTAAACTTTTAACATAATTATTGGATTTTACAAAAAAATATTGTATTGAGTGGATTGGGTGAACAGTGGGTTTTAAAATTTGGGGCCCATGGCAAAAAACCCGTTATTTATATAGATAATATTCCTAAAAACTTAGTTGAATATAACACGAGCCTCAATACAGTGATGCCCGTGCCTCACGTTTAGGCATCATTGCCGCTTGAGTCTTAGATAATGATGCAACTAGTAAATGAACAAGTTCAATTTGCTCAAAATGTGGATGGACAACAGATACAAGTCAAGACATTCAACGGTTAAGGATCAAGCAAGACCTTACTTGAGCAGCTTCCGGAGAGTTTGAACTCATTCTTCCATAGCAGAGATGGAATTGGTACAACAGAAAATCCCGACGCGACTAAAATTCCAATCCACAGCCCATACCCAAATCCTCCACCCCACCATCCCTTCATCATGGAAAGAAAGATATCAACATTACCGAGATTGGGGAAAGAAGGTGCTACATTAAGAAGGCATAAACTTTTAACATAGCACATACCTCCCTGTGGTTCAAATTTAAGTACAACAGTTACATTTTATGCTTAAGTTAACGGTCAAATCTTAAAAAGTCAGAATTAATAAATCATTTAACATTAATTGACATTTGTATCCTCTGTTCAGATCAGATAATATCTGTTTGCCCCTTTTTTTTCCCCTCTCCTTTCCTTCATTCTCCCGGACCGGGTTGGGTATAAGGGTGAATTTGCTATATCGCGAACTTCTATTTAATATTTAACCGTTGCGCTTAAGTCTGAACCACAGGGAGTGACTGTTGACGAAAATACCGCAGGGCACAAGGTTGTAAAATACAATTCGATCAAACCACATGGGGATAAAGTGTAATTAACCCTAACCAATATGAAGAACACGAGCACATATGAAGTATTTACACTATGCAAAAAGCAATTAAGATTGATGATTAAGACATGGAAGGGTTGATTAGCTGTATAAAATAAGAAACATTTCTGTAGTTGGAACATCATGTTCTTTTTCTGTCAAATAGGAGTATAAACTGACCTGTTTTCCATCTTGCGGATATGGAATAGACTGCTCTATGTATGCAGTGGTTCCTGAAGGACAAAATTCCCAGTCACAAGACATAGCATATTAACATGGAAAGTTGGAATACGCAGCCCGATAACTAATACCAGCAGAAATTAAAGTAAGGTAAATACACTTTTCACCCTTAAAGTTTGGGGTGAGCATGTAATTGGCCCCTGTGATTTGAAAAACTACACATGAGACCCTAAGGTTTGGGCTTGGTGTCAATTTAGTCCAATCGTTAAAGGCCCGACAAAATATGGACAAAAATGCGCACTTGCAAAGCACATAACATTAATTTTATGGGTAATTTTGCCACTACATGTACAAATAATCTTACAGTGAGAACTTAACACCTGTGATAAATTTAATGGTATAAAATGTAATTTTCTTTTAGGCCTTCCTGCCTCCTTTCTCGTGATGGAATATTTTAATACCCGAGCTCCAACTTTACTTGCGTCCTCCTCCTTACTAAGAAAACCCTATTGTTCCTCTCCTTCCAGATGCCGACAGCAACCATCATTGGTCGGCAACTTCGCCGGTAACATCTTAACTTTACGACATCTCGCCATTTCCACCCAAATTTTAACAAACTGCTAATAATTGGGCTAAATTGGCACCAAGCCCATACTTCAGAGTTGGGTCATATGTGATGTACTTCAAATCACAGGGACAATTTAGACACCCACCCCATATGAACTTCATTCTATAAGAGCTAATTAGTCCCAAAAGACTCTGTATGAAGTACATAATAGAGAATCAAAGAAACAAAAAATACCTAGCGGCACGTTTAAACTCTGAAGCAACAGAACAATAGATTTTGCATCCAAACGCCGCCGATGTCTTCCGCTCACCAATACTTTCAATTGTGGAGAATCAAAAACCTTTAAACAATTAAAAAAAAAAAAAAAGAATACAATGTGGATAAGATAAGATTGGCTGATTGATTGATGACCTCAAAATGTTATTATGAAGGAAATTTATAGTGGTTTTGGGCCTATCTCAACTCCAAAAGCTAACTCATAAGGTGAGGCTTACTGTCACACTTATAACCTGACCACCAGTCATTTACACATCCAATGTGGGATAAACTCAACAATCTCGCCCTCACATATCGAGTCTTTAGTCGACTAACCCTTAACCAGTCTCTCCCTTGTGGTTTTTGGGCTAGAGCTTTTGTAACTTGGGTTTTGATATCAGTGTAGGGGTGGTCTTGGGCCTCTCTAAACCCCAAAAGTTAGCTCATGAGGTGAGATTTTCTCTCACACTTATAACCTGACCACCAGCCCATTCAGATCGATGTGGAATAAACCCAACAAGAAATACAATTACAAGCAAGTAAGCAAACCATTTGTCCAATTAACATTTCAGCTTATTCTTATCTTAAATGCTTATCCTTACCAGCTTATCCTCATCCTCATCCTCATTAGATTTAAATGTTACTATGAAGAAAATACCATTACCGAGTGAGCAAGTGTCCAGCAATCCTTTATCTTATTCTTATCCTCGTTGTAGTTAAATGCTTATCCTTACTAGCTTATGTATACAACTATATTCAAAGAAGCCTATCTTCCTCTCAAATGGTGAAAGAGAACTCTACGTCCCATAACTTTAATTTCCGCCATTCATTTTCTTCGACTTCGATAACCCATTATACGAAGGGATAAATGGAAAAATCTAACTGAAAACAAACCAAAAAAAAAAATATGAGAATTGCCTCTAGACATACATATAGTTCAAAATCAGGTAATAGACGCGATGTGGGATTCAACAAACACCTATGCTGCCTAATGGCTTAGTAACTTTTGGACCAAATACACGTGGCCCAAAATACTTAAGTCAAGGTACTAGTAGTAGCCCACATTGTACTTGATACATCAGATAATCTTTTCTAATAGTTTCAATATAGAATCTCACAATATCCCCCACTCAAATACGCCGTGTTGGTCCAATTTGGCTTAATAGTTGGTTTGGTGGTGCAGATAGCAGTCCATAAGCGAACCTAGAGTAACCCGTGAGCAAACACAAGATACCTACCTTGGAGCCTCAAACCCTCTTCCTAACCTCTACTCCTCTATCAGCATCACCATTGTACTGTTTCCAGACCAGGGTTGGCTTTGATGCCATTTACAACGTCCCACGCAGCGCACTAGTCTAATAAACTTTGGACAAAGACCACATGACCCAAATTGTTTAAGCCAAGGTAATAGTAGTAGCTTATATGGTACTTCTAATAGTCTCGATACCGGATTTCACAAAATTATTTTAAATGATGAGAAGAAACCCTAGGTTTCAGCTTACCAGCTTGCTTCCTATTTACAACAAAATTCCGCATTCACAGCCATGAATTTCCATGCTTATATACTCGTGAAGCACAAATTCATACGTATACAAATGGGTTCTTCACAGACAATTACCTGAGCAGAACAACCCGCGCCGTCGTTTTTCAGGAGCGCCAGCGCTCCAGAAACATCCGGGTCAACACCGATTACCCAATCGGAGCCGGCATTGCCGGGACGAACGTCGCTTTTGGCGTCGCAATCCAGCAGGAACTTCTCCGGGAAAGGGCAAGAAATAGAAGCCAACCAATTCTCCTTCATCTGAGAATCGGAAACCTTAGGCTTAACTCCTTTACTCACTCTGGAAACGCTTTTTCTGCAACTCGGACTGCGATTCGGAAGTGAAGTACAGAAGAGCTTGAATCTGGACGAAGCTAGGGCAAGTGGGTGCCTCAATTTGGAGAGAAATGGGTTCATGGAAGTGAGTTGCGACGATGAGTGTAATCGGAGATGGGTTGACGAAGCTTCCATGAAAAATTGAAAAAGAAATCAAAAGGGTTTATCAGATTACGCGTTGATGATCCATGGATTAGTGACCTTAAACCCCCATGGCGCTTCTGCGAAAACTCAAATGAAGATTCAAAAGTGCGGGAAGAGAGCTACTGGATTATCCACTCACAACCACGGAAGAATGTTCAAAAGGGCAAAGACAAAATGCACTACTAGCCCCAATATTTGTCATTTATTTTTTATAGCACCTTATAATTTCGTATGTATTTCAATTAAGTACATTGACTTCTAAAAATATTAACGAGGACTTTCTCACTATTTTTCCGACATTAAATTGAATTAAAATTGAAAAATGGAAAAAGAAAAATTGGTCATCTCCACATATTTCAATTTTTGTGCCATACAATTAGTGAACAGAAACAAAAAATATAATAAGAACCTATTTGTTCAGAACACACATTCTGTAAAACTTACACAAACACTTAAAAAGAGAGAGAATTGATATTTTTCCTATTTCGATTTTAGAGATGACATTTGATGTTTCTATTTTTATTGAAGACCAAGAAAAAAAACACAATCAGAAACTGAGAATCATGTACTGTTTGTTATATAACATTTAGCAATTTTAGAGAGAGAGAGAGGGCAGATTGAACTAATTAGGCCATGTTCGGTTACTATTTTTATTCCTTGATTCTTGTTCTCATTTCCAAAATTTTGAGATTCATGTACAAAAACGCATTTGGTAAACTAGATTCTGTCCCAAATTTTTTAGAGTAATTTTGGATTATTTCCTAAATTCCTGAAGAATGTGAGAAATAAAAAAACGTTAGATTCGTATTCACTTCCAAAACTATTCCTACCACCATCTTGTAATCCACCACTACCACCCCACCCACCATACATTTGAAGGAAAAAACAAAAATAAATATTGAAACCAAACGTGTTTCTTGTTTATGTTCTCATAAATTAAAAGAAATAATTTATAGACAATAGTCGTTACCAAACATGTTTCTATTTTCGAAATACTTTAGAACGGAAACATAATTCTCATATCATCTCAAACTCCTTAATTTGTGTTTCTCTTCTAATTTTTGTTCTATAAAATTATGCAATTTAAATATTTTATTTAAAATACTAATATCATGTTTGGTACATGGAATTCATCTTGGGATTGGAATAAAGTTGGGAATGACCATTCAATTCTTACGTTTAGTTGGTGGGATTGATTTTTATTCTCATTCTCAAGTAATAATTAATCTCACAATTCATGGGATTAGTCAATCCCAAATGAAATAAGGTATTAGGTAATTCTGAGATTACCTAATCCCAAATAAAATGAGATATTATGTAAGAAAAATGGTCTATACTTATGTTTCCGTATTTTTCACAACAGAAAATAAAATTCTGGAAATAGAAACAAAAATATGGTGGTGGTGTTTTCATGTTTCTGTTCCCAAAAAACATGGAACGAAAATAGAAATACGGGAACAAAATTTGATAACAAAAACAGAAACAGAAATATGGGAACAAAAACAAAAATATGAGAACACAAACAGAAATTTGGGAACAAAAACAAAAATCTGGGAACATATTTCTATTTTATTCCAAGAAAATCTGGAATATAGATATAAAACTCAGAATAAACAACTTTTCCTCATATGTTTATTTGTATTCCCAATTTTATGAGAACAGAAACACTAAACAAGTGAGGCATGAGTAGGATTTGGTGTTTTTATCTTAAATCTGTTAACAAAATGATTGGAACAGAATCAGTAAAATAGAAAAAAATTTGTTATGTTTTTGTTCTCAGATTTTTACAATAAAATCTTGGAATCAGAACATAAGTAAATCATTCCTTTTTTTTTTTTTTCAATTATAAGTGTTTTTGAAAACAGAAAAAAGGGAAATAGAAACACGAAAGTAATTCTAAACCCTTTAGTTTGTCGGGTTAAAGGATAATCTAGGCGACATTTGTTTAGTGTCTCTGAATAATTCTGTTATGTTCCCAAAATTTTGTTCTAAAATTTCCGAATATTTAAGAATATTATTTGATTTTTATTTATCGATCATTCCAATACCATGTTTAATGAATTTTGTAACCAAATGTAGAAATGGTAATGACCATTCCAATATCATATTTAATCTCGTTTGTCACTAAACATAAGAATGGTAATAGTCCCTCCATTCTAATACCACACTCATTCCATTCTATTCCAGCGTACCAAACGTAGCGTAAGTGAAATTCTATAGTCAAATGACAAAAGTATATGTATATGATACAACAATTTTGCGGTTAAGGGGGGGTTGAATCCAGAAATTCAAATATTTCCCTTCAACCGCAAAAAATATTTCCCCATCCACATGGAAAAGAAAAACAGATATTATAAAAATGCCTTTTATCTACGTTTTTAATCGCAGCCAAACATGGCCTTAAATATTTGTCTATTCCAAGACTTCGATCGGCCAGAGACGCTTCCACGTGGCGATTTCGTGATCGTTAATGATTTTTCTGACGCCGCCATAAAAGCCATCGGCTTCGTTTCCTTCTTCCCGGTGATCTTTCCGGCGGATGTTCGTACATCGCCACCGTGAGCCGGGTGTGTACTGGTTGAACTCCAGCACCACCGTGTCTGAGACAAGAAAAAATAAACAGAATATTAACAGAATTGTTCCCAGATTTTTGGTTTTATTTCCATATTTATTGTTTCGGTTCAAAGTCTTGTAGGAATTTAAAAAAAACATTTCTTCAATGTTCTTGTTTCTATTCTCAAAAAATTGGGAATAAAAATAGAAATATGGGTCCAAACAAATTATTTTTGTTTCGATCCCAAAACTTCAAAACAAATTTAGAGGAAGAGAACAAAAATTTGAGAGAAAAAAACACTAAGGCCCTGTTTGGTAACTATTTCCATTCCAGAAATTCCCATTCCATTCCCAAATTTTTGGGAATTCTGTTTGGGAATAACGTTTGGTAATTTTTGTTTCCGTTTCCATTTCATTCCCATTTGAGAATTGTGCCCACTTTTTTTCTTAAGAAATGAGAAATAAAAAAAAGTTGTTTCTTATTATTCTCATTCAATTCCCAAAATACATGGTCACTGTTTATTTACCGGCCGACCACCGTCCGCCGCCGGCGACCGTCCCCGGTCACCGGCCGGCCGGAAATTTTCCGGCCACTTCCAGCCGTCGCCGGCGACGGCGCAACCGCCGTCAGGCCAAAACCCCCAAAAAAAAAAAAAAAAAAAGATTTTAGGATAAAATCGTTACCAAACACAATTCCCTTCCCAAAACAAAAAAAAAATTATCGTTATCAAACGCGATTCTACTCCCAAAAAGAAAACAAAATTCTCATCCCATCCCATTTCCATCCCACTGCTGGAATGGAAACAGAAACGGTTACCAAACGCCACCTAAACAAACTCAACTCTAGTGTTTATTTTTTACCTAAAATGGATGAAAATATGAAGAAAAAAGGGCCCACAAATTAGACAAAAAATGTTTTCATTTTTATTTTTCATAATACAAGGACCCGTTTTTTTTAAGTTCAAAATCAATTAATTTCGATTTTTCAAATTGCGGTTTGAGGTCATCTAACCCACGATAATTGTTTTTGCCAAATATTGACCCCAAAAATTTGAATTTTTTTTTTTCACATAACTTCAGGACAAATTAAATCGCTCCAAATCAAATAATTCTGATTTATCTAAATCGCAGTTTTAGGTCCCTAATCAGTCGTCCAAATTCTATCCGTCATCAAACCCCACAAATTTTTTTTAATCAAAATTGACCCCCCAAACGTGTGTGTTTTTTTCGACATAAAATTCATCACCACTTAAATTACTCTAAATCAATTAATTCTAATTTTAAAACCGCAGTTTCAGGTCTCTAAACGGTTGCCCTTGCTCGAAACGGGTCCTCCTAACTCTAATAGTCACCTAACCCATAATTTTTTTTCTGTATGTCAAAATTGACCCACCCACCCACCCCGCGCAGTTTCCGGTCACTAAACAGTTGCCCAAAACAGGTCCCCGTAACTCTAAATAGTCACCTAACCCACAATTATTATTTTCGTCGAAATTGACCCCAAAAAATTGATTAAAATTAATGACATGTTAAATTTGACTCACCAATTTCATGGCAATTGCAATAGCTTTCATTCCCATCACATGATTCCAAGTGGCCTACCACACCATACCACCAACCTGTTTCAAAAATTCAAAACAAAAATCATTTCAAATAAGCCAAAGCTTATCCATTTGATGCTTACTATCTACCTAACAAATGAAGACTTAAACCAACCAACCAAACGCATGGAGGGTTATAGATAATCTTTCTTCTCATGGATTAGTCACACCATGTGTCCCCCTAAAGTTTCAATTTTTTCAAACGAGTCGATAAAGTCATTTCCACTGACGGAAGCAAGCAAGCATCTGCTTGTCACGTGACGAACAAAATTTCAACAATTCAAAACTTCAGGGACTTGATTGAAACGGGTGTGATTTAGTCTCATGGAACAATTTTAAAACTTTAAGGAACTAAGTGTAAAAATTAAAACATTAGGGACAAATGGATAGTATTCCTAGACTTGACCGACCAACCAACCACCTAGACTACAGATAACTTTCTTTGGTGGATTAAGTAAGCAATTAGTTCCTAAAGTTCCAATTTTTTTCAAACAAATCAATAAAGTCATTTCCACTGACGAAAGCAAGCATCTGCATCTCACGTGATGGACCCAATTTGAACAATTTCAAAACTTTAGGGACTTGATTGAAACGGGCACGTGCTAACTTCGGTTAATTAATTTGTACAATAGTTAGTCTCATGGACCAAATTCGAACAATTTTAAAACTTTAAGGACCTAAATGTAAAAATTAAAACATCAAGGATCAAATGGAGAGTATCCCTAGACTTGACCAACCAACCAACCAACCACATAGATTATAGATACCTTTCTTTGGTGGATTAATTACACCGTGAGTCCCTAAAGTTTCGATTTTTTCAAACAAGTCCATAAAAAGGCTAACCGAGTACACAAAGGCTTTTTCAGTCACCATTGTTTTGATTTGGTCCCTGAGGCAAACCCATGTTAAATCCCTTAACATAACTAAGCATCAGCATCTCACGTGAGGGACCAAATTTGAAAAATTTCAAAACGTCAAGGACTTGACTGAAACAAGTGTGACATACGCATGCTAACTTTAAGTCGCATGGACCAAATTGGAACGATTTTAAAACTTTAAGGACCAAATGGCTATTTCTTGTCCAAAACCGTTATATGTTCAAATTGAAACCATGAGGACCAAAGTGAGATTTCGGTCAAACTTCGGGGTATAAAGTGTCAAAAACCAAAGTTAATATTAAAGGGCAATTTAGGGATTAAGAAAAGTAACAAACCATAAGGAAATTCTTTGTTTCTTCTCCATTGAATCTCAATGTGATCCCCAGGGCGCAATTCATTCAAGCAATCTGATATATGAAGATCATGTGGGGATGTATCCACTGGAGGAGCCCTCAGCCTATCCCATGTGACCCCACCCTCTATTGCAGCAGCCCTCCTCCCATGGGGTGGATACCTTAAAAAAAAAAAAAAAAAAAAAAAAAAACATTTTTTTTCAATAAAAAATCGAAATATTACAAGTTTTTTTAACCTAATTTAAGTGCATAGAAACAAAAATGCTCCCAAATTTTTAAAACATTTTTTTTTTTATAATAAAAACAGAATTTTTCCTAATTTTTGTTTTTTATTTTTTTTAGGGAAAAAAATTCTATTCCGATATTTTTAACAAATTATTGGGATCAAAGAAAATTATTCACAAATTTTGTTTCTCTTTCCCAATTTTCTAGAATAAAAAATAGAAATTTGGGAACAAAAAACACTAAACAAACAAAGCCTTAAGTACCCATCTGGTACACAGTTTGGGAAAAAAATGGTTTTTAGACAAAAAAAAAAAAATCGCACTTTTGTCTAAAAATGTTTTATTCCTTTCTTGTTCCAATTTTCTAGAAACAAAAAATAGAAATTTGGGAACAATTTGAAAACGCAAAAAAAAATTGAAAATGCAAAAAATAGAAATTTGGGAATAGTTCCTTAAGTACCCGTCGGCAAACAATTTGAAAAGGCAAAAAAAAAATAAAAAAAATAATATATATATATACACCAGTGAAATTCAACAATCATCAATAGGAATTACTCCAATTTACCTTGCCTGAAAAGTATCACTTCTTGAATCATAGCTAACCTCAGCATCATAGCATGACAACATGAATCCAACATGCCCATTCTAAAAATAGAAAGAAAAAAAAATAAATTAAAAAAAAATTGTGAAAAATCAAATTACCTTAAATCAGGACTATTTTTTATTTTTAAAGTTTTTTATGCTATTTATAGATAGTTTATTTGTTAGTTATTTTTTACTTTATTTAACGCTAACTATGCCATCAAAATACAAATTCAACATTTAGTTAACATAACTCGATAAATTCAATCAGTTAATATTAACTAAACAAATAAAAAATAATAAATTAACATTAACTATGCTAAATTCAACACTAATAAGTTAATGATAACTTGATAAATTCCATAAATTCAATTAAGTTAATATTAACTAAACGACCAAAAAAAACTCATTTGAAAAACAATCTAATAATTTTTAGTGAACATTAGCTATGCAAATTCAAAACTAAGTTAACATAAACTCGATAAATTCAATAAGTTAATACTAACTAAAAAAATAAAGATAAAACATTGACTTATTTGAAGAACAATCGGATAATTTTTAGTTCAAATTAACTATTTTAAATTTCAACACTCAACTCGATAAATTCAATCCAGTTAATATTAACTTAACAACTAAAAAATAAATACCTCGCGGTTATAAACTTGAGCAGGAAACCAGAATTTCCCGGTTTCAAGAGCAAGATACCAAGACATGATTGAATCAACAGGAAGAGAATTCTCATTCTTCTTCATGTTCTTCCCACAATTACTGGAATTCGATCTAATTCTAACGAACGAAAGAGGCCTCAAGCCATATAAATAGTTCATAAACCCGCCCTTCCGATTCGATTTTTCAAAGAAATTCGAATCATTTCTCGAAGAAATCTGCCATTGCCACTCCCTATAAGCAGCTGATCCAATGATTTTACCCCATTTCATCTTCATGTGTTTTTCCCATAGATGATCACTGATGCATCTCTCCCTTAATGATCTGCACACCCCAGCCATGCTGCATAGCCCATGTGGTGGTAGTTTTTGAAGAATGGTTTCAAGAACAAGCTCAGGCAAATCAATTACAGAAAGCTCCTCGTTATTCTCGATGGTTTCGATTTTGGGACTTGTAAGTTTGGGCTTCATTGGGTTGATGCAGAGGGTTTTGTTTATGGATTTGGCTATTGATGAGAGGAGCTTGATCTCAGACGCCCATGGAGGAAGAGGCTTGAGAGAGAGAGAATTGTAGAAGAAGATGAAAGAGAAGCAAGTGATGAAGAAGAACAGCATTTATATCGCTTGTTTTTTGAAAAATTCAGAGAGAGAGATGAGAGAGGGAAAGAGATTTGCTCATAACATAGAACAAAACTAGGTTAAGGAGAGTAGAGAAATTGAGTGATTTCTTGACTGAAAATAAAAAATGAGAAGATGGGTTTATTGGATTATGTTCAGATCTATGATGGGTTTTCGGAAAAATCCGAGGAAAAGACAAACAAAGAGCTGAATTTCTCGGAAAATAATTGAGTTGCAGAGATCTACTGTATAAAACAGAAGAAAAATAATGAAGAGAGAGAAGTTACAGCAATGGCGTGAGAAACACCCTGTGGGGTTTAGATAGAGAAAATCGATGGAGAAGACGGTGGATTCTTCTTCAGACCACTGTATTCTTCTTCGTCGGGGCTCAGTAAATCATCAAAACAACCCACCGGCGACTTCAATGCCTGCGTTTGCTTCTCTCTCTTCTCTCTCTCTTCTCTCTCTCTCTACCTCTCTCGGGCAAAAACACAACCAGGTGATAGCCCAAGGTAGAGAGAGAAAGGGCAAAAACAAAGAGGGAGGGGGGGCCTGTTTTGAATAATCTGATTAGAGAGAAAGAGGTATGGGTGGTTTACAGTGAGAGGAAGGGAGTTTTTGGAGCTCGTTCTTGTGGATATCAAGGCAACTCTCTCTCTCTCTCTCTCTCTAGCCTCTTCTTTCTCTCTCTTCCACAGAGCAAGAGGGAGGGAAGCACGCCTCGCCAGTAAATGTGACCGTTTAGCAATCAGAGGTGGGGGTATATAAATGGTAAAAATAAATTAAGAAATAAATAAATAATAGAGCTCAAACACAAAACCTTCTATAAATACCAAAAATATTTATTATTATTTTATTTATTTAAGATATGTTGATTAGAAGGATAAAAAAAAAAAAAGCATGTATCATTTACTTCCAAAATACAAAAAAAATTATCGATTATTTTCATCACTTTTTTTTTTTTCACTAATAATTCATTTTGTCATTTCTTAACCAAAATAACCTCATATGAATGTTGAATATAACATCAATTATTATTGTTTTTTTTTTTTTTTTTTAATGATGTTATAATTTTCTAATCAATATACCTCTCGTGTGGATACTGAATATAACATTCAACACTTGTGAGTGTTGAATGTAACATCAATTCTATTTTTATTTTTATTTTTATTTTTAATGATGTTATTTTTTTTTTTACCAAAATACTTCTCATGTGGATGTTGAATGTAACATTCAAAACTTGTAAGTGTTGTGGGTGTTGAATGTAACATCAAGTATTTTATTTTTTTTATAATGTTATCTTTTTTTTTACCAAAATACCCCTCATGTGGATATTGAATGTAACATTCAAAACCTGTGAGTGTTGAATGTAACATCAATTTTTTTTTATGTTATATTTTTTTGATTAATATACCCCTCATGTGGATGCTGAATGTAATATTCAACACCTGTGGGTGTTGAATGTAACATCAATTGTTCTCTTATTTTTGTATATAGAGTAAAATTCATATGATATTACATCAAACACATGTAAATATTAAATATAATATTAATTGGTCTTTTATTTTACGTATCCACAGTTAAAACTATATGATGTTGTATTCACACATGTCAATATTGAATATAACATCAATTGTTCTCATGTTTTTATGAATCGTATTATGTGTGGATGTTACATTCAACATCTGTGAATGTTGAATATAATATCAATTATTCTCTTGTTTTATGTATGCATGGTTAAAATCATATGATGTTATTCCACATACATATAACTCACATATTCATAACAAAATTCAGCTTAGAACAAATTTAAATTAAAATTGAAAAAAAATTGCTTTTGTAAAATCCATATATTTTTAGTAGGAAATTTCTTCAAACAGTTTGTGAGTAAGATATATGACTTTCATCTATCAGAAAATTATCACAGTAAACTCTATCTATTAAAAATAAAAAATAAAATACTCCTTTGCTTATAAAGCAAAAGCATAGAAAATACAATTTAAAATACAACTAGCGTACAATATTCGTGGGACAAAGAACAAAAAGCATAGGGCATAGATGAATATCACTTCAAAATATAGTGCCTTCCACGAGAATGAAACTAGCAACTCCTTTCAATACATGTAGCTAGTTCCAGACCAAGACAATCCACATGCAAATTCAGGGAGAAAAAGTGAATTACCTTCTGCGAGAATTGACGGCGACACGACGAAAATCGTTGATCGAAGAAGAAGAGGGCAAAATCCCCAAATGCCAACCAAATAAATACAACCAAATGAACCTTAAATTCCATCTAAATTAATCCAAATAGCCAAATGTAAATTGCAAATTGCAGGGTGCAAAGTGTAAAAAAATCAAACCTGTCACACACAAGTTGGAAAACAAACCTTTAATCGAATCTTCCACTTGCATCGAAAAACCGTGTTCGTAGGGATCCTCCATTTGCATCGAAAAACCATGTTCATCGTGACCTAGTTCTTCGCGGCATCGCCGATCAAACACTATTTGTCAGTCATTTTCAGATTTAACATTCGAATTCGAGATTTCTGTAGATTCCTTTGGCTCCGATTTCAATTTGTTCGTCTGTGATTTGGGACGATCAAGAAATTATGCCCAAATCGAAGATGAACGCCCTTCTCTCCTCATAGCTCTGCAAATCGGAGACGAACGCCTCTCTCTCTCCTCTTAGCTCTGCAAATCCCTTGGTACCGACGCTCGATCTCTTGCTCTGGCTAATGGTGTTGCCGAAAACCACATTATGCTTCGATTCCCCACAACACATTTGCAGAGTTATGGGGAGAGAGGAGCGTTTCGGTAATCTTATCGCCGGTTGTGTTTGGAAAGGGGACTAATCGGTGCAAGAATTGCCGACGATGGGAGTAAACGGTACAAGAAAAAATAGGTGGGAGGAAATGGTAAATAATAACTTATTTTGGGAGTAAACGGTAATTTTTCCTAAAAAAAATAAGAGAATAATATTTTTGTCCATTATGAAATAAAAATTATTTTTTCTAATACTATTTGGTTGGGAAAGAAAATGAAAGAAAAAAAAAATAATTCACTTTAATGTAATTTACTATTTTATCCTCATATATTATAAAAATAAATTAAAAAAACTATTATTAAGGGTGTAATTGTAATTTTGATACCTTTAATAATTTTTCTTCCATTTCCCTCTAAAATTTGCGAGGAAAAAAACTTGTTTCAAAAATTGTATTTTATCCGTCTTATTTTCTTTTCCCTTTCATTTCCATCCATGTAAACAGGGTTTTATTTTGTTTGTATTTTATTTTCCTTTTTTTTTTTTTTTTTTTCATCCAACCAAACACATACATTTTTCATTATACTTAATTGACAAAAATACTCGTACAACGTAATATTTTTTTTCTTTCATATTTTCTATTTTTCAATAGGGACGCAATTCACGCGCTTCAGTAATTTTTTCAAAAATCTAAAGTCATTGTAACGCCTAAAACTCAGTTGAATTTTTTCATATAAAAAAATTACAGTAATTATGATGGACTTTTAACAAAATTATTGATTTTCTTATAAAATTATTGTGCCAAATGGGTTGGATGAGTGGTGAAATACAAAGTTTAGAGTCATGACAAAAAAAAAAATTATTGGCAAAAATAAAAATTAAAGAGAAAATTTATTAGATTTTATTTAAAAATATTTTTTAAAATAAAAAAATGACGGGTAAATTATCTTTTATCTATTTTATTTTACATAATTATTAAAAATTATACTTTATTTATTTTTGTTTTTGTACAAAGTTTAAAAAAAATATGTTTAAATTAATGTAATATATTTAAAAATTAATAAAAATATTTTTTTTATTTAATTCTTGGATGAAATAGGTAAATTTATTTTTTATTTTAATTTTAATTTAATTACAATAATTATATTAAAAAATAATTTAAATATATGGGATTAGCTATAGGTGTAGCTGGCAAATGTTGACTATGCCTAAATCCTAGGATTTGAAGTGGCAATGATAAAGGGTCCTACGCTGATTCTAGCCCAACAAAATCCAATTTTTATTTATTTATTTCTTTACATATTCCTAAGACTGGCAAAATAGGTATTTACACGATAACACGACATAAGACCGACACGAAATTAGTAGGTCTAGGTTTTGCTTATCAGGTATCAAGTCGTTATCGTGTCAGACCCGATAACCTGATAAGAAATAGTGCAGGTTATCAGGTTAACCTGATAACTCAATAGGTTACACGATAAAAATTTCGTGTATGCAGGTTACACGATAACCTGTGACCCAATAGGTTACCCGTTAATTTAATAAATTATTTTTACACCCCCAAATTATCAAATATTACAAATTAGTACTTAATATATATAATAATTTGTTAAGATAGTTTTAAATTAACAAATTAACAGGTCGTTAACGTGTAATGGGTTAACGTGTAATGAGTAGATTAATGTATAATAGAAACCTATCAGGTCTTATCGTGTCGTGTTTACCTGATAGGTTTCGTGTCATCGTGTGATACGAAAAATTATCGTGTCGTGTCGTGTCGACACGATAATTTTCGTGTCGTGTTCGTGTTTGGGTAGTCTGACATGATAAGCTTATCGTGTCGTGTTTGTGTTTGGGTCTTATCGTGTTTCGTGTTATCGTGTAATGACCTGTTACACGACCTGTTACCTGTTTTGCCAGCCCTACATATTCCTCATGAATTTATTAAAATAAATATTTATTTTTTTATAAAATTATAAAAAAAACATGGCAATTTTTTAATTAATATTTTATGATTTCATGGTTTTTGAAGGTTATTAAAAAATTAAATTAATTAGATTTGCATCAAATAAATTAAGAAACAATAATAAGTGATTATATAGAAATGGGTTCATTTCCTTTCACCCCCTATATTTTGATCTTATTTCATTGTCGCCTCTACTTTAAAAAATCTACACTTTTATTTGCTTTTCCTTGTACTAAATTAGAAAATTATTATTTTTGTTTAACGGAATAGGTTAAAAATATGTGAAATTAAAATTTTCATTTCGATTATACATGAAATGAAAGAAATTATCTTCTTCTTTTTTTTTTTTAATTTATTTTTTATTTATTAAAAATAAAAAAAGAGATAGAAAAAAATATTTTTTAATTCAGAGAGAAAATGTCAATTCTTTCGTCTAATTATCTAAAATTAATTTAAAATGAAAATAAAGGAAATTTAATTATTTTATATTTTTCTAGATCAAATGTGAATTTCTCCTTTTAATCAATAGTATCAGGGGTGATGTGTATATTTTCAAAGTAGAGAGGTTAAAATAAAATAAGACAAAAGTATAAGGACTAAAAGGTAATTAACCCTAAAAAAATTGTATTGTTGGATGTCACACTAGTGGCATGTTTGGTTTAAATTATCTTGAATTTATTTTAATAAAAATAAAATTAGTTTTTTATTTATTTTAAATTGATAAATTTGAAAAATGTCAATTATTGTGATTCATAATCAAATTGATTATGTAAGTGTGTGAGAGAGGGAGAGAGCCACCAATGATTTGGACAATCCATCTTATTCTTCTAGTGATTTCTACAAATCAATATATATATATATATATATATATTTTTATTTTTTTTATTTTTTTATTTTTTTATCAATTATCTACAAATTAAATTTTATTAAATTTTAGTGCATGCAGTTCACGTGTTATAATAATTTTTTCAAAAGTCAATAAATTTTAAAGTCATTGTATAGATTTAAAAGTCAGTAAATTGAAAAGTTATTGTAATTTTTTTACATAAAAAATAAAAAATTATTATAATATGTGAATTGAACTAAAATTTTTTATATACCGTGCACACGCACGAAACACACACGTCTCCAAACCCACCCACCCCCCCAAAAAAAAAAAAAAAAAAAAAAAGTGACTAGAACTATCTCAAACTAGAGGGACCAAACAATATCTATAATTTACCCTAGAGCTAAAAGTACAAGAGTGCGGAATTTACCCTAGACCTAAAAGTACAAGAGTGAAGCAATCATTTGACACACACATATAGGTTATTTTATACTTTGTACCCTTGATATTTGACTACTATCTCAATTTGATCCTTATAATTTTAATTTGAACACGCAACACCACAAAGTTCTCTAATCATCCCATTTTAGTCTAAACCATTATCAGCATTATAATTTTGAATGGCAAACAGTCAGATTTATCACATTTGATTGTTTTTAAAAATGGTTAGGTACACGGCACGGGGCTGTTTGCGATCAAATATTATTACAAGATTTGGACTGAAGCGGGATGATGAAGAAACTTTAAGGTGTTATGTACCCAAATTAAAATCACAAAGACCAAAAAGAGATAATGATTAAAATTTAGGGGCACAAAGTGTCAAAAACCCTACATAAATTTTTGTAAATGTGAAATGGAAATGAGAGAGGTTTCTTGAAATAGGGTTGGATAAGGTTTTTTAAAAACACTTTTTGACAAAAATTAAAAAAATAATAAATAAATAAATAAATAAAATAAACTTTTTATTGGTCGGCATAGTGGGGTTGGTTGGGGGGGACCAGACGTGGCTCAAATAAAAGTCATGTTTATATAGAACGTTCATCCACCCAATGACTCGATGACTAATTACTAGCCATTGCGTGATAGGATAATTAAGCAATTAATTTTTATTTTATTTTATTTATGAATATTAGGTGTGATATGTGGGTTTGAGAGAGGGAGAAAATAGTAATTTTAATTTACACCCACAAAAAAAAAAAAAAAAAAAATTCAAAAATAATGTGGAATTTATTATCCGCGACGGATCCAGAAACTGATTTTCTTTTTGTTTAGCAAATATATTAAAATTAAAAAATTTAACTTTAATTTAAACGAAAACACGTTAATCCCAAAAATTAAGGGTTGAGATTAATTTGCGGGAAATAAATGAATGATATTATATTATAAAAAAAAAAAATTGGATGAAAAAAATTAATCCCAAAAATTTTACACTTCAACTTATATTTTGTACCTTTGAAATTTTATATTTATATTTAATTAGTTTTTTATTATTGATTATTTATACAGATTATGGGTACTACAATATTTAAGATAAAATATTTCTATGTGACGAATTGACACGTGATTATGCAATATTATTGAATTTTTTATTTAAAATAATATATATATATATATATATATATGAACCTTATCTAAATGCATATGCTTTGTTGTACAAAAGCTAAATTGATTCTCATTCACAAAGCTTTTTGATGTGGGTAAACTTCTCCTTTGAGGAAGGTACTTTATATGTTTCTTCTCCTTTGAGTAAACAAATACTTGTTTGATCTTTTCTTTTCACCTAGGATTAATTTCCTTTTTACCCCATATACTTTAATCTTATTTTATTTTGTCTCATCTACTTTTAAAATCTACTTTTTACTCCCTTCCACTTTAGTATAATGTTATTTTATTTTATCTCATAATCTATTTTTTACTCCCTTCTACTTAAAATAATTTTTTTTTTTTTTTTTGTTGAACTTGATGAAATAGGCTTAAAAAATGGATGAATTTGAAATTTCAATCTAAAAGTTATATGAAATGGACTAATGTCATTTTTAGCATTAAATTTAAATTAAAAATAAAGGGTAATGAAATTATTTTATATTTTTGAAATAAAATGTGAGTTTCTCTTCCTTCAGGTAAGAGTAAAACGAGCTTATATGTAAAATTTAAAAATAAGGCGATTAGAATAAAACAAAAATAAAGTACAAGTGTAAAAGGCAATTAACCTTTTCGGGGGGTGAATTATCTTTTACCCTTCTATGTTTTATTTTTTTACTTCGGTATTACTAACTCTCTTTCATTTCAAACCTTACACTTTTTCCTTTTGTATTCTCCAGAATATAGCGGACTCATAAAATCTATTAATTTTGAGATATTGTTCACACGCATTTATATGAGTTTTTGGCCATTCCCGCTTAAATTGAGTGTTTTTATTGACGAAAATACCTCGGTGATACTCTATATATGCTTTACCATCATTTTTTTTTCTTCATATTTTGAGATAAAATTGAAGACAGTAAAATTTTCTGGAAACTATCCATCTCGAATGAGAATTGACTATCGATTTTATCATTGTGGAGAGAGGACGATTTAAATCGGGAATGACGAGTTTAAGACGGATAGTGGGAATCTAGATATCATAGAGAAAAAATAGGTCAATTGATTTGTACATTAAACAAATATTTAATGAAGGGCGGCCATTTACACTCAAATTGAGTATTTTTATTGACGAAAATACTCCAATGGTGCTCTATATATATGCTTTACCATCAATTTTTTTCTCTATATTATGAGATAAAATTGAAGACAATAAAATTTCCATAGTTTGTTTCTCTAAAAATTTTGGAAACTATCCATCTCGAATGAGAATTGGCTATCAAATTTATCATTATGGAGAGAGGACGATTTGAATCGGGAATGACGAGTTTAAGAGGGAGAGTGAGAATCTAGATATTATAGAGAAAAAATAGGTCAATTGATCTGTATGTTAAGCAAATATTTATTGAAGGGTGTTTTAGTCATTTCACTTTACAGTGTAACACAACTATGGAAGATTTTGAAGTAAAAAGGGTTATATGATACTAAGCGAAAGTACAAGGGTGAAAAACAATTTGTCTCATATATATATATATTTTGTTGAATTTAACCTAATATGAAAATGTGATATGGTAAAATTTAAAAAGGCATAAAAGCATATTCTCTCCAATGGTCACTTAGCACATCTACAAGACAAACCCTGATAAAGCATGTCTCCTAAAGTTGTAACATCTTCCTTTATCACGAATACTCTTTCTCCCCCATGATTGCCATCAACTTGTATCACATTCAGATACATACATACATACATACATACATATATATATATATATATATATAGTGCATACGTGTCAAATACTTGTAGTGAGTGACCACTTCCACATGTCTCTTTTACACACAATATTAATGTTTATCATCAATCTCACATTGAATTGTTCTTAAAAAAAAAGAAAAAGAAAATGAATATCCAAGATAATTAATCTTTTTTCTAATAAAAAAATATTAATTTTATTTATTTTTAAACTAAAAATAGGGATAAACCCATCGGCTTACCACATAACTCTCGTTCGGGGTTCACCCGAACTTCTACTGTGACTTCTCCTTGGCCATTGCTGTTAATATTTTTCTTTTAATTATCTTTAAATATTAAATTTAAAGTAAAAAATAAAAGACAATTGAATCATTTTGTATTTTTTTTTTTTTTTTAATAAAACGTGAGTTTTTTTGGGTGATGTATAGGTTTTTAAAATAGAGAGGTTAAAATAAAATAACACCAAAGTAGAAGGGAGTAAAAGGTAATTAACCCAAAAAATAAATACAAACCTATTTTATATATATTTGACATTTATGCTTTGGGCAATTGCCCATTACCTTTGCTTGGCTAAATTCAATGAACTTCAAGATATCATGAGATGCTTTGATAAATTATGTTGGTGTCACATTCAAAAGGTTCATAGTTAGTAAATATTCAGGTATCTGTAATGTCAATATCATATCAATAATCTAATCGTTTAATTAAAATATACTGTAAAGATATATTATTCTCACTTTATACAGATCTGAATAAAGTTATAAAATTGATTCAGATCTAGAATGATACAGATAAAGATTATTGGACATTAATATTACCACTAACACATTTTTTTTCTTTTTATTTATAATTAATTTTTAATTAAAATATACTGTAAAGATGTATTATTCTCACTTTATACAGATATGAATAAAGTTATAAAATTGATTCAGATCTAGAATGATACAGATAAAGATTATTGGACAGTAATATTACCACTAACACATTTTTTTTCTTTTTATTTATAATTAATTTTTAAAAATTAATTTATTTAAAACCCCTTAAAAATTGTTGTCAATATCATATCAGCAGTCTAATCGTTCACTAAAAATATACTGTAAAAATATATCATTCTCACTTTTTACAGATTTGAATAAAGTTATAATATCGTGTGAGATCTAGAATAATACAGAGAAAAATTATTGGACAGTAATACCACTAACACATTTTTTTTTTCTATTTATTTATAATTAATTTTTTAAAAATAATTGATTTAAAATCTCAAAAAAATTAGTCAATATCATATCAGCAGTCTAATCGTTCACTAAAAATATACTGTAAAAATATATTATTCTCACTTTATACAGATCTAGATAAAATTTTAACATCGAGTGAGATCTAGAATAACACAGAAAAATTATTGGACAGTAATACCACTAACACATTTTTTTCTTTATATTTATAATTAATTTTTAAAAATTTATTTATTTAAACCCCCCCCCCCCCCCCAAAAAAAAAAATAAAAAAAAAAATAAATAAAAATCAGTGGATGGAACACATATGCTTTAGTTGCAAAGACTAGGCTTTAGTTCATGTGATTTAACACTAATTAGGAAGAACTTTAGCCTTAAGAATGTAAACAACACATGCTTTGTGCTAGATGGACCACCATGTGAGTTTATATATATATATATATATATATATATAACGACAAAAAAAATATTGCATTGGTTTATTGGAGCTAAATTAAAAAATTTATTTTAGCGTACTCTGCACCTTTAAAGTTTGAAATTTGAATATCGTTACACAGTCACTTATTTCAGCAAAAAAAAAAAAAAAAAATTGACAAGAAATTAGTTCATTGAATTAAAAGATAAAAAAGAAGATTCTAGGGGCACATTGCAACAAGTAAGACCTCATGGAGTAAAATAATACTGCACCCAAACATAATCATTCATAATTTTTATAGAAATGTATATTTAGTAAAGGTCTACAATAAATTTAAAATTAAATAAAAAGTTTGAGACTGACTGTGTATATTTGTTAAAAGAAGCATATAGGCTTCGAAAATTTACAGGATTAGGTGTTGCATGCTCCCGCCCCAACTTATCGGAGAGTATTTTCGGCGTGTGTTTGATATTTGTTGAATTAACATTTAAAAAAAAAATCTATTTTCAATTGAATCAAATTTTTATTTATTTTTTTAAATTTTACAAAGTGGACGGGTCTAGTTATAATTGGACCCATCAAAGCCTACACAATGGGTTTCATGTTACATCAATTCGAGCTCGCATGATCTGTTCAATTGCAAACTTATAATGCAATCGCATTCTTTGGTTTAGTTGTTGTTGTTTTTATTTATGTCGTCCTGATTTACCCCCTAAGTCAATTTAGTTTATTCTTTGAGCTTAGTTTTGGTGTAGCAACTATATTTCGATTCATCCTCTTTTTTTAAAGATTTCATAATTGGACGTTAAAACAACGCTCAAGACATAAGATTTGATTTAGTTTGAAATAATCATAAATTTTATCATCTTTTTTACCAGAAAAATCCGAACTAAAGAATTTTCGTCTCACCTGATCATTAGTTCTTGAAGGGTTATAAATAACTTTTCACATGACAGAAAGAGAATGAGCCTTCTTTTGATCTCGATCCCTGTGGCGCAAAAAGAAAGGTTAGATTGAATTTGTGTAGCCTCTTGATAATATCCAAAAATGACCCTTTTTTTTTTATTAAAAAAGTAGATACAACAAAATGGATACTTTTCAATTGTTCTTTCAGATAAAGAATTGGATCGGTCCAATCCTCAGTATCTACATGAACCCACACACCACAGAATGGGGACTAAAGTATAATTTTCTAATCCTATTGGCCCTAAGTGCAATATTCATGTATGAGGCTTTCTTTTAAGACTGAAGGAGAATGGGCCACTTACATGGATAAAAAAAAAGCTATAAGTGATGTAAATAGCACAAAATTTTGGATATTGGCCCAATGATCCTTTGCCATGTAGCCCATACAAATTTATGGGCTAGGAAGGGTTATATTGACAAATATGCAAAATTAAAAATGTTTATAAGAACATTTATGAACATTTTTAGAGGACGACTTGCCGTTGGAAAAACTTGTTGTCAATTGTCTCGCCCGCCAGAAAAATTTTGCCGCCAAGAAACATTTTCCGCTGCAATAATTGATCTCCTCTAAATTGAAATACCCACTTGACAATAGAATATTTTACCACTTAAGACAATATGAACAAAAAAAAAATTGAATCAACCAAAACTCTTCCATTTCTGACACTGATTCATGCTATTTGGACAAATGATTTTATTTTTTAAACTGTATTATTATTTCCATTTTGACATTGCAGGATATGTTCTTCTTCATTAGCCAAGAGCGTGTGCGTGTGTTTTGCTAAAATTAGTTTTTATTAAAAAATTAAATAAATCAATGGATTTAAGTTGGTATGGGTTTTTTTCCTTGGGACTCATTCTAATATATTGGCTAATATTGGGTGTTAGCCCAAAAAATTCTAAATAAAAATAGGAAACCATATTTAGAGATGTAGCGATTATAATGTAGAAATTCTATAAATTAAGACATTGAATTTGGTTTTGCTAACTGATTAAGCTGCCAAAAATGAAAAAAAATAAAAAATTGATCTGAACCCACCCAAATCTGTCATAATATGTAGTTTTTGTTATGGTAGTACAAGGTGGCTCGGCCACTACTTCTCTTGTTATGAATAATACGTAGTAAATAGAAACCCAACGGTCTCACCAGCGGCCGAACTACTTAGGCCCCGTTTGGTAACCGTTTCTATTCTAGAAATTTCCATTTCATTCCCACATTTTTGGGAATTCTCTTTGGAAATAGCATTTGGTAATTTTTGTTTCCGTTTCCATTTCATTCCCATTTGAGAATTGTGTAGTCTGGCCAAAATAGAAAAAAAAAAAAAAAAAAAAAAGATTTTAGGATAAAATTGTTACCAAACACAATTCTCTTCCCAAAACAAAAAAAAAAAATTATCGTTACCAAACGCGATTCTACTTTTAAGAAAAAAATAAAATTTTTATCCTACTGCTAGAATAGAAATAAAAACGGTTACCAAACGCCTTAGTGGACCAGGGAAGACTCAGACCACCCCAAAACTTTTGAAAAATTTCACTATTATCCGTACACTTTTAAAGAAAAAAAGTCATCAAAGAGAATGTAATTTTTTTAAAAAGTATACTTTTGACCCATAAACTTTTTAATGGAGAAAAAACATACTTTAAAAAAAATAAAAAATAAAAAACTTTTGTCACTAATGTCCCCATGATTTAAGGGTTTTAAAACTACTATTTACCACACAAAAAAAAAGCTTCCACGAGAAGGTTTATTAAAGTCATGACAATGAAATGCGTGGAAATCACAATCCCCAAGCAATCTTTAACATAAATATACACTCCTCTCCCCCCCCCCCCCCCAAAATCGCCCTTTATTATCCCTTTTCATTTCAATCCTTTTTAGAGTAACAATTAAAGTTGATTTATGGATTCCACATGATGCACAAAAGCTAACTATGAAATTATTACCAATTTTTTTGGGGGGCTTTTGACACTTTATACCCCTAAATTTTGATCAAAATCACACTTTGATCACCATAGTTTCATAATCATCCCACTACCGTCCAAGTCATTATCCATATTACAATTTTAGATAGAAAACAATCACCTGTCATTTTTAGAGATTTTTTAGGCAATTCCAGCCTCCTCCCCTCCCATTCTTCATTCCGGTCCAAATAGTCAAAATTATACATAAAAAACTAATATATATATCCTTAATTTAGTGTTTTTGATTCTTAATTCATACCAAATGAGTACTTAAAGGAAAAAAATAAAATAAAAAAAGGATCATGAACTGCACGCAAATCGTAAATAAAATTACATATTTAGGCCAAATTATTATCCCAGTTACACTTTTGGATAGAAAATAATGTCATTTTAAGAGACTTTTTAGACAATTTCAGTCTCCTCCTTCCCATTCTCATTTCCGTCCAAATACTAAAAAATATACATACAAAATAATACATACATACATATATATAATTTAAGGCTATGCTATATATATATATATAGCCTTAAATTTAGTTCCTTTGATGCTTAATTCATACCAAATGAGTAGTTAAGGGGAAAAAAACCCAATTAAACTACTCAATTTAACTTCATTGCAAATCTACACACAAATCATAAAAATTACACATTTGACCCCTAAACTTTTTATATTAATCAAAAGACAACCTAGATTCCAACTCTTCTCCCTCAATCTTCTTCCTCTTCTTCCTAGAGAGGGAAACCCCAAACAGCTTCACATTACTCTCACATGGCTCATGATCATCCTCATGATCATTAATGGTGACTGAGCTATTATTGCATGAATCAAGACTTTTCAATAGCAATGGAGCTTCATGATGAGGATGAGGATGAGGATGATCACTTGGTCTTTGTTGATGATTTTCAAGGGCAAATGGTAATTTCACATGGGTTTGCATGAAGAAAATGATTTCAGTGTAGAGTTTCTTCATGTGAGTGAGCTCAGAGAGGAGCATGAAGTTCTTCTTCCTTAGTCTGTGGTTGTCTTCTCTTAGTGATTTTAGGACATCATTGGAATTAATCAATTTGGTTGAGGGTAAATGTGGGAAGAAACTGTTTGTTTTACAGTTGAAAAGATTTTGAGGTGGTCCGAGCAATGGCGGTGGTGGTGGTTCGTGGTGGTGGTGGTGGAGAGGAGTTTTTCTTCTTTGGATTTCTGATAGCAAGTGTTTCTGGCCTTTTCTGAAGTACTCATTTGAAAATTCCCATCTATCTGCTACTATCTTCTTGAAACCCTAAAATAATATAGGCAAATGAAATTTAGGTTAGATTTTTTTTTTTTTTGTTGTTAATGTTCCAAAGCAATATATATGTGTGTGTCTCTCTCTATATATGTATATATATGCGTGTCTATATATATATTATTTTTGAAAAAAATCTCATTTTAGCTCGTGTTCTTTTATAAAAAATAACAGAAGGGTTGACTTGTTACAATTTTTATATTTCAGGGTTTCACATATTTAAATTGAAAGGATATGGAATAAAGTGAAATTTCTCTGAAACTTCCGGGATACAAAGTGCAAAAGTGGACCTTGAAATTATTAAATTTTATATTTAATACCTCAAGTTTTATTTTTATTTTAATCTTGTCAAATTAAAAAAAAAATTAATTATTTGGATGGAAAATGAGTGTTCTGCCCGTGACTTTTTTTTTTTTTTTTCCGATAAGTAGCATGTGACCTAATTTGAATACTTTTTGTCATTTTATCACTTCATTAAAATTAAAAACGTTTTCTCCGTGCAATTAAATAAACCTCGCTCACCTCATATATTTTTGTGGAAAAATATATGATTTCCCCTTTATTATCACACTTTTAGAATAATTGTTTTGAGATTAGAATCATAATTAGATTCTTTTTGGAATTTAAAGAGAATCATGACTTATCAAATGCATTTTATACCTTTGAAATTAGTGCAAATTGCATTTTGCATACTAAACTTTTTATTACGCGTATATAATTGATAATAAATTTTAGGGATATAAAGTGCAATTTAACTAAAATTAATCAAAAGAAAAGTAAAATAGGACCTTGCATGGATTCATCCAAAAGACATCAAAGTGTGTGTTTGTGTATGAGAGAGAGAGAGAGAGAGAGAAGAATGTGTGTGTGTGTGTGAGAGAGAGAGAGGCCTAGAACCCATCTTGAAGCATGCATGGATTCATCCAAAACACACCCCAAGTGTGTGTTCTTTTGTGTGTGAGTGAGAGAGAGAGAAAGAGAAGGACATTGATCCATGACATGCCAAGAACCCATCTTCAAAGTTCAACCAGTACACACATAGATTTCATCCAAAACACCCACAAGTAGGTAGGGGTGTCAATGGTTCAGCTTTGGTCCGATTTCGTATAAAACCAAAACCGTTAGCTATATACCAAATTAAAATCACAACCAAAATCGTCAGTTTTTTTTTTTTTTTTATCGGTTTTAAAACCGAACCATTTAAATTTATACAAAACCAGAACCAAACCTGCGAAACCGCGAAACCATTTAAAAATTTTCAATTTTATAAAAAACTAAAACCAAAACCACAAAACCGCGAAGTTGTAGAACCGTTGTTTTTTATATATAAACAAAAACATAACTAAAATATAAAATATTAATTCTAAAAAATAAAACCAAACAACAAAACTATTAATTGTTACAATCAACGTTTCTAACTATAATCGAAATACAATGATAATTAAAATAAACGATTGTAACTATAATTGTTACAATATATATTAGGAGTTAACTGTAAATATATAAAAAAAAAATGAAGGTATATATGTCATAAATATATATCTAAAATATCGGTTACGTGATTCGGTTTCACGGTTTGGTTTTATGGTTTGGATCCCCAAACCAAAACCGCCTCGGTTGTTAATTTCAAAATAAAAACCGCAATCAAACCATTTAGTCGATTTGAAAACTAAAATATTCAGTTCGGTTTCTCTCGGTTACACATCAGTTCTTTTTTTTTTTCATCCCGACCCAAGTGCGTGTTCTTCTGTGTAAGAGAGAGAAAGAGTAGAGAGAGAGAGAGAGTACATAGGTATTGAGCTGCCTAACAAAGCTGGAGAAATTGTTATGCTTGAAGTGATTGGGCAGAAGATCCCTAGCAAACTCAGGTGGCCTCCAAACAACGAAGGTGTTGTGGTTTTGTCCCCAAGAGACGATGTGATCAGTCAATGGCTCATCCACAATCTGATATGTCTTCCTCAAGAAGGGTGCTGCTGCTTCCACTTCCTCTTCCTCTACTCTCAGTATCATCATATCTCCTTCTTCCTCCTTCATCATCATCATCATTTTCACTTCCCCCATTTGTATCTCACACACACACATATATATATATGTATATGTGTGTGTAGATACAACAAAAAGATAGTGTAAAAAGCTCTCTCTCTCCCCTTTTGGTTTTTTCTTCTCTCTCTCTCCCCTTTTGTTTCTTGCTTCTCTCTCTCTCTCTTTTAGTTTTTTTACTTTTTAGTGAAAAAAATATAAGGTCCCGGTTGTTTACTGTTCTCTGATTTCTAATTGTATTTTCAGACAACGGAGGATATCGATAGAAATATATTTTTCTATGCTCTCAAATTTTTAAAACAAATTTTAGTCCAAGTCAATAAACCAATTATAATTTTCGATAAAAAAACAATCATCTATAATGCACTGATCGTGTTTAAGAGTTTTATGGATAATTTTAGTCTCCTTCTTCTTCCCTTTCAAATACTCAAATATATATATAGAGAGAGAGTTTATACCATTTAACTCACCTGTCTTTTTGTCGTAAATGAGATACTTCCCCTATCATTTTACAAATACTAGTCAACCCTTCGTTATTTTTTTTCAAATGCCACTTAGTTCCCCTATAGATAAAAAATTACTAAATTTTTTAATGTAATAATAATTTTACCTTCAGTCATTTAAAAATATTTAAAATAATTAAAAATTAAAATACAAAAAAACCCCTTAAATTTTTTTAATGTGTTTTCCTCTTTTATTTTTTACAATAGCACCCGTATTATTACATTCCTAAAATCTAAGTAATGAATCTTTCTTCTCCTTCAAATAATCCGCCGCCGCCTCCTCTCCTCCTCCTTCCTCCTCCTCTCTCTCTCCCCTTCCTCGCAAAATCTTCTCTTGGTGCTCCCGGAATTTGCCATTTCTTCACCTTCCAATTTTGTTTCTCCTATTCCGGATCCAATCCACATCTAGGTTTGGATCAATGGGACCCATATTTGCCGCTTTTGAGGACGACGGCTTCTTCTGCACCATTGACGCCAGCGGCAAGCAAGAAGTGATCTGCCGGGGAAAAAGGAGTAATTTCTCGTCGTCGAATCCGTCTGTCCACTCCGCCGAGATTCCTCCCCTGGCGGTGCTATCCTACGGCGATAGTTTTATTTGTGGCATTTTAGTGAACACTTAGTAGGCATACTGTTGGGACTCGGCCGGTTCGAGTTTGGAACTCGTCCTTCTGATCTTTAGAACCATGTCGTACTCGCATGCAGTGGCGGCGGTGGCGGTGGTGGATGGATTGAGGGGCAGTGGCAGTGGGAGGGTGGGGTGGGGTGGGGGTAATGAAATTGTTGAAGAAATAGGGGGTCAAAAGTGTATTTTTGA
The DNA here is from genome assembly GCA_016647705.1 of Eucommia ulmoides. Lineage (NCBI taxonomy): Eukaryota > Viridiplantae > Streptophyta > Magnoliopsida > Garryales > Eucommiaceae > Eucommia > Eucommia ulmoides. The sequence continues at coordinate 46,243,161 of CM028340.1, read as the reverse complement.
AAATAGAAATTTTAGAAGTGAATTTAAAAAATATTTATAATAGAATTAAAAATAAGGGGCATTTAGGTTTTTTTACAAAAAACAATGTGGTCAAAGGGTTGACGGATATTTTTCAAATGACAGGAGAAATTTGTATTTTTGGATAAAATAACAGGAGAAATAAATGGTACAAAACCTATATATATGTAAGGGAAAAAATAGGTTGAAAATACGTATAAAGTCCTCTAAAAAGTGATCGAGTGCACAACAATTGACTGTTTATCATCCAGAATTATAATAGAATTACTGATGTTGACCGGAGTGGGATGATTACATAACTTCATGTGTTCAAATTGTAACTATAATGGTCAAAATTTGGGGGGGTGCAAAGTGTCAAAAACCCTTAAATCTCTCTCTTTGTCTCTATCAGAAGCATATGAGCATGTCCGTAAAAGAACAAGTTTAAAGTAATTGTAGTGAGATCAGCCTTAATTAAGCCATTGATTATTCCCCTTGTTGCCTTTTATTTATTCGGTGAAAGCAATCTTGATTTCTTATCCAATTTTGCAATCACTACTTTAGTTTTCAGTTCATTCATGGAATTATTATGGGATCCGAGGTTGAGGAGAGAGAAACTTACCTCTTTTTTTTTTTCGTGATTACGAAAAAAGAAAATAATAATGCCCGGTTTGGTTCACTATTCTATTCTCTTGTTTATTTGTTATAAAATTAAAAAAAAAATTAAAAAATAATAAAACATAGTAAAAATTCCGTGATGCTCTTTTAGATATCAATTTTGAAAAAATATATATATATATATATATATTATTTAAAAAAATATTACTGCGAAATAGATTATTTCTAATAATAGGGATGGATTTTTGGGAATGGACTTTTTGTGGAAATTATTTTTTGATTCCACTGAACTGAGTTGATTCCAACCCATGAACTATGAAATTCAATTTTATCATATTTAATTCCAATAGAATCAAATTTTTTATTCCATTGGACAACTAAATAAAGAAATCGGAATCGACAATGGAATGATGATTGTATTTCACCCGATTCTGTTCAACCAAACGAGCCGTAACGGTGTGTTTGGTTAAAAATTAATGCAAATTTTGGTCCGTAAAGTAGGGGTTGGGTATCTATGTGAAATCTAAAGTTTACCAAATTGCACATTTGATTCTTCAAGCTTTATATTTGTTTTAATCCTGCAAAATTAAAAACATCGTTAATAATTTTGGATGAAAAATGAGATGTACTCAACACACGACCTTCTAATAGAAATATATTTATCATTTCAATATTCCACTAAGATTAAGATGTTTTTCTTTGACATTTTTATGAAAACTATTTGTGTGAAAAATAAGACAGAGAAGGTTGAATAATTGTTAGGAGAAAATGTCTTAAATTTAGTAGAGTGGTGAAATAATAAAAATATTCTCATTAAAAAAGTCACACAACCCACTTTTTATCTAAAATCATTAACGTTTTCAATTTTACAGAATTGAAATAAATGTAGAACTTAAAGCGAAAAAATGTACAATTTGACAAATCCCAATATATACATAGGCACACATCCCATAGTTTAAGAACCAAAAATATAATTTTTCTAATTGCAAAACGACCCAAAATTTAGGGGTCACAAATGTAATTAACCATATTATTTAGCATCATTAGAAAGTGTGGTCAAAGGAACATTCTTGACCTATATCAATTAGATTTAGATACTTGTTTTGAAGGGTACTATGCTATAGCCCCATTACCACTAGATGCTGATGGAGGACAACTTTACTATCAAATTGGACCATATATATATATATATATATATATATATATATATATATATATATATATTTGTTTGTTGGTTTGATAAAACGATCGAATATCATAAAATCAAAATTAATAAATTATTTAATATTCATCGACATTTATACCATCAGTCGAATCGTGTAATATTCATTTTGTCCTTTTTTTTTCCTTTATCACTTAGGAGTCAAATCGAGTCATTTAGGTCAGATATAAGGGTGCACCGTGTACTCACTATTTTATACAATTTTGTCAGTTACTTAATCGTTGCATTCAAGTCTAAACCACATAGGAAAAAAATGATGACAAAGATATCATAAAGATATATAAAGTATAATTGAACAAACTACAAGAAGACAACGTGTAATTAACCTTTTTTTGTGTGTTGTCGGGGGAGGGAATTGTTTATTATTTTTTATCAAAGAAATGGAAATAAAAATATTTCCAACAATTATAAACCAAACAAATCCTAACATATATCTAGATATAATTTCTCTTACCATAGATTTGGAGATGTTCCTAAAATACATTATTAAAATCACTATGATAAAAATAAATAAATAAATAAATAAAGAGATTTTTACTCTTTGTAACCCTAAAGTTTCAAAGCGCCCCTATACTTTTAATTTGAACACATTAAATTTTGAAATATCCAAATCGTATCAAGTTAGTCTAAATCGATAACTCTGTTTTTAATGACGAAAATCAGTCATGTATCAAACACATTATCATTTTTATGATAGAAGGACTAACTTGATACGATTTGAATATTTTAAAGTTCAAAGTTTAATGCGAAGGACAACGATCCAATTTCATATATATATATATGAAAATATATATATAAAGGTAGCCAAAGAAGGCCATGAGAAATGAAAATAAGGAATTGAATAAGGAGGAAGATTCTATTCCAAATAAGAAAGAGTTGTTAAGAATTCAGTGTGCAGTGAACATGCTCATGTTTTTTACTTTCACATGATCTTTCTACATCTCCATGTGACCCAACCACCAGCTTTTTCCTACTCTCAAGTCTTATCTACACACATTAATGTATCTATATCTATATCTATATATATATCATGTTATATGTGCACAAATCTTAAGGCATAAACATGTGAAAACAACAAACCCTCATATAAACTAACACAAATTAATGTTAGTTGATTCTGTTTGGTTTGATTTATGTTCTTTGAATATCTTACAAAAAAAATAAAAACTATGTTCAAATCAAAATATTGGAAGTTTTCAATAATCAAAATATAAGTTTTATTCATTTAAGTCAATATAAAGATAAGACTGCGTACATGCAATCTTCCCTAGACTCCTCAATGGCGGGAACTTTCGTGCACCGAATTGCCTTTTAACTTTTTTTCGAGTAAATCACAGTACAAAGTTATATTTAAACAGTAGTTGAGGGGCAAAATACACTAGTGACCCTTTTTGTTGTATGTTGTTTGTTGAGTTTAGTCTGTTAATTTTTTTCCTTTTTTTTTTTGCAAGAGACTATTTCTACGACTCGAACCCATGACCTCCAAGTCACATGGCGACAACTTTTACATGGCGACAACTTTTACAATTGCGCTAAGGTTCCCTTCACACACACATATATAGTAACAGGAATAATATATTAAACTAGAGGGAAAAAAAAGTTAACCCCTCATTTTTTTTGGGCCAAATCATGAAAAATCACATGCAAAAGGATCCAAAAAAGGTAGCCTTAACTCATTATGTATTCATTTTTCCTCAAAAGAATTGGATTTGGATCTTGGATTTTTGCATCATTGCCTCTCATTGCATTTCTGATCTCTCTCTCTACAATGTCACTAATAACATTTTTTTTTTTAAAAAAATATGATATTATTGAATAAAGCAGCGTATAGAGAGTCAGATATACACAATCTTTCCTCCATAAATAGAGATTGTTTCTATAGTTTGAACCGATGATGCCCAAGTAGCGCCAACTCCACATTATGAAGATCATAGTACTGAAGAAAAAAAAAAAGGCACCATTCGGTTAAGTACTCTTAAAAATTAAAAATAAAAAGATATATATAATTGAAAAAAAAATTACTCAAAAACAAAAGTAAAAAATCATAAATGTTAATCTGGAAAATATCTTAATATTATCCTTATAAATAATATTTTAATCCCCCCAAAATCATATATGATTTTAAAAAATTGGTGGAGAAGTGCTTCATCAATATCTCATAACACAACCGAAAAAAAAAATACTTTCAGGAAAAAGTACTAAAAAAAAAAAGTTACCAAACGGTACCTAAATAAAAATATTATACATACTAAAATTATTAGTCAACTTATTGTAGGTAATGGTTACCATAAACTAAAGCTTAAAAGTGGTTGTATACCTAAACTCTGATACTAAAAACTCACCCCCCACCTCAGGCCACACACCAGGATGAGGTGTGACCTTAGCTTAACATTACCCAACCAGAACAAATATAACCTAAATAAACATATATATATATATAATTGACTCAATTGACATAAATTTTCAAAATTTTACAAACTCAGGACACGGTTACTATACATATACAAATATTGTACAACAAATTAATCTCCATGCATACATGTATTGCGGTCACAAGTGGGCCCAAGTCAGATTGGAGGTATATTCAAAGATGGCTTTTGGTTTTCCTGAAGAAAGTAAGAGTGAGATGCTTGGGAATATCAAAGTGTGGTCAGAGTGAGAAGAAGCAATAATGTTTTTAGTCACGTTGTGGAGCTTTTTTTTTTTTTTTTTTTTTTAAGTAAAGAAGATAAAGGTGAAAAAAAAAAAAAGATGCTCCGGCGATGGGTAAGCTTGAGGGACAAAATATGCTTTAGGTAGGGGGGTGGAACAGAACATCTATTGCTTCTTTTATCCCTAGAAAAGACAACAAGGGTCCTTGATTGAAGATGGATCTCCCTCCATAGTTTCAATTTTGAACACATAACACCTCAGAATTTCTTAATCATCCCACTATTGTCCAAGTCATTACCCCTAGAGATAGTAATTCAACCCGAAATGAACAAACCGAACCAAACTGAATAGTTTGATTTTGAAACCCATTAAAAAAATTTGGTTTCGGAATTGAAAATCAAAACGGTTGTCTTTGGGATAGTAACTGTGAAACTGAACTGCATAATCAAACCGTGTAATAGGTATGTTAGATATATTTTCATTATATATATTACCCTAACTTTATTTATTTATTTTTATTTTGACTCGTAGTATATATACATGCCATAGAGTTAATTGAGTTAATTTTAGGGTTTTCATAATTTCTTCTGGTACTTAAGTTATATTTTTGTATATATGTATAAAAAACAACAATTCGCAGTCTAACGGTTTTGATTTTATTTTTATATAAATTAAAAAACCTTAACAGTTTTGCGGTTTTGCATAAAATTAAACAGTTCAATGTTAAAACTATTTTCTAAAAAACCGGCGGTTTCGGTTTTAGTTTAGGATTTGGTATATGCCTAATAGTTTTGGTTTCTAGTAAAACCAATCCCAAGTTGAACCGTTGCCATCCCAAATTATCTCCATTACAATTTTGGAAAGAACATAGTCACTTATCGCGCATGTGATTGTTTTTAAGGGATTTTATAGACATTTTCAACCTCCTCCTTTCCCACTTTTCATTCTCATCCATGTCCAAATATTCAGAAATCATAAATATAGATAATAACATAATAAATTACACATATATACATGTTTTTTAATAGAAATTTTGTAAAGAGCAAATGAGGAGGATGAAAACGCCCTTAAAATTCTCTTAAAAATAGTTGGATCATGGATCCACGACAGGAGACGGTTTGCCATCCAAATTGTAATGGGGCTATTGATAGGGACGAAAGTGAAATAATGGTTGAACTTGGGGTTACAAAGTGTCAAAACCCCAAATCTATATATCTAACAAAATATAAAAAAGATCATGAACTTTCCTAATGTCATAGTTTTGAGCTTTTTAAAAGACAACTTCTTTAGAAACATAATATCTTGATAGATTTCCACTTTCTATACCAATTGCCTATTTTTTCCCTCCATATCTATTCTTCCTCACTTTCAAGTTTCAACAAAGAAGCTTTATTTACAGTTTGCACCTTAGAAGTATAGATATAATTACCTTTTGTATTTAAACTTTTTATTTTTTTATCAAATTACAGATTACCTACAAAAGTTTCACAGGATCATGTGGTCGTTTAGAACAAATTAACTAATAATTGTACTTATTTCACGGGTCAGCACTACTGTGTGTGTGTGTATATGTGTGTGTATGTCCAACGTCCCTTGATTACTCGGACTGTGTTTATGGTTTCCGGTCGATTTACGGTCAGACTAGATCGGTTGACAACTAGAATATAAGAAACATATATTAAGATTATTAAAACACATAATTGAACAATTACTAACCTGAAAGTTCAAACCTTCAAACGGGCAAAAAAACCGATCAACTAAACCACAACTCTAAGAGCGGGTGAAATGGCATGAAGCTCCTCCACACCCACTTTCATCCAGATCCCACCAATCATTATTTGGCCTTCAAGCACTTGAATCAAATCATTTTCTTCACTCTCCCTCATTTTCTTAACCCGTTGCTCATCCAAAACTTCAAGTGGATAATCGGACTCTCTCTTGCCATTGCTTTCTGATAAATTCATGGGTTCCTCAGGGTCATTACTGCAGTCAAGAACGGGAACACGGCCAGAAGAACCAAGAGCATGAGGCAACATACCAATTGGACATTGGTTCCATGATTTTACAACAACACATCTTCTCTTTTTTACCAAATCACCATTTATTATTTCTGTATCTTTGGTCTTCTTCGATTGGTGAAGTTTAATCAACTCAATCTTTTCAGCAGCTTGATGAATATAATCGTCTTCCCCTAAGGAAAAGTTGTCTTCATCAATGGTGGAATTTGAAGAGACAAGTGAATACAGTTTACTGAGTTTCTCGATCAGAAAGCTCTTTCCGCTCATATTTCCAAGAGCTATAGCAGAATCTTGAAGCCGAATGTTGCCAGAAGATGATAATGTAAGGCATTTGCGTAGTAATTCCATTATAAATGTGTTTGGAATATTTGATTTTTTTGAACCATCGGTTTCAGCTGCAGAACTGGCGAATTGGACTGTGTATAGTCCCTTCAGAAGTCCAACAAGCCACTCAAACAGAGAAGAAAGATGTTCAACCAAACAAAGCTCAGCCTTAGTCACAAATCGCCCTAGTGAAGACACAGAAAATTAATATCAGTGATAACCAATGATGATAATGATAATGTCATATATCATACTCAAGTCTAGGCCTTCTCTTCAACAAGAGTTCTGTATAATCCGATGGCATAACAACTCAATTGCAAAAGCAAGCAACAAAATGTTGTGCGCAAGACCGCTATTAGGGCAGGGGAGTGTCTGTAGAGATATCATACTTGAAAGACCACCAAACATTGCTCAACAAAAAAATTGAGTTTTAACACTTTGTACCCATGATTTTTTACCATTATTTCACTTAGGCCCTTGAGATTTTAATTTAAACACATCACACCCTAAAGTTTCTTAATTATCTCAATACAGCCCAAATTATTTTTCTAGTTGCAGTTTGTTTTATCGGCAAACAATCATTTGCCAAAAGTGGTTTGACTATTTCTACGGGGCTTTATATGTTTTATATATACTCTACCACTATCATTTTGTGTGGGATGAGTAACAAAAGATTGCACAAAATTCCTTGTTACCATCAAGCAAGCATATAATATATATTTTTTTTTATGTAAAATATTTGTGGGAGGGGGGAAGAGGCTAGATGCCCATAACGCCCTCTAAAAATAGTATGGTGCAAGACACGTGACCGTTTGCCATTAAAAATTGTAACAAGGTTATTGATTTGGACTAAAATAAAAATGATTAGGAAACTTTAGGATGTTTAGGATGTCAAGTGTTTATATTGAAATCATAACGACCAACGTGAGATAATGGTCAAACTTCAGGGTGTAGTATGTCAAAAATCCTAAAGTCGAAAGACCAAGGCATCATGAAACATTTCAAAGTTGTAAAAAAGACAACTTTGGGACTTACCGATCTCACATTTTGTGACTTCCTGAGCCTCAATTTTTTCAAGAACTGCCTTGAGCAAAGTACGAAGCAACTCCGGCTCTTTTTTCGACAATTTTAGAATCACAGGCTTCCAGTGGTCAAATACGGTATGCAAATCGATGGTATTGCTGCTCATATTTGAACTGTTTGGGGGCTCTTCCAAGTTTGGGGAATCCAATGCATCTAGCAAGAACTCCAATAACACAATGACTACATCTGACGAGGAGGAAGTATATAACCGAAGGAAATTCTTAAGCGCCTTGGTGATTTGCTTCTTAGAACCTGAATCACAACCATATGTTAATACAAGAGGCAGAACCGTGGATACACGTGTTTATGTTTAACATCATCAAAATTGGGAGAAAGATGGTAATTAGTACACAAATTGCAGCCAATATCCAAAATGTAAACTGTTTTGACACAAGGAATACTCAAATTCACGTATAAGCCCAATCTTCTAATGGCTCATATATGTACTTCCTTGTATAGAAAAAATGCCTTGATCCTGTCATATTGGTGCTTTTATTTAATATTTTGTTAATTTCAAGTGTACCATTTATTGCATGTTATGAAAAAATTCATTCAAGTAACACAAGGAGAAAGACAATCCAGACTGACGAAAACAGAAGTAAATGGAGCAGTGACGCTCATGGTTGAAGAATACGAGACTTAATGATGAGACTTGATAACACTCTTTAACATTTTGATAGTCATATAGACACAAAGAAATGAGCTAGTGTGAAGGGAGGGAGAAAGAGGCAGAAAGTGTTACTCCTACTTTCGACTTTAAAATACTAATTTTGCTCTTTTTAGTTTGAATCTTAGTGATTCAGAGCAATGGCGAAATAGAGGAGAATATTACGCATAAAATCAAGGCAAGTTAATTAAAGTAGAGAAGTGTAGTTGGGGTGATTTGTGATCGTAGAATTCCGTTGAAACTTAAAGGAAAATTCTACAAAACTACTATAAGACCAACGCTTCCTTATAGTTCAAAATGTTGGACGGTAAAAACGAATCATGTCTAGAAAATTGGGGTGACAGAAATGAGGATGCTATGGTGGATGACTGAGAATACGAGAATAGATAAAATTAAGAATGAAACTATTAGAGAGAATTTAGGGAGAGCACCCATCCAAGAGAAAATTAGAGAAAATCGTTTACAATAGTTTGAGCAGGTGCATAGAAGATCCATAGAAGCACCAATGAAAAAATGTGATTTAGTTCAAGTTCAGAGGACTACTAGAGGGAGAGGTAGACTCAAGAAGACGTGGGACGAGACTATTAGAAATGATTTGACGACATTAAACTTAAAGGAGGGGATGACCCTTGATCGATCTCTATGGCGTAAATGGATTCATGTAGTCAACCCTACATAAGTGGGACAAAGGCTTAGTTGTTATTGTTGTAGTTTGAGTCTTAGTGAGTCAGGAGGACCTCACTTCTTATTAGCCAATAGAGCCAGCCATGTATTCTAGTGTTGTAAATATTTGAATCTTTGAAGTGTCATTAACCAAGTAAAACAACTCCCAAAAAACCAATTTTGAACCACGCTTTGGATGTTGATAATCCAAACTAAAGAAAGCAGAAGAACTCCATTGCGTTCAAGTAATTATGGATTCAATGAGATAGACTAAATATATCCATTACCCGAAGATTTAGAAGATGGGGTCTTACCAAACATTAAAGAGAGAATCTTATTACGGCCAAAAATATATTCTTGCTTAAAACCTACAAAAAGAGAGCAGAGTTGCATAGAACCCAAGATGACCACTAGCAAATTTTGAATATTGACTACCACAGGAGTAGCTCTGGAATTTTAGGGAAGGGTTTATTTTCAAAATGAAACCTATTTAACACGATCATATAAATGTTAACATCACATATCTATACATAAATCAAATATCCATCTGAATGAAAAGGTGGTACACATTTATTCATAAATCAAATTTAACCATAAGAAACTACAAACAAGAAGAATCTTCCAGTAATTTTGCAGATAAATTGGTATCTTAGACGGCCCAAAGAGAGATCCATACATGAGTCAGCTTTGTAAACCATTTTAAGCCATTTGTTGGCCGTGAGGTTGGTGCCAATTTGTTGGCCATGTGTGTGATGTGCCACAACAATACAAGCAAGTTGCACCTTTAAATTTACACAATTGGCACCAACCTCATGCAAGATCCAGCTAATAATGTATAAGTAAAAGAGAGAGAAAATAAATTGATTGTAGAAACAAACACAAAAAGGGGTAAATATGTAAAACTTCATAGTTTATACGTACGTTTTCCCTTGACTTGTGGAGAATTTGATGGCTGCTTGTTTTTCAAACAGTAATCCAGCTCACATAATATGGACTTGATTTCTTTTCTGAGGTTTGCAGTTCTATCACTTTTGGATGGAATCGCCCCCTTTTGAGTCTCCCAATAATGAGCTTTCAACCAATCAAGCGCCTGAAAAATTTGACACTTCAGCTTTTACATGCTATGAGATCAACTTGTAAAAGCAATCAAAGCTATTAAAATATTACAGAACCCAATAAGCCTACAATGTATGGTGATGTAGTTATAATGTAAAGTATAAATTGTTAGTTGCCAATATGAAACCAAATTTCTAGGTGATCCCATAGTTGTCCAAGGGGCCACATGGCATCAAGGTCTCCCTTGAGTCTAGGCGCAAGGCACTAGGTGAAGAACTCGTCTGACTGAAAATGGGCTCATATTACACATTTAAAATGCATATTCTATTAATAAAAAAAAATATTACTCTACTAAATTTAATTTTATAGCATAAATCGCAGATTATGAGTAAATGACTTGTTTATGGGTACATTATATCAACTATATTTTTTCATTTATTTTAGTTAATATTGAGTAACAAATATTCGTCCTGTTGCATGCACTCCTGCAGTTAGGACTGACAAAACAGGTATTTACACGATAACACGACACAAAAATTATTGGGTATGGGTTTACCTTATTGGGTAACGGATCGTTATCGGACTTGGCCCGATAAACACGATAAGAAACAGGTCAAGTTATCGAGTTTACCTGATAACCCGGAAAGCGACACGAATGACACGATAATAATTTATTGGGTGTTCAGGTTATACGATAACAAAAAACCTAAAAGGTCACGTGATAATTTAATAAATTATTTTAAAATAAAAATATACTAATAAATATTTATAAATATCACCCCAAATTTATCTAATATTATAATTCAGTCCATACTATATACTCTAACCCTAATTCAATCTCTCTAACTTTTCTCACTTTTCTCACACACACACACACTTAGACTCAATTCTCATCACAGTCGCACACACTTCTCACTTACTTCTCCATCCACTAGCTGTCACCGCCTCCAAGGCCACCGCAACACTTCCCTAGCCTCAAACCAAACACAACCTTCAACTCTTCATCTCTATCAATCCCAATTCCTATCTCTCTCTCACTTCTCTCCCCAAGCGATTGCGACGGCGAGGAGCTGAGGATCCGCAATTGTTCCATTATATTGGTGATTTTTTTCCATCGTATTTGTGATTTTTTTTGTTTTGTTTGGTTTATTTTTCTTGAAGTTTTATAGTTTTTATATTTGTTCTTTTATAAGGTGTGTTAAATGTTAATAGGTCTTTAATGTGTAACAGGTTAAACAGGTCTTTATTGTATCATGTTATCGTGTAACACTATAAATTATTATATCGTGTCAACCTGATAAGTTTTGTGTCGTATCCGTGTTCAGGTGTTGTGACACAATATCTTATCGTGTCATGTTCGTGTTTCGTGTTCGTATCAAACTATGACACGACATGAAACACGATCTGATGACACGATTTGCCAACCCTACTTGCAGTGACTAACAGACCAGTAAAAGACTTGTTGAATCACAATGAATAAATAATCTACATCCATATTTGGAAAGGATTTTTATTATATAAGATGGTTAGAAGAAATAACAATATACCTTAACAGAGGCGAGACGAAGCATTGGAAGTGAAGATAGACAACGATGAGAACCCTCTGTAAATAAGGCAACCATATAACAAACCAAGTGTAATTCTCTTTTGAATCTTGAAGCGAAAAACAAAACTATTTTGTAGAAACTAACTAAACAAACTACAATATGGAGTTGGAGATTTCTTTTCATTCCTTTCTTGTTGTGTTGCTTTAGGCTTCCTTTTCCATTTTTTCTTTAAAAAGGGAAGCATGATCAGGTACATTGACCCTTGCATCTATAGGCAACAGTTAGAATTCTTTGTCTATTTCGATTCTTTCTTCCACTGCATGATAGTATACAAAAATGGTGGTATAACAACTAAGAAGAATAGGCAAAAGCTCTTCAGAAAACTTATAATATAGTGTTGGGCTAAATTCAAGAAAGCATTTCAAAAAATTAAAATAAAATAAAAAATTTGGACAGTGGAGGAACTCAGAAAAGTACTACTTCAAGTCATAAACATATTTCACAATGTAATCATGTAATTCAAGATAGTAAAGTTAATTAGAAGAGAATACATTATTTATGTGGAGTTACTTTTTGCGCTCTACTTTTTTACATCACTGCGGAAAGCCTGCTCCGCCCTGAAAACTCGATAAGACATACCCACTGCCATTAACAGCTGAGCACCACCAATCATCCCAAAATTCCACAGAGACCCATGAATCGGCCCACCTAATCACATAATCCTTCCTTTCTTGTCCCAACTGATTCCCCCACCCCAAAAATATCTCCTCCATATCAAAGAACTACGTCCTCCAACTACAGAATCAGCAATGAACTCCCACCACCAGCACCAACAAGTAACATGAAAAATTATAAACATATATATATGATCATGCCAAAGATGACAAAACATGAAGGACACGCATAATCCTATAAAGTGGGGATATAGATGGGGGATTGACAGAGGGAGGCAGGTATTCACTTGGGGGAGGTCGACATGATGGTGAACTTTGTTGGCTTTCATGAGGCAAGAAAACCAAACAGCTATGCAGGAAATCTATAAGCAGATCTTGTTAGATTGTGATTATTTAGCATGTGAAGAGGGACTACGACTAACAAGGAGAGAACACGAGGAGGAGAGAAAGTGGATATACAATTGATGTCAATGGGCGGTAAGAAATCACTAGTGGAAAAGGATGAGTTTTAATGGTCAGCTCTTGATCCAACTTCCACGGTGGCAACGGATGAGGAATTGGTTTGAGCTGAGTTTGTCTTCTTAGCATGAACTATAGGATTGAAGGATTTTTGGACAAATCAGAATATTAGAACAAGACTGGAACGGCAGAAGCCATCGAGTAGAGCACAAATAGTAAACACTTTTTGATATAACTTAGTGCATTATTACAGATATTTAGTGGCTTCGCTTCGGAATTATTGGTTATCAATTACAAATGAGTTCGACCAGGTCCTATTCTAGGAGAATAAAATGCAAAGGGGGACAAAAATATAAAAAGGAAATGAACACAAAGTGGGAAGACATGTCGCATTAGTAAAATATGGAAGGAAGCGGAAAAAGTAAAAAGTAAGAATATAAATTAAATGACCACAGTTGCATACCATGACGAATATCAATCAGCATACGTGGAATGCCAATGGCATCAGCTGCCACTGCCATTGAAATCTCAGTTTTTTTACGGGTTTCCTCAACAACACCATTCAACAACCTAGAAAAGATATTTAAGTGTGTGAGCCAAATTTTCTCATCAAGCAAAACATGCAACGGGACAAACTTAATCAGCCGAGATCTTAAAAGTCGGCACAGTTAAAGAGATTCTTCTGCAAGGTTGTAGTGTTGTACCAACAAGATTACCACCTTAAATGCCCTCCCCAAGAAAACAAATATCAAAACAATACCAAAAGCAATTGGGAAAACAAAAGACACAATAAAGGAGACATAAATAACTTAAGAGGAAATCGAAGGACGAAAACTGGATCTCATTTAGCCAACAATGCATCAGATTGATGACAGTTGACGACCATACTACATAGAGTAACAATTAGGTACACAGAAATAGAAATTCCACACGATATTTATTTTTTTGTGTAATTATCATTGTCTACGAAGTCAGTCAATTTCAAATTAACCCAAGTCATTGATTTCCTCCATAATCTAAAGAGAAACATTAGGTGAACTTTCTTTAGCCACATCCACGGTTTTCTACTTCAATGTCAGAAACTAGTACACTCTGCTTTTCTCCACGCTCACTGAAACATCAAACATATATTGAATAAGTAAATGGTTAGAAGAGAAACCCAAGTCAAACACATTCTTCATTGCAGTGATTGAAACCTGAGTCATCCCAATACCCATTAACAAGTGTGTTTGTATAAAATATAGTTGTAAACTGTTCAAGGCTCACAAACACCAAGTCTCCATGGATCCTGGGCGCAAGGTGGGTGTGCACTAGAGTGCAGTTGAGCAATGAAAATCGTAAAATGCATATTTCATTATAATTTATACTAACAAAGAAATTGTCTTCTAAAATTAGATGTGATGTATATAACATTATGCATGCCTATGTGTTCAATAAACTTATTAGCTTATAAATAAAAGTTACCTAATGATTGCCATGCAATACAGACGGGCCAGCATCCGCTCTGAAATTAAAGCAGTGTCAGTCAGGTCATCTCTACACACAACCAAACAGTATTAATCAAATAACATGTGATGCTTTAAAAAAATGATAAACCATTACAAGTACTTTTATGCAAAAAAAGGAAAAAGAAAAAAAAGAATAACATGCTAATAACAAATTACAAGCCCAATTAGAAAATAATTGGTGATTAGTCCCAAATAGGGGGTGTAATTGTTATTAATCTCATTTAAAACATAAGTTATGATTTAGTCGCTTAAATTATTTTTCGTTTGCGTATTAGTCCCGCATGTACTCACACCCTATGTAATATTAGTTAAATGTATATGTGTAATATTAGTTACAGGTTACAAATTACATGTAACAAGTGTACTTGTGTAATATTTGTTACATCTAACAAACATTTTACACACAAATTAGATAATCGTAACAGCGAGAGTGTATTAGGCTTTAATTCTTTTCTTAATGCGTCACACGTTGCAGTTGCTTATGGGACTTTTCTTAAAATTAAGGATAAAATAAGAGAATTACCACATAAACACACAATTAATTATCTAAAACTGGAAACGGAAACAACAATTATGACAATAGTATTACCTAAAGAAAGGATCTATCTGCTGAATTTCAATGATTGAAGCTGTTTCTTCAACAACTACCGGAACACAACCTCTGCTTTCCCAGGTAAATATCTTAGGAGAGATGGAAAAACACAATTGTTTTTAGAATAAATGAATTCAATCCCATTTCCGAACAAAAAAGCTCAACAAATTTAGCATTTCAAAAGAAAAACATGTTTGAAATCTTCTTACTATACTGAGAGCTGAATCAACAGAATGCGGACAAGAAGAGAACAGTGACTCTCTGACAAAGCTCCATTCGTCCCAGCTGATCCAAGGGACAAGCTTATACCCACACGATCGATGTTCTGAAACGTCGTTCTCCTCTATCTGCTTGAAACCTAGGGTCTCCATTTTGCAATTCGCCGGTTTCGCTCCCGCGATTACTGCTGAAAATAGGGTTTTATATGAGGGGAAAGGCGGGGTGGGGTTTTTTCTCTGTTTGAAATTTTCAATGTTGTACGGTAGGGCTTTAGTTCGGTCGGGTTCGAGGAATTCGGGTATGATCTCCTGGGTGTACGATCCGGACTGGTATTTTTTGCGGGCGGCCCGGGTTCGGTTTTCCCAATTTTTTGGCGGGTTAATTATATTTTACTTTCTATGGTTAGGCCATTTTGTATTTTACTTCTCTGTGATATTTTTTTCACCACTGACCCCTGCGCATGTAAACTAAAATACAACTTAATTTCTTCGCGGCGATTGTACCAGACCCATCTAGCGTAAAGGTGGAGGAAAAACACACTGAAATCATTCAATTCGCAGTTCATCCCCGATGGATCTCCCATTTTTTCCGGTGAATTTTCTGACCCAATTTCCGATTTCAAAATCTATGAAAAACCGAGAAAAAAATATAAAGCATCCATTAGTTTAATTTTAGAAGAAAAAAATAGATTTTTTTCTTCTAAAATTAAACTGATGGATGCTTTAATAAACGAAAAATTGGAGATCAAAGGTGAACTAAGAGAAGTGTAATTTGAATTTTCCGATGACTCGAGAGATACAAAGATTAAGGGTATGTTTGATAACGTAATTAAGTGCTTAAAGTTGATTATATTAAATACTTAGTTAATTAAATTTATTTGATAAATGTAATTAGTATCTTAAATTAAAATATAATTAAAATTTCAGTTAAAATTTCATCTAAAAATTAAGCCAAGGTAGGTCACTTATTTTTATTTTACTTAATGCGGTCAGTTATTTTGAGACCATTTTGCCCCAATGCGGATAGCTATTTTGAAACCATTATGTACCAGGAGGTCTTTTTTTGCAATTTTATTGATCAATCAAACCCAAATGTTTTTTTTTTTTTTTTCACCAAGAACTCCTTTTGTCATTCTTGACCAAACTATCTCTCATTCAATTTTCACCCCTAATTCCATATCCATTTTTGCAGCCATAGCATCTCCACTATCATTGTTCACCGTCGCCGTCGTTGTTCGTATTCGCCGTCGCCGTCCTCGTCTTTGTTCGTCTTTGCCATCGCTATCGCCTTCTCTCGTCACTGTTCGCCTTCAACGTTGTTGTTCGCCGTTCGCCGCCATTGTTTATTCTTCGATTCAACGTCGTAGTTGTTCGTCGTTGATAGAAATCCACAACCGCAACTTGCAAGATTCGCGATTCCATAGATCCATCGGGTAGGGTGTAAGACCCTATCTGTCGCACATATATATATATATATATAGAGAGAGAGAGAGAGAGAGAGGCTATGGGATCAACGGAAAAAGAAAAAAAAAAAAAAAAAAAAAAAAAAACCAAAAAAAAAACAAACAAAAAACAGAGAGGAAACATTCGACGTGGCAATCGAAGGGATCAAGGGGAACCACTACTCCCATGCATATATATATACATACACATCACACTATGCATGATAAAAGCACTGAAAAGGAGAGGAAATCAGAAAACACAGAGAGAGAGGAGAAGGTCCGGGATGGCGGGCTCGGATCGTCGTCGTTGCTCCGGCGTGGGTGGTGTGTGTGTCGTTGCCGTCAATCAACTGGCGATCGACATCGTGTGTGAGGGTGTTTCATTGTGTGCATGTGATCGGAGGGTGTATATGTGTGAGGTTCGTGTATGTGTTGCGGAACGTGTGTGTGTATGTTCTGTGACGGTGTGTGGGGGTCCTGCCGACGGTGCGTGTTTCTCGCCGGAGTGTGTGTGTGTGTGTGTTCGGATGTGGTGTGTGGGTGTGTGTTCTACTCCTCCGGTGGTGTGCGTGTGTCGTCGTTGATTGATTAAGACCAAACAAAAACAGAGACGGTAAAACGGCGTGTATGTGTGTTGTTCGGGTGTTCAATCGCCAGTGTGCGTGTGATCGCCGGGGGGTGAGTGTGTGTAAGAGTGGCGTCGGACGGCGAGATTGCAACTGGAACAGATGCACAAAAAAAAACGAAAAAAAAAAAAGAAGAAAAAGAAGAAAAAAAAAAGAAAGGGAAAAGGAAAAAAAATTAAATTACACAAACAACCCAAATAAAAACCAAAAACCCATTTCGCAGCCGGCGGGCGATTCGAAACAGGTAACGATTCCATTGGTTAATATTTTAATCGTTAATCATTATTGCCATCAAATTAAATTATTAGCATTAAATTTTGTAATCGCTATGATAATTTTGTAACAGCTAATTTTAATAATGTCATACAGTGAATATTAACATAGCTAAATGGGCAAAAATAATAAAATTTTCATAATTAATTTGGGGAATGGGAAATATGGAATTTAGGGCATGCATTGCATGTTAGGTTATTTTAAAATAAAATATTAATTTTGGCTTATCGTTGTTAGGTTCACAGGCGCGAGCGTCACAGTAGATTTTTGACAGTGACGTTTTTGCAGTGCGAAAATCGAGGTGAGTGTATTGTCTTCTATTTAAATCAACAAATTTTATTTCCGTATAAATTATGGGAAATGTGGTTATTTAAAAAAAATGGATAAATTTGCAATTTATATGGATTAAGTGGGTTTTGATTTTAAAAGTGGAAGAGGATTTTTAGACCAGGTTGATTTTAAAAAGGTGGAAAAATGGTTTTTGGATCAAGTCAGTTTTTAAGGTGGAGAGTGATGTTTGGTCCGACTATGCCATAGTTTCTTCCCGTAAGGGATGTGGATATTCTTCCTGTAAGGGATGTGGATTTTCTTCTCGTTAGATGATATAACCTACGAAATGTGCATTTTCTTCTCGTTAGGTGATATAACCTATGAGATGTGGATTTTTTTCCCGTTAGATGGATATGACCTAAGGGATGTAGATTTTCTTCTCGTCAGATAGATATGATCTGCTTGTAGATTGACCCGTTAGGGAGTGCAAACCCTGCAGGTGGTACGGTACCGTTACAACTCCCGATTGTGAGGTAAAAATGATCATATGGCTAGTAGGAAAAGGGTGTAATGTATTTTACGATGAACTATCTAGATTGATTCGGTTTTGATATATTACTTTAAAATGGATTGTCGTGTATACATTATTTTGGTTGCACTGGCTGATTTAAAATGTTTGGATTGATTGATCTAATATAATCGGGTTGGTTGATTTAAAATGTTTGGATTGGGTATTTTAAATATATATTGGTTTATTTCATTAGTGATAGAGAAACTGAATTTCCATGCAGTATGTGATTAAATTATATCTGTATTGGGTGTTTTAAACACATTATTTCTTTACATTGGTGACAGTTGGAAACTAGTTCCGAATATGGTGTGCAATATGTGGTATTATTGTTATATTATTTCATTTCATTGGTGGCACTGGAACCGGCTATGTGATTATATAATATTGTATTTTGAAACGCGGTGTTTATTATTTATACTTGATCCATGAAATGTTTTTATTATGAAGACAATACACGGATAAAAAAATTTGGTTTTAGGTACCGCGGCTAGGAGTTGGTCTACTATTAGCACTAGGGAGATTCTGGAGGTAGTATCGTGTTGGAGGTGAGTCGATCAGACGTGAACCGTGGAGGGTTCAAGTATTTTGGTGTTTTTGGTTGTGGATATTCGAAACAGGTGTGCTCTCAAAATCTGAGAACAGATATATATATATTTTTTAGGAAAAAATTTACAAGCAGGCGAGTGTGTATGTTTATGTGTTTGTTCGGATATTAGTGGATTGGTCCAGTAATGTCAGGTCGACGTCACGCCCGGCCTCGGGTGACGGGTGCCCGAGGTGGGGTGTGACATTTGTGGTATCAGAGCTTAGGTTATAGGTTCTGTAGACATATCAGTTTGTCGAGCCGGTGGTGGACTATGAGATAGGGTGTCGATAGGTGGATTCGGCATGTAAGTGATAGTTATTACATTGCATTAGATAGTATATTGTCATCGTGCATTGTTATTTATTTTGTTGGCAATTAATGGGTGCGACGAAGTGGTCATATTGTTAGTTGGTGGATTGGGTGGTGTTGTTGGTAGTGGTGGTAGATAGATTGTGATTGTGGTAGTGCTAGTGGTTTTAAATGTTAAATTATAACTGATAAGTAATCACACTTACTTGACATCGGGATTCACTGTCGGTAGCCCTTAATATTTTAGTTGGTTAAACCAATAGTGTGACAGAGCACACTTAAGTTGGATTATTAAACAACATCCAAGGGTGTGTATAAAATTGTCTTCTAGACAATACTAAGGTAACCTTGTAACCTTATTGGAGGAGGAGTTCATACAATTGAAATAGGAGAAGTTAACTGTTCGGCAGTATAAAATTAAATTCGATGTCCTGTCCCAATTTGCCCCTAATTTGGTGAAAACGGAAGAGGCAAGATGTAGAATATTCCAAAATGGACTTGATTTAGAAATACGTTTCAAGTTGGCGGGCAGGCAGATCAGAAGTTATGAGGAATTAGTAAACACAACGGAAATTAATAGAGAATGATGAGCATGGAGCAGCTGAGAACTGTGAGTTAGTATTGATAAATAGCGTGTATGCAGACAGTCCACTTGGGGTCGGTGACAGAGAATTATTGGTAGATCTATTACCTCTGAGTATTCACGATTTTGATGTGATACTGGGTATGGATTTGCTACCCGGTTATCATGCCACGGTGGATTGTTTTAAAATGGGGTTACTTTTTGGATCTTAGGTGAGTCAAAGTTTCCACTTTTTTTGGGGGGGAAATGTAATCATTACCCAAGCCAATTTGATTTCAGACGTAGAGGCCAAGAGGTTATCGAAGAAAAGATATTATGGATACCTTGCGCACGTGATTGACAGTTGGTAGAATGAAGTTCAGGTGGCAGATGTTCTAGTGGTCAGGAATTTTTCCCGATGTGTTTCCAGAAAAAATAAAAAAATAAAAAAATTGTTAGATTTTCCAATGGATAGGGATATAGAATTCACTATTGCGAACTGCTCCGATATCAATCCCACCCTATCGTATTACGCCTATCTTGTTGAATGAATTGACCATTCAGTTGCAAGATTTGTTAGACTGTGGGTTTACCAGACCTAGTGTTTCCCCATGGGGAGCTCCAATATTGTTCGTGAAGAAGAAGGACGACACGTTAAGGATGTGTATCGATTACCGGCAGTTGAATAAGGTGACGGTTCGTAATAAATACCTGTTGTCTAGAATTAATGATCTATTCGACCAGCAACAAAAGGCTAGGGTGTTCTCCAAAATAGATCTTCGATCAGGATATCACCAACTGAAAGTCAAAGATAGTGACGTGGCGAAGACGGTATTCCGGACGAGGTGTGAGCATTATGAATTCTTGATTCTGCCATTCGGGTTGACGAATGCCCCTGCTGCCTTTATGGATTTGATGAATCGAATCTTCTAACTTTATCTAGATCAGTTTATTATCGTGTTCATTGATGATATATTGATCTATTCCTAAAGTAGAAAAGAGCATGTTGAATACCTCTAGATTGTGTTGCAGCCGTTGCGAGAGAAGCAATTGTATGCCAAATTCAGCAGATGTGAGTTTTTGTTGGATAGAGTCGTGTTCTTGAGGCATGTATCTCGGGAGATGGTATTCAAGTGGATCCAAAGAAAATCGAAGTTGTTATGCAATGGGAGAGGCCAAAAAGTGTGACCTAAGTTCGAAGTTTCTTGGGATTGGCGGGTTATTATCATTGGTTTGTGCAAAGATTTTCAGTTATAGCTGCCCCGTTGACCCGATTGACCCGCATGAAGTCCAAATTTGAGTGGACTGACAAATGTGAGCAGAGTTTTCAAGAACTAAAGAATAGACTAACATCTGTGCTGATACTCTCATTTCCGACTGAAGATGGTGGCTTTGTGATCTACAGTAACGCGTCACATCAGGGACTAGGGTGTGTACTGATGCAACATGGTCACGTGATTGCATATGCCTCCTGGCAACTAAAGAATCATGGGAGTAATTACCCGACGCATGGTCTAGAGTTGGCGATGATTGTGTTTGCCTTGAAGATCTGGAAACATTATATGTACGACGAGATGTGTAAAATATACACCGACCATCAGAGTTTGAAATACTTGTTTACTAAGAAAGAACTAAATCTGAGGCAAAGACGTTGGATAAAATTGCTTAAAGACTATGATTGTACTATCTACTGTCATCTTGGGAAGACCGATGTTGTAGCGGATGCGTTAAGTCGGAAATCGGCGGGTTCGGTTGCACCCATTCAAGTTATTCATACCAATTTGTATGCCGAGTTTAGATCTTTGCGAGTCCAGTTGGTGGTTGGTTAGGCGACAACGTTGCTTGCGATTTTGACTTTGAGACTAACAATGATCGACCGTATTATAGAAGCGTAAAAGTCAGATGCCCAATTGGAGAAAATCAGAGATGAAGTAAAGAGTGGTCACAGAGCTGAATATTGTGCCAGGGACAACGATGAGGCTTTGATAGTGGGAAATAGGCTATGTGTGCCTGATGATGCCAATCTGAAGAAGGATATCTTGGAAGAAGCGCACAGCTCAGCATACGCAGTGCACCCAGGCAGTACCAAAATGTATTGGGATCTGCGAGAACACTACTGGTGGAATGGAATGAAATAAAAAATTGTTGAATTTGTTGCTAGGTGTCTTGTTTGTCAACAAGTCAAGATTGAGCACCAACATCCAGGTGGGTTATTGCAGCCTCTACCTATACCAAAGTGGAAATATGAGCATATCACGACGGATTTTGTTTTGGAATTACCTTGTACTAAAAAAAGGCATGATTCCATCTGGGTGATCGTTGATAGGCTTACCAAATCTGCTCATTTTCTGACTGTAAAAACAACGTATTCTCTAGATAAGTATGCCTAACTGTATATTGACGAGATTGTTAGATTAATGCACCGATTTTCATAGTGTCAGATAGAGATCCAAGATTTACTTCGAAAGTTCTGGCCGAGATTCCAAACTGCTTTAGGTACCAAGCTGAACTTAATACCGCTTTTCATCTGCAAATTGACGGTTAATCAAAGCATATGATTCAGACGTTAGAGGATATATAAATGGGTTATGTTTTGAAATTTTTGGGTAGTTGGGATGATCATTTGACGCTGATGGAATTTGCCTAACACCTACCATTCGGTGATCGAGATAGCATCGTATGAAGCGTTGTATGACAGGAAATGCAGAACCCCAATCCAACAAACTGAATCGAAGTGAGAGAAAATAAATTATTGATGCCGGATATCGCTCAAATGATAGCAGACAAAGTAAAAGTGATTCAGGAAAGATTGAAGATTGCTCAAAGTCGACAAAAGAGTTGTGTTGATAAGTGTAGGCGAGAGTTGAAATTTGAAGTGGGCGATAATTTGTTTTGCGTATATTCCCGTGGAAGGGCATAGTAAGGTTCGGGAAGAAAGGAAAGTTAAGTCAAACCGTCCATTTAGAACGGGTTGGTAAGACCCTATCTGTCGCACATACATATTCACTAGTTGCATTTTGGAACATTTAGGAAATAATTGGGTAGAATGTGTTATTTTTAATTTGAAATAAAAATTTAGGGGTGAAATTATAATTTTAAGAAATATGAAATTTTAAATTTGGTTAAAATGAAAACTTAAAGAAAACTAGGGGAAGGTTAATGTAATTTGTGAAAAGATTCATATATACATATATATATATATAGGCTGTAGGATCAACCGAAAAAAAAAAAAAAAAACAAAACAAAAAAAAGAACCAAAAAACAGAGAGGAAGCATTCGACATGGAAATCGAAGGGATCAAGGGTAACCACTAATCCCATGCATATATATACATACACATCACACTATGCATGATAAAAACACTAGAAATGAGAGAAAATTAGAAAAACCAGAGAGAGATGAGAAGCTTCGGGATGGCAGGCTCGAATCGTCGTCGTTGCTCCGGCGTGGGTAGTGTGTGTGTCATCCCCGGCGATCGACAGTGTGTGTGAGGGTGTTTCGTTGTGTGCATGTGATCGGAGGGTATATGTGTGTAGGTTCGTATGTGTGTTGTGGAATGTTTGTGTATGTGTTCTATGACGGTGTGTGTGTTAGGAAATTTTATTTCCTAATTTAATTTTGGGTAACATATTATTAATACAATTATGTTTGTTATTTAAATTTAATGGGCTAAATTAAGTGATCTAATTAATTTGAGTAAGCCCGTAGATTACTCAAAAGAATGTAGGTTAAATGTGTAGATACCGAAAACTGTTGGGGTGATTAAGGGATTATAGGAACCCTAATCACACCCTATATAAAAAAGAATATACTAGGGTTATGGTCCCCAATACACCAAAACGATTTGATGGCTTTCTTCTCCCCATCTGGAAGAGAATCGAAATCCATGTGAGGAACTCCGGAGTTTTGGTTGAGGAAGGCCGCATACCCGCTCGATCCGTGTTTATCTCGTGATCGACTGTCACAGGATTTTGCATCAGAAGTTAGTTGATCGTAATGGATCAAGGTACGTAGTTTACGTGTACGTTGAACTTTTGGTGATTTGATATGATGTTATTATGTGTTTTAGATTTAGATATAATGGGATAAAATCCCAACAAGTGGTATTAGAGCCTACTTCATGTTAAATCATTAGAGTTCTTGAGTTTTTTTTTTTTTTAAGTTCGTAGAATCTTTAGGGTTTGTGTTTTCTCCATTATTGTTGGCATGTTTGTGAAAATAATGGGAGAAAACATTAAGGTTTATTGTGTGTTTTGCATTATCTATGTGAGTTTTTTTAAATACTACGGATCTAAGGAAGGAAAAATCATAAATTTTGGATGTTTTAGGGTTTTTTTTGCCGCAAAGATAAAAGAGACAAACCAGATTTGAACATGTCGGTCGATTGATCAGTCAACTGATAGATTCAGAGATAGTTCGGACTGTTTGACTAGGTGTTCGTATTTCAGCCATAACGTTTTCATACAAATTCTGATTGAAGTGATTCAAAATTCTATGAAAATTTCAAAAATCGATCTGCAACTTTTATGTTTTGCGTCTTTCCAGAATAGAATTGAATATAGGTCAAAATCGGGCTTGAAGTTATTGCATTCGGACAGTTTTGACTAGAGTTCGTATTTTAGGCATAACTTTTCCATACGAACTCCGATTGAGGTGATTCAAAATTCTGTAGAAATCTAAAAATAATATATATAACTTTTATGTTTTAAGTTTTTTTCTAAATCAGATTGAATCATGATCAAAATTGACCAATCAGTCGACCGATGGATTCAGGATCCCATTTTTGGGTGACTGATCAGTCGACTGATGGATTAAGGACACATTGTGTGATTCCAATCTTAAGAATTAGTCAACCATTTGAATGCCTAACGTCGGAAACTTTAATTCGTTGCATGGCGTTCGATCAACGGACCTTAAGGACGGTCGACTATTAAAATCTTGTATCTTGAAATAATTTAAAAGAATTTAAATATATTTTATTTTGGGATATTGAGATATAAATGTTTATTATTTATGCAAGCAATAGTTGGCCCAAAGGAAGACTATTATTTGGCCGAATAATGAACATTAATATTTGTCATTTATGCGAATCATAACCGGCCCAAAGAAAGGTTGTCGTTTAACTAAATAATAAACATTATTTAAGATTAGTATGATTATTATTTATGCGATCAATAATCGGTCCAAATGAAGATTATTATTTGGCCAAATAATAAATATACTTGTGGGAATAAATGTGTGATAATTATCAAGTTTCTATGTGAATAATAAGTCGGCCTAAAGGAAGGCTTATTGTTTGACAAGACCTATTATCAACATTTGATTCTTGCAATGAGAGTACCAGTTACAGTTAATTTCTCTGTCCAAATACTAGGAATTAATATTGTGCTAGGTATCTTGAGATGAGTTCCTAAATTTGGTTTAATTGGCCATGTCTAGTTTTATTATTATATGACATGCCTAAATGTATGCTTGTTTATTTTGTTCTCTATCAGTTTCTATTGCTACTGCACCGAATGTTTCTACCCAAATCAGCAATATCTCAATGCTAAAAGGGACGAACTTCAAAGTCTGGAAAGAAACCGTAGAAATTGTTCTCGGTTGTATGGATTTGGATCAAGCACTATGGGAGGTACGACCCACTTCTACTTTGGAAAACCTCAATGAGGTTAAAATAGAAAAGTGGGATCGATCCAATTGGATGTGCTTGATGATTATGAAATACTCCATTCCGGTAGCGTTTCGGGGCTCTATTGTTGAGAGCGAGAATGCCAAGAAGTTCCTTGGGAAATTTGAGCAATTTTTTTCCAAAAACGAAAAGTCGGAGGCGAGTAACCTTCTGGGTAAACTCGTCACGATAAAGTATAAAGGTAAAGGGAATATAAGGGAGTACATCATGGAGATGTTTAATCTTGCATCGAAACGAAAGGCACTAAAGTTAGAGTTGTCTGATGACTTGCTCGTGCATTTAGTTTTGATCTCTCTTCCTGCACACTTTGGGCAATTCAAAGTGAGTTATAATACTCAGAAGGACAAATGGTTCTTCAATGAGCTTATATCTTATTGTGTGCAAGAAGAAGAGAGACAACAGCGAGAGAAGACTGAAAGTGCTCACTTGGTTTTGAACTCTCAAAGCAAGAAAAAGAAAATAATTGAGGTTGCTGCGGAAGGATCTTCTTAGCAGAAGAAACAAAAGAAGCAGGATGAGGTTTTTACTTGCTTCTTCTGCAAGAAGACGGGACACATGAAAAATGAGTGTTCCAAGTACGCCCCTTGGCGTGCTAAGAAGGGAATGCTTCTTACTTTCGTTTGTTCTGAAGTTAATTTTGCTTCTGTACCTATAAATACTTGGTGAGTAGATTCTGGTGCTACTACTTACATAAGTATGACTACACAGGGTTGCCTATAGAGTCGATCGCCAAGTGATGCTGAAAGATTTATCTTTATGAGCGATGACAATAAAGTTGCGGTAGAAGCTATAGGAACTTTTAGATTACGGTTGAAAATCGGATTTTGTTTGGATTTGTATGAGACATTTGTTGCACTGTCTATTAGACGGAATTTTATTTCTATTTCTAGTTTGGACAAAATAGGTTTTAATTGTTCTTTTGGAAATAATAATCTAAGTCTCTATCAAGATTCAAATTTTATTGGTTCCGATTCTTTGATTGATAATCTATATATGCTTGACATTAGTTCCTGTAATAAAATACTGCAAACAAATTTATGTGGTACAAAGTGAAAATTCAATGAGAATTCTGCCATTTTATGGCACAAGAGCTTAGGTCATATCTCTAAACAGATAATTCAGAGAATTGTGTTAGATGGAATTCTTAAACCCTTAGATTTAATAGACTTTCAGGTCTGTATTGAGTGCATCAAAGGGAAACAAACAAACGAAAAGAAGTTAGGTGCCGAGAGAACTATAGATGTCTTATAACTAATTCATACGGATATCTGTGGTCCATTCCCTATGGCTTCATGGAATGGGTAACGATATTTTATTACGTTCATGGACGATTACTCTCGTTATGGGTACCTACATTTGATTCATGAGAAATCTGAAGCATTGGACGCATTCAAATCTTTCAAAGCTGAAGTTGAACTTCATCTTGGAAAGAAAATTAAGGCTGTCAGATAGGACTGTGGTGGTGAATACTATGGGAAAAATGACGAATCAGGAGAACAACATCCAGGACCCTTCGCAATTTTTCTCAATGAGTGTGGAATTGTTCCGCAATACACAATGCCGGGCAAACCTAGCATAAACGGTGTTGCAGAGCGACGAAATCGAACTCTTAAGGATATGGTAAGGAGTATAATTAGTCATTCTCCCTTACTAGAGTCGCTTTGGGGATAAGCTTTAAAGACCACGGTATACATCCTTAACAGGGTACCTAGCAAAGCAATTGCCAAAATCCCCTATGAGTTTTGGACAGGCAAGAAGCTTGGCATTAGGCATTTGCACATTTGGGGTTGTCCAGCTGAGGCACAACCTTATAGGCCACATGAAAGAAAACTGGATTCAAGAACAGTTAGCTGCTATTTTGTTAGTTATGATGAACGTTCTCGAGGCTACAAGTTTTACGATCCCACATCATGATTCTTCTTTGAAATGGGAAATTCCAGATTCCTTGAGGGTGTTGAGTTTGAAGGGGAAGGAAACATAAGAAATGTTGTCTTTGAAGAAGAATTTGCAATTGACAGTGATCAGGTCTCTGTACCTATCGTCGTTCAAGACACAGTTTTCTTTGAAGGGGAACATCTTATTGACAGTGATCATGTCTCTATACCTATTGCTATTCAAGATACTATTCCAGTTCTAGATAACGATGTTCAGCTCAGGCTCCCATTCCTGACATTATTTTAGAACAAAACAACAATGAGAGTCTTCCTCAAAAACAACCTATGGAACAAACTCAACAACCTCAAGAAGTGTCTTTAAGGAGATCCACTAGGGAGAGGAGAAGTGTGATTTCGAATGAATATATCGTCTTTCTCCAAGAATATGAGGATGGCGTTGGTTTGACAGATGATGACCTTATCTCATTCTGTCAAGCCATGCACAGTTCTAACTCTCAAAATTGGATCGATGCCATGAAGAACGAGTTGAAGTCTATGAAAGACAATGACGTTTAGGATCTCATCAAGTTATCTGAAAGTGCGAAACCCATTGGTTGTAAATGGATATATAAAACCAAGAGGGGTTCAAAGGGTAATATAGAGATCTAGCTCATCTTATTGCCAAGGCTTTACTCAAAAGGAAGGCATAGACTACAAAGAGACTTTTTCTCCAATATCTTTGAAAGACTCTTTTAGAACTATAATGGAACTAATGGCTCATTTGATCTAGAGCTACATTAGATGGATGTTAAGACTACATTTTTCAATAGAGACGTTGACGAGACAATCTATATGGTACAGCCAGAAAACCTTATATCAGGAGATCCAAAGTCTATAGTCTGTAAATTAAAGAAATCCATCTATGGTCTCAAACAGGCTTCCCTTCAATGGTATCACAAGTTTCATCAAGTCATCATTTCGTATGATTTTGAGGTGAATGTCGTTGATGATTGTGTATATCACAAGTTTAGTGGAAGTAAATATATCTTCCTGATATTATATGTCGATGATATTCTGCTCGCAAGCAACGATATAGGCTTATTGCACGAAACCAAGAAATTTCTTACGAAGAAATTCGAAATGAAAGATTTTGGTAACGCCTCTTTTGTATTAGGTATTCAGATACTGAAAGATCGCTCTCGAGGTATTATTGGGTTATCACAAAAGGGTTATATCGATAAGGTTCTAAGTAAATTTGGCATGAAAGACAGTAAACCAGGAGATACACTCGTAGCTAAAGGAGACAAATTTAGTCTTAATCAATGCCCCAATAATGACCTTCAAAGAAAAGAGATACAGAAGATTCCTTTATGCGTCGGCAATAGGAAGTCTAATGTACGCTCAAGTTTTTACTCGTCCCGACATAACATTTATAGTGGGAGTTTTGGGTAGATATTTGAGTGATCCAGGCATGCAACATTGGAATGCAGCCAAACGTGTGATGCGTTATTTGAGGAGAACAAAAGACTACATGCTCACTTATCGGAGATCAGACAGTTTGGAGATCATCGGGTTCTCTGACTCCGATTTTGCTAGATGCCATGATAGCAGGCGCTCTACATCAGACTATATTTTTATGCTGGCCGAAAGCGCTATCTCATGGAAATCTGCTAAGCAGACTCTCATAGCTTTTTCAACTATGGCAGCGGAGTTCATTGCTTGCTATGAGGCTTCCAATCATGGAATATGGTTGCGGAACTTTGTCATTGGCCTGTGTGTGGTAAATGGCATTGAAAGGCCATTAAAAATTTATTGTGACAATAACTCAGCGGTTTTTTACTCCAACAACAACAGAAGCTCGACGAAATCAAAATTTATTGACATCAAGTTTCTAGTTGTTAAGGAGAGAGTTCAGGATAAACAGATTGCTATAGAATATATAGGGACATATTTTATACTAGCGGACCCATTAACCAAGGGTTTAACCCCTAAAGTTTTTCATGAGCACACCCCTCACATGTGTGTTATTTCTGATGATACCTTGGTTTAGTGGAAGTCTTTTTTTTTTTTGTTCTATATGTTTTGCTTTGAACATTGGATTGTTTAAGGTTTCTGCAGAATAAAATTGATGGTTTATTTTATTTTGTTTACAATGTTTGCGTTATAATAAGGACTTTTGGATTGATTTTGCTAAAGACTAAAGTTGGACTAGTTGAAAATAGGCATGACTAAGATCACATCACATGTAATTCCCAAGCTACACATCCACATTTGATCTATGTCATTGAATATATTAGTATGGTGATCATCGTAGTTTAGTCACGACTGTATTGTGATATAAGCTATGGTAATTCCATTACTAGTATATGAGATAGAGTAGATTGTTTAAGGAGAAATCTAAGGATAAATAGCATGCGGATGCGCACCTAAGGACTTTTGTGATATAATTGTTTCAGGGATAATATGTAACCCAAGTGAGAGATTGTTAGGAAATTTTATTTGCTAATCTAATTTTGGGTAACATATTATTAATACAATTATGTTTGCTAATTAAATTTAATGAGCTAAATTAAGTGATCTAATTAATTTGTGTAAACTCGTAAACTACTCAAAAGAATGTAGGTTGAATGTGTAGATACCGAAAACTATTGGGGTGATTAGGGGATTATGAGAACTCTAATCACACCCTATATAAAGAAGAATATGCTAGGGTTATGGTACCCAACACACCAAAACGACTTGACGACTCTCTTCTCCCTATCTAGAAGAGAATAGAAATTCATGTAAGGAACTCCGGAGTTTTGGTTGAGGAAGGCAACGTACCCGCTTGATTCGTGTTTATCTCGTGATCGACTGTCACAGGATTCAGCATCAGAAGTCAGTTGATCGTAATGAATTTAGGTACGTAGTTTATGTGTACGTTGAACTTTTGGTGATTTGACATGATGTTGTTATGTGTTTTAGATTTAGATCTAATGGGATAAAATCCCAACAGTGTGTTCAACAATGTGTGGGGGTCCTGCCGACAGTGTGTGTTTCGTTTGTGTGTGTGTTTGTCGCCGGAGTGTGTGTATGTGTGTGTTCGGACGTGGTGTGTGGGTGTGTGTTCTACTCCTCCGGTGGGGTGTGTGTGTGTGTTGTCGTTGATTGACTGAGACCAAACAGAAACAGAGACGGTGAAACAACGTGTGTGTGTGTGTTCGTGTATGTGTGTTGTTCGGGTGTTCCATCTCCGGAATGTGTGTGTGTATGTGATCGCCGAGGGTGAGTGTGTGTAAGAGTGGCGTCGGACGATGAGATTGCAACTGGAACAGAAGCAGAAAAGAAAAGGAAAAAAAAAAAAAAAAGAGAAAGAAGAAAAAAAAGAAAGGGAAAAGGAAAAGGAAAAAAAAAATTAAATTAGACAAACAACACAAATAAAAACCAAAAACCCATTTCGCAGCTGGCGGGAGATTCGGAACAAGTAACGATTCCATTGATTAATATTTTAATCGTTAATCATTATTCCCATCAAATTAAATTATTAGCATTAAATTTTGTAATCGATACGATAATTTTGTAACCGCTAATTTTAATAATGTCGTACAGTGAATATTAACGTAGCGAAATGGGAAAAAATAATAATTTTTTCATAATTAATTTGGGGAATGAGAAATATGGAATTTAGAGCCTGCATTGCATGTTAGGTTATTTTAAAATAAAATATTAATTTAGACCTATCGTTGTTAGGTTTATAGGCGCCAGCGTCCCAATAGGTTTTAGACAGTGACGTTTTTACAGTGTGGAAATCGAGGTGAGTGTACTGTCTTCTATTTAAATCTACAAATTTTATTTCCATATAAATTTTGGGAAATGTGGTTATTTAAAAAAAAAATGGACAAATTTGTAACTTATATGGATCAAGTGGGTTTTAATTTTAAAAGTGGAAGAGGATTTTTGGATTAGGTTGATTTTAAAAAGGTGGAAAAATGATTTTTGGATTGAGTCGATTTTTAAGGTGGAGAATGATATTTGGTCCGACTATGGCATAGTTTTTTCCCGTAAGGGATGTGGATTTTCTTCCCGTTAGGCGGATATGACTTACGGGATGTGAATTTTTTTCTCGTTAGACCGATATGATCTGCGAGATGTGGATTGACCCGTTAGGGAGTGCAAACCCTGTGGGTGGTACGGTACCGTTGCAACTCCCGATCGTGAGGTAAAAACGATCCTATAGCTAGTAGGAAAGGGGTGTGGTGTATTTTACGATGAACTGTCTAGATTGATTCGGTTTTGATATATTACTTTAAAATTGATTGATGTATATATATTATTTTGGTTACACTGGCTGATTTAAAATGTTTGGATTGATTGATCTAAGATAATCGGGTTGGTTGATTTAAAATGTTTGGATTGGGTATTTTAAATATATATATTGATTCATTTCATTAGTGATAGGGAAACTAGATTTCCATGCGATATGTGATTATTTTTTTTTTTGTATTGGGTGTTTTAAACACATTATTTCTTTACATTGGTGACAGTGGAAAACTGGTTCCGAATATGGTGTGCAATATACGGTATTATTGTTATATTATTTCATTTAATTGGTGGCAGTGGAATCGGGTATGTGATTATATAATATTGTATTTTGAAACGCGGTGTTTATTATTTATACTTGATCCATAAATATTTTTATTATGAAGACAGTACACCGATAATTTTTTTTGATTTCAGGTACCGCGGCTAAAAGTTGGTCCACTATTGGCATTAGAGAGAATCCAGAGGTAGTATCGTGTTGGAGGTGAGTTGGTTAGACGTGAACCGTGGAGGGTTAAGGTATTTTGGTGTTTTTAGTTGTGGATATTCGGGACAGATGTGCTCTCAAAATCTGAGAACAGATGTATATATTTTTGAGGAAAAAATTTACAAGTAGGCGAGTGTATATGTTTATGTGTTTGTTCGGATATTAGTGGATTGGTCCGGTAACGTCAGGTCGACGTCACGCCCGGCCTCGGGTGACAGGTGCCCGGGGTGGGGTGTGACATTAGGTTCCAATTAAGAGATATTAATTACACTTTCGCCCCATATTTTTTTAGTTTCAATTTTTTTTTTTTTTTTACACTTACCTAAACCTTTTTTTTTTTACACTTTCAATCGGAATAGTAGTCGATGTTACATTCAACACACGTGTTGAATATAACACTGACTAATCTTGTCAATATTAAAAAACAATATGCGTGTTAAATGTAACATTGTCTACTATTCTCAAAATCAATTTTTAGAATACGAATATTACCTCTCAAATCTCAATCAGTTCAACTTTTCTTCTTCATATCATATTCTTGAGACAGAGAGAGAGCAGTGATGGTATTCAAGAAGATCAAAGTCGTCAATCCCATCGTTGAGATGGACGGTAAGACAATCCGAAACTATGCGTGAGATCAGTTTCATTTCCGAACCCAGTTTCAAAGGTTTGTTCCTGCGTCGTTAATTGAATATATGTCGCCTTACGAATGTTCATCGGACCTGTATTGATAAGCATCTTCGATATGTATTGATAATCATCTTTGATGTTAAGGAAATAGTAAAACCAAAAAGGAAAAAAGTAAAATAAAGAAGAAAAATGAAAAGTTAGACAAACACACCTTTCTCAGAGCCACAAAGAAACAAACGTGCATATTTTTCAAGGTGGCAGCTGGGCTGCACTCAATGTGCTTGACAAAAATTACACTTTGCAACCTACAATTTTTTAAGGTATCCGAAATTGATGTCATTTTTTTAGTTATTTATCAGAAAATATGCGGAACAATTTTATTTTTTAATATTTAATTAATAATCATGATTCAAATTTCAATTGTCTATAAATATTAAAATACAATAAAAGTTGCACATGACACCATTTTTATGATTTTGATTTTTTTTTTTACTCCCAAAGAATTTTTGAACAAAAATAAAATTATAAAAAAAATATATATTTTCAATTGCCTTAAAAATTAGAGAATTTTATTATATAGTTTTCTATTTTTTATTTTTTTGGTTCTATTTATAATAATGTGTTAAATGAAACACTGTCTAATATTTTCAAATTTCAATGTGCTTGTTGAAATCTTACCAAGATTAAAAAACGATATGCGTGTTGAATGTAACATTGTCTAATATTCTCAAAATCAACTTTTAGAATGCTTGTTGAATATAATCTGATTGAATCCAGTTATTTCGGAATATTATCAACATACGTGTTGAATGTAACATTGTCTAATAAATCGCTGTCGTTGTAAAAATCGTGTGTGTTGAATGTAACTTCTTCTACTGCAGATAATCAAACAACACATGCGTGTAACATCCAATGCAATGTTGAATGTAATATTCAAGGGACAACCAGTTATACTTAAGAATACTTGTTGAATGTAATCTGATTGAACTTAGTTGTTTCAGAATTTTATCAACATGCGTGTTGCAACATTGTCTAATAAATCGCCGCCGTTGTAAAAATCGCATTTGTTGAATGTAACATCATCTACTGTCGATAATCAAACAACACATGAGTGTAACATCCAAGGCAAGGTTGAATGTAAACTCCAAGAAAATGTTGAATGTAACATTCAATGGGACAATCAGTTATATTTTTTAACCAATATTGCAATACATCTGGTTATCCCTCTTTGTACTGCCCCTTTTAGTGTGTGTGTTGAATGTAACACTGTCTAATATTGTCAAAATTTAAAATTCAATGTGCATGTTAAATCTAACACTGTCTAACCTGCAAAGGTTAACATCATCTACTGCCGATAATTAAACAACACATGCGTGTAACATCCAAGGCAATGTTGAATATAACATCTAAGAGAACAATCAGTTGTTTTTTTTTTAAACAATATTGCGATACATCTAGTTATCCCCTTTTGTGTTGCCTCTTTCAGTGTATGTGTTGAATGTAACACTATTCAATATTGTCAAAATTCAAATTTCAATGTGCATGTTGAATGTAACACTGTCTAACTTGCAAAAGAACGTACGTCTTGAATGTAACACTGTATAACCCGCAAGAAGTTCCAAAAAACAATATACGTGTTGAATGTAACATTGTCTATTATTTTCAAAATCAACTTTTAGAATGCTTGTTAAATGTAATCTGATTGAACCCAGTTGTTTCGAAAATATTATCACTATGCGTATTGAATGTAACATTATCTAATAATCGCACCAGTCTCAAATTCGTGTGTTGAATGTAACATTGTCCAATAATCAGATCTAAATCAAATGATTCTTCGATTTTCAAACCACTATGTTAATAGTTGTGAATTTTTCGATTGGAAAATGTAAAAAATTAAAAAATCAAAATCAAAACAAAAGAGGGGGTAAAAAATGTAATTAAGACCCATTTCATCCATGAACATCAATTAACCTGTTGTATTTTCTGGAACAAAAACAGAGGACAAAGAACGGAATATGAAGAATGAACAAATGATGAGACACGGAATCGCCACCGTCGTTCGCAATTGCTGTTCGCCAACGCCGCTGGTGCTTTGCTCAATTTGGCCCCTTTGATCGCTGAAATCCAGATCTGAAAAATCAGATCTGGAAATTCGCGTACTGGACTGCCTTTTAACTTTTTTTCAAGTAAATCACAATACGAAGTTATATTTAAACAGCAGTTGAAAGGCAAAATACACTAGTGACCCTTTTTGTTGTATGTTGTTTGTTGAGTTTAGTCCGTTAATTTTTTCCCTTTTTCTGCAAGAGACTAGTTCTACGACTCGAACTCATAACCTCCAAGTTACATGGCGACAACTTCTACAATTGCGCTAAGATTCCCTTCATATATATATATATATATATATATAGTAACATGAATAATATATTAAACTAGAGGGAAAAAAAGTTGGCCCCTCGCTTTTTTTTGGCCATATCATGAAAAATCACATGCAAAAGGATCCCCAAAAAACTAGCCTTAACTCATTATGTATTCATTTTTCCTCAAAAGAATTGGATTTGGATCTTGGATTTTTGCATCATTGCCTCTCATTGCATTTCTGATTTCTCTCTCTACAATGTCACTAATAACCTTTTTTTTTAAAAAAAAAAAAAAAATATATACACAACCTTTCCTCCATAAATAGAGACCGTTTATGTAGTTTGAACCAATGATGCCCAAGTAGCGCCAACTCCACGTTCTGAAGATCATAGTACTAAAAAAAAAGGGCACCATTCGGTTAAGTACTCTTAAAAATTAAAAGATACAAAAAATTATAAATCATAAATCCGTATAAATAATATTTTAATCCCCCCAAATCATATACGATTTTAATAAATTGGTGGAGAAGTGCTTCATCAATATCTCATAACAAAACTGGAAAAAATATTACTTCCAGAAAAAAGTACTAAAAAAAAAAAAAAAACATTACCAAACAGTACCTAAATAAAAATATTAATCAACGTATTGTAGGTAATGATTATCATAACCTAAGCCTAAGTGATTGTGTACCTAAACTCTGATACAAAAAACTATCACATCCCACCTCAGGCCCCACGCTAGGGTGAGGCATGACCTTAGCTTAACATTACCCAACCAAAACAAATATAACCTAAATAAACATTGACTCACAATTGACATAAATCTTCAAAATTTTACAAACTTAGGACACGGTTGCTACACATATACAACTACTCTACAACAAATTAATCTCGATGTATAAATGTATTGCGGTCATAAGTGGGCCAAAGTCATATTGGAGGAGGTATATTCAAAGATGGCTTTGAAGAAAGTGAGAGTGAGATCCTAGGGGAATATCAAACTGTGGTCAGAGTAAGAAGAAGCAATAATGTTTTTAGTTATGTTGTGGAGCTTTTTTTTTTGAAAGAAGAAAAAGGTTAAAAAAAAAAAAAAGATGCCCTGGGGATGGGTAAGCTTGAGGGACAAAATATGCTTTAGGTAGGGGGTGGAACAGAACATCTATTGCTTCTTTTATCACTAGAAAAGACAACATGGGGTCCTTGATTGAAGATGGATCTCTCTCCATAGTTTCAATTTTGAACATATAACAACTTAGAGCTTCTTAACCATCCTGCTATTGTCCAAGTGATTACCCCTAGGAATAGTAATTCAACCCGAAACAAACAAACCGAACCAAACTGAATAGTTCGATTTTAAAACCCATTAAATGATTTTGGTTTCGAAATTGAAAATCAAAATGCTTTTGTTTTTGGGATAGTAACTGTGAAACTGAACCGCATAACCAAACCGTGTAATAGATATGTCAGATATATTTTCATTATATACATTACCCAAACTTTATTTATTTATTTTTATTTTGACCCGTAGTATATATATACATGTCATAGGGTTAATTGGGTTAATTTTAAGGTTTTTATAATTTCATCTAGTATTTAAGTTATATTTTTGTATATATGTATAAAAAACAACGATTCGTAGTCTGATGGTTTCGATTTTGTTTTTATATAAATTAAAAAACCTTAACAGTTTTGCGGTTTTACATAAAATTAAACAATTCAATGTTAAAACTATTTTTTAAAAAACTGGCGGTTTTAGTTTTGGTTTAGGGTTTGATATATGCTTAATAGTTTTTGTTTCTAGTAAAACCAATCCCAAATTGAACGGTTGCCATCCCAAATTATCCTCAATACAATTTTGGAAAGAACATAGTCACTTATCGCGCATGTGACTGTTTTTAAGGGGTTTTATAGACATTTTCAACCTCCTCCTCCTCCTTTCCCTCTTTCCATTCTCGTCCATGCCCAAACACTCACAAGTCATAAATAAAGATAACAACATAATAAATTACACATATATACATGTTTTTTAATAGAAATTTTGTAAAGAGCAAATGAGGGGGATGAAAACGCCCTTAAAGTTCTCTTAAAAATAGTTGGATCATGGATCCACGATAAGAGATGGTTTGCCATCCAAATTGTAATGGGGCTATTGATAGGGACGAAAGTGAAATAATGGTTGAACTGCGGGGTACAAAGTGTCAAAACCCCAAATCTATATATCTAACAAAATATAAAAAAGATCATGAGCTTTCCTAATGTCGTAGTTTTGAGCTTTTTAAACAGACAACTTCTTTAGAAACATAATATCTTGATAGATTTCCACTTTCTATACCAATTGCCTATTTTTTTCCCTCCATATCTATTCTTCCTCACTTTCAAGTTTCAACAAAGAAGCTTTATTTACAGTTTGCACCTTAGAAGTATAGATATAATTACCTTTTGTATTTAAACTTTTTATTTTTTTTATCAAATTACAGATTACCTACAAAAGTTTCAAAGGATCATGTGGTCGTTTAGAACAAATTAACTAATAATTGTACTTATTTCACGGGTCAGCGCTAGTGTGTGTATATATATATGTGTGTGTCCAACGTCCCTTGATTACTTGGACTGTGTTTATGGTCTCCGATCGATTTACGTACAGACTAGATCGATTGACAACTAGTGTTTTTTATTGCACCAAGAACTCCTTTTGCCCATTTCCTGACCAAAATACTCCCCATTCAATTTTATCCCTAATTTTCATAGCTATTTTCTGCACTTCCGCCATCACTGTTTCACCACCGCCGCCGCCGCAGCTGTTTCGCCGTCGCCGTCGCTGTTCAAATTTGTCGTCGCTTTCTCCATCGTCGTCGCCATCTCTGTTCGTCTTCACCGTCTCTATCGCCATTCCCTTTCACTGTCGTCTTCGCCTTCGTCGTCATATTCACTATTCAAAATCGGCGGTTGCAGTCGTGTTGCCGTAGTCGGTCCTCGTTCGCTGTTGCCGGTCGTCTTCGCCTTCGAAAACGACGTCGTCGTTCGAAATTGACGTCGTCACCGATTCCTCGCTGTTGCCTTTCGAAATCGCCGTTATCGATCTTTTGCTGTTGCCGTTTGCATTCGCTGTCATCGTTGACAAAGATAAGCGGCCGCCGCCACGAAAACACGATAATGTTAAACGGGTTTTCAGCTAGGGTTTCCAACTTAAAAAGTGTTTATTATGTTTTTACCCCCATATTTTATTTAGTTTCAATTTTTGTCTTTTTTTTTTACACATTCGTCAAAGAAGCTTCTAGTAAAAAATATCATGCTCAAAATTTGGTAAAAATATTTTCCAAAAATTTGATAAAATCAGTGTTGAATGTAACACTGTCTAACTTGTCAAGATACCGAAACACATGCTTGTTGAATGTAACATTATCTAAATATTTTAAAAATCAGTTTTTAGACTCTTCAACAAACTGACCCCATTGTTTTTAGGATGTGTTGAATGTAACACTGTCTAATATTATCAGAAAATCAAAATTCAGAATGCATGTTGAATGTAACACTGTCTAATCGTATTTGAATGTAACATTATTGTTGATCCCAAGATTTTGATGAACAATTAAGTATTGATGTTTTGGTGGAACTAATGTTTGATAAAGTGTTTCAGTGATTTAAAATTTCAGTAATGAAGATGTTAAATGGAATGTATACTTAATGAAGATATCAAGATAATGAAGAAGTATTAAGAGTTTGAATAAATTAGGAAAAACAACTCAAGTAAATATTAACTTTTAATATCCCATTTAGGAACATACACATGGCACAAAATGAATCTTATATTTGATGTGTGTTTTTATTAAGTATATTTATTTGCTCCTATGTGAATTAAAAAGAAATATTTTTGAATGACTAAAATGGAATATAAGAATATTAGTGGAGCTTATTTAAATATAAAAATGGATAAATGGGCGAAATCGTAAAAGAAAGTAGGTTAAAAACGAGATCAGAGAAGTGATTCAGAAGGAGGTAGTCGATTGAGGAGTCGACTGGAGAAGGAAGATGAAACATCCTGAATTAAAGAGTCGACCGACCGGTCGACCGGTGGAAGCATGACAAACTCTCTGAATCTGCAAGTCGATCAAGCAGTCGACTTATGCTCGTTGCGGTAATGGTTTGGCTGCAAGCGGCTTTAGGCAGTCGACTGAATGTGCTGGTTTAGGATATTGTTTGATCCGATTTTAAATCCAAAAGTAGCCGTTTTTTGTTAGTATTTGAGAGAGATTTCGAGGATATTCTTAATATTTAAGATATGATTCATATACTAATTAAATCCTTTCAATATGGTTCATTAAATATTAATGTTTCTCAATTTGGTAATTAAAAATGGATTCTACACTTATTTATTTTGATTGAGAAATACTTTGAGAATTTAATTAAGAGTTTTAAAAGTTGTTATTAAGTGAAATTGAACCTAAATGAAATCCTTATGTTATAAGGGGTCTATAAGAGTATTTTATTGTCATGACACTTATAAATTAGCCGTTAGGAGGCTTATTACATGTGCCTTTATATAGACCTGTGAATTTACTAAGAAAAACTAACCATTTTAAGAGAGATAATCACTTTATATCATTTTGAGATAGCTTTTATAAGCGATATCATTCTAAGTCATTGTGAGCTGTTCTAAGAGTGATTATGATAATCAACTGCGATCATTTTTTGTTGATACCGAAATTGAAACTACATTGTTCTAATCATTAATATTGTGGATTTCGGGTGAGATCTTTTCATACTGATTAGTGCTTGTTTATTATTTTATATTTGAAAATTGATTTTAGAAATTGTTTTTGATTTTTGAAGAAAATATTTTTTCAAACAATTTCTTAAATTTGATTACGTGCTCCAATTTGCTACTCATATCTTGTTAAAATCAGATTTCTGCATCTCACATATTTCTATCACTAGTTGGGATATTGATTGAATTTTTATTTATCTTGGGTGGTAAAAGCTCCGACTGAGATTTACTTATCAATTTTTGTATTGGTGAGTTGTGACGGATTAAATATCATTGGGGATATTTAATCAATGGTAGCAAGATTTCAGTCTCTTCCTGTAAAAAGATTAAGGTAGTGATTTTTCCTGAATAAGAATTGCGTTTTTATTTTGAGTGATTTTGTAATGGTTCAATCTTTACCGGGTAAAAGAATATTTGAACTGTTTTGGTGAGGTTTTGATTCTTGAGCCTAAGTGTTAAAAAGAATTAGGTTATTCTTTAGTCTTTAAAAATTAGAGATTTTCCCTTAGCCTGAGAAATTTTTTTTGTAAAGGTTGATTTTGAGCCTGTAAAAGAATCGGTGTGTGGGTTTGGTTCCTACCTTTAAAGAAATTTTAGTTTTAGTGGGTGCGACCTCCGTGGAACTTGGGGGACTGGATTAGCCAAGAATAACTTGGTGAACTTGTATAAATATCTGGTGTGTTGCTTTCTTAATTTGTTTATTTTTGTTGTTTGGGTGTGCACTTAGATTTATTTTAATTCCGCTGTGATATAAAAATAATAATTAATTTAGGTATAAAATTAATTATTTGATTTATTCAAGTATATTCTGATAATATTTTTTTAATTACTCAATTCACCCCCCTCTTAGGTATTCTACTGGGCCAACAATTATCTAATATTCTCAAGAATCAATTTTTAGAATTCAACAATTGAAACCCATTTGTTTTTAGGGTGTGTATTAATTGTAACAATTTGAATATAACACTGTTTAGTCTTGTTTTGAATGTAATCTGATTGAACTAATTTGTTTCGGAATAATATCAAAACATTCATGTCCAACAATATAACATTATCTGACTAAAACATCATAGATAATTTCTCGTCAATCCAAACCATGACATATAACTTGCCGGGATGTTGAAACACATTCGTGTCGAATGTAACATTGTCTAAAAATTTTAAAAAAATCAATTTTTAGAATTAAAAAAAATGACCCCCATTGTTTCCAATCTGTATTGAATGTAACACTGTCTAATATTCTAAAAATCAAAATTCAGAATGCGTGTTGAATGTAACATTGTCTAATCGTGTTGAATGTAACATTTTTTTAATGTGTATTAGTTGTAATAATTTGAATGTGTTGAATGTAATATTATCTAAAAATTTTAAAAAATTAATTTTTAGAATTCAACTAAATGACCCCCTATTGTTTTTAGTTTGTGTTGAATGTAACACTGTCTAAAACTTGGCAGGAAACCAAAACACATGTGTGTTGAATGTAATATTGTCTAAATATTCTAACAATCAGTTTTTAGATCCTTCGACAAAAATGGCTCCCATTGTTTTTCAGTTTGTGTTGAATGTAACACTGTCAGACTAATCACATCATAGATAACTTCTCATCAATCCAAACCAAAGTAGATAACTTGTCAGTGATATCGAAACACATGCGTGTTGAATGTAACATAGTCTAAAAAATTTTAAAAATCAACTTTTGGAATTCGACAAATGACCCCCATTGTTTTCAGTTTATTTTGAATGTAACACTGTCTAACTATTGTCCAAAAATTCACAATTGAGAAACAGTGTTGAATGTAACATTGTCTAGTCTTGTTGAAAATGCAACAATTGAAACCCATTGTTTTCATAGTGTGTATTAATTGTAACAATTTGAATATAATATTGTCTAGTCTTGTTTTGAATGTAATCTGATTGAAGCAATTTATTTCGGAAGAATATACCAATTGTAACAATTTGAATATAACACTGTCTATAATCTTTTCGTATCTCTATTATTTTAACACACTAATTCCAATTGATATCATGCCCAAGGTAGATGCATTAGGATTAGTTTCCATTTACTCCACCCAAGGATACTCAGTAAAAATGAGAGACTAAAAAATTGCTACAACAACTGGACTATAGACCAAAAAGCACAAAAAATAACTTCAAAAAGGAGAAAGCACACAATGTATTGCTATTATAATTATCTACATCTCACTTCATTGTAGTAATAGGACACCTACTGTTAAAACAAAAATTTAAAACCTACTTTCTTAGTAGCCACTTAGAACCGTGGGGTAGGAGGGGCAGGACGGGAAAGAAGAAGAATGAACTCACAAAGAACTTCTATTTAGCTGGTAAACAGAGCAGTTTTTGGCATCACTAAAGGGAGCATTGTTCATCACGGGGAATGTCAACAAAATAAAACATGTTCTTTCATTAAACACATGTGTGTTGAATGTAACATTGTCTAAATATTCTAACAATCAGTTTTTAGATCCTTCAACAAAATGGCCCCATTGTTTTTCAGTCTATGTTGAATGTAACACTGTCAGACTAAACACCTCATAGATAACTTCTCATCAATGTTACATTCAACACACATGATTGTAACAGAAATATTCACCGTCAGACTAAACATATCATAGATAACTTCTCATCAATCTAAACCATAGCAGATAACTTGTTAGAGATATCAAAACACACGCCTATTGAATGTAACATTGTCTAAAAAAAATTAAAAATCAATTTTTTGAATTCGACAAATGACCCCCATTGTTGTCAGTTTATGTTGAATGTAACACTGTCTAAAATATTGCAAAAAATTTCACAATTGAAAATGCGTGTTGAATGTAACATTGTCTAATATTCTAACAAAATCAATTTTTAGAATCCAACAAAATTAACCCCCATTGTTTTAGAATTCAACTAAAATACCGCATCAAAATTTTGCTGGTCCCAAAAAATTCTGAAAACATTATATAATTGGTCCCAATTTTTTTTGCATATGTTCCAAGTTAGTGGGGAACATAAACAGAAATAAGGAAACAGAAACACTAACACAAACGCACCTAGTATTGCCAATTGTCCCATGAATGAAACGCTTCCTAATATTGCAAAAATTATAAATTTAAGTTTGTGTTGAATGTAACACCGTCTACCGTGTTGAATATAACATTGTTTAAACTCAACCAAATTCCATGCGAACTACCACTCAAGATGAAAAACGGGAGAAAGATGGAAGGTGAATCCTAAAAGTATTAAGGAATACTGATAATGTCCCTTTTGATGCCTATCAAACATCCAAATCTAGATTTCTTAGTGTTTTCAATAAGGTAGTCTAGGGAAGTTGATCAATTTCAGAGGTCGATCAATTGATGCAGATACAGAGCTTAGATAAGATAATACGGGAAGCAGAAGTAATCCCTAAAACAGATCTGGAATCATTGAACCATCATATTCCTTCTTCCATTGACACACACATATTCCCTAGTGTGTTGAATGTAATACCCAATCCAACAAAAACAAGAATCAAAGAATCGAAAAACAAAAATCAAAAATCGAAAACGAGAAATGAAAACAAGAATCAAGAATCGAAATATATAAAACAAAAATCAAGGAAATCAATGAAAGACATCGAACCTCAATCTGCAAAAATGGTTCGACGACCTGCGAAATTTGCGAAAATATGAGATCTAGCAACCGATCAGATCAAATTGATGAGGGAGACGATGATATCGAGCGATAATGGATAGGGTGGCGACGGGCGACAATTAATTAGGGGACAAATGATTGACTATGGATGGCGATACCAATCGACAATGGCGGCGACGGTTGAACGACGAGGTAGAGAAGAAAATGGAAGAGTACGCTGGCGAAAAACGAAGATAAATTATGCGGAAATCGAACGATGACGGATGACGATATCGTTGGACATGGGCGGCGATGTTTAAACGGGAGGCATAGAGAATGGGAGAGAGCACGGCAAGAAGGAAGATATATTAGGGTTGAAATGCACCAGGGGTGAAATGGTAATCTGACATTGGGTGTTTTTTAAAATTGGGACTAATTGGTTCATGAAATGATTAAGATAAGAGTTTTTGGTTCAGTTTTAATTAATTGGTATTAAGTAGTACATGGAAAGTAA
Organism: Eucommia ulmoides; assembly: GCA_016647705.1. Lineage (NCBI taxonomy): Eukaryota > Viridiplantae > Streptophyta > Magnoliopsida > Garryales > Eucommiaceae > Eucommia > Eucommia ulmoides. The sequence continues at coordinate 46,198,988 of CM028340.1, read as the reverse complement.
AAACAATACTTGGTGGTAATTGTTCCAAAAAAAAAAGCTACAAAATGTAACAGAAGGTATTTGAACAACAGAACCTTATAACTTAAAACCTCTTATTGATTCGCCAACTTATTAAGACGATGTCATTTCAGTCGTTTTCTACATTCACCCTTGCCCTAGATCAGAAGCTCCAGCAAACGAACAACAGAACCTTATTTTAGGTTTTTCTAATTTAAAAAAAAATCATATAAAATTGATCACGAGTCCAAATTTCACGAAATTTATATCGTTGAACTCGTAATGGAACATAGAATTTTTATATACAAAAATTTCCCAGAAATATTGAAGATTTCGGAAAACCCAGTTTTGGCCATTAATGAAAACTCATGAATCTAAATGTGAGAACAACAAGACAGAGGGAAAAACCTGACTCTGATACCGATTGTAGGATAAAATTTAACGATCTAAACGTGCTCATGTATATGAAATAAGTAATTATATCAATGTGGAAATAAAAAAACGAACGGATCGATGCGTACCTCCAGCCATTGCAGTTCTCACTTGCTCAAGATTACGGAAAATATTAATTTCGGGTTAAGGCTCTTCTAGACCTCACTCAATCTCTGTTTGATGATGTTTTTTGTTTCTGAATGAGATTGTAGGCTTAGGGAACTAAAACCAAATGCACATTCCTTTTATATAGACTCTGCTCATCACAGAGTTGTTCTTGGACGTGCACATGTAGTAGGCGCTTAAGGGTGATGAAAATGTGTCATGCATGGTCACGTAACCGACGTTTTGTAACTTCCACAACTTGGGTATGCATGACCATGTTCTAAAATGCTAAAGGAATGGATGTGGACTATATTAGTTAGGGAAAAAATCCAACAGTATTTTGATACCACGTGTTGCGACAGCCCTAGCTGTGTGTCAATCCTCAGCAGCTAATCCACCGGCGTCACTATGCGGAGGCAGGCGACATGTGCCGACAACAACTGCTCGTACAATGGATGCGCTAGAATTTTTGCTTTGTAACTCGCATTTTGCTAATTCACCACTCCATCACTGCCGCCAACGACTCCTCCGCCGTTATTATAAACCTGATTGTTACTATTAGCGTTCAACTTGATTGATTCACTTGAAATCGCCACTTCGATCATCGAATCGTTCGACACTTCAACGTCATCCCTAACATCGTTAACGTTCCTCTGCATAATCGACCTCAACAGCCACTGATTCAACCCCGCCTTCTCTCTCTTTCCTGATGTCTCTCTCTCTCTAGGCTAAGATTATTGGAGAATGATTGTTGGAGGAAGATCTTCTCTATGTTTTTGTGGATTCAAAGTCAATCTCCAAAAGGTACTAATCTAATATCCGTCATACTCATTCTCTCCTCCTCTCTTTCTAGATTTTGTAGTTCTTCTCACTCTGATTGAATAGATTTCTAGGGTTTTATAATCCAAAATCGTAAGGATTTGTCGTCGTTCAAACCATTGAATTGATTAATTTAGTGTTGTAAAATGAGATTAAGTAATCAATTTCTTTTGCTGATATGGGAGTTCTATGAAGTGAAAACTTCTATATGCATCAGCTATAGATTGCCTATATCGGAGAAAAGGCCGAAAAAATGGGGAGAAAACTATGAATTCACCATATACGTGTATGTGTGTGTGTGAGAGAGAGAGAGAGAGAAAAAGAAAGAAAAAGAGAGAGAAAAGGTTCGCGCGGAAAAGAAGTGCGAATTCATTTCTTATGATTTTTTTTTTCAGTTGATGTTCCCCCCATCAATCTATATATACACAAAAACACCATATGTGTGTGTGTGTGTGTAAGACAGAGAGAGAAGGTTCGCCGGAGAAAAATTGTGAATTCATTTCTTATGATTTTTTTTTTCCAGTTGATGTTCCTCTCATCAATCTATATATACACAAAAACACCATATATGTATGTGTGTGTGTGTGTGTGTATATATATATATAAGAGAGAGAGAGAGAGAGAAGGTTCACTGGAGAAGAACTGTGAATTCATTTCTTATGAATTTTTTTTTCTTCAGTTGATGTTCCCCCATCAATCTATGGATGGGCTAGAATTTTTGCTTTGTACCTCGCATTTTGCCAATTCACCACTCTATCACCATCGCCAATGACTCCTCCGCCATTATTATAAACCTGATTGTTAGTATTGGTGTTCAACTCGATCAATTTACTCAAAATCGCCGCTTCAATCATCGAATCGTTCGACACCTCAATGTCATCCCTAATATGGCTAACGTTTCGCTGCATAATCGACCTCAACAGCCACTGATTCAACCCCACCCTCTCCCTCTCTCTCTAGGCGAAGATTATTGGAGAATGATTGCTGGAGGAAGATCTTCTCTGTGTTTTTGTGGATTCAAAGCCAATATCCAAAAGGTACTCATTTAATATCCATCGTACTCTCTCTCCTCTCTCTCTCTGTGTAGATTTTGTAGTTCTTCTCACTCTGATTGAATAGATTTCTAGGGTAAAATGAGATTAAACAATCTGTAGTTGTTTTTTTCTTGTTTATATGGGAGTTCTATGAAGTGAAAACTTCTATATGCATCATCTACAGATCGCCTATATCGGAGAAAGGGCCGAAAAAATGGGGGAAGAACTATGAATTCACCATATATGTGTGTATGTGTGTGTGTATGAGAGAGAGAAAAGGTTCGCACGGAGAAGAACTGCGAATTCATTTCTTATGATTTTTTTTCAGTTGATGTTCCCCCCATCAATCTATATATACACGAAAACACTATATGTGTGTGTGTGTGTGTGTATATATATATATGAGAAAGAGAGAGAAGGTTTGCCGAAAAAGAACTGTGAATTCATTTCTTATGATTTTTTTTTTTTTTCAATTGATGTTCCCCCCATCAATCTATATACACAAAAACACCGTATATACACTGTGAATTCATTTCTTATGAATTATTATTATTTTTTTTATTTTTTTTATTTTTTTTCCAGTTGATGTTTCTCCCCAACAATCTATATATACACAAAAATGCTATATATATGAGAGAGAGAGAGAAAGAAGGTTTGTCGGAGCGGCTCGTTAGTTCCAAGGAAGAAGAAACAAAATACACAATAACCCCTCAAGTTATCGACACCTCAACGTCATCCCTAATATTGCTAACGTTCCTCTGCATAATCGACCTCAACAGCCACTGATTCAACCCCGCCCTCTCTTTCTCTCTAGGCGAAGATTATTGGAGAATGATTGCTGGAGGAAGATCTTCTTTGTGTTTTTGTGGATTCAAAGCCAATCTCCAAAAGGTACTCATCTAATATCTATCGTACTATCTCTCATCTCTCTCTTTTTCTCTAGATTTTGCAGTTCTTCTCACTCTGATTGAATAGATTTCTAGGGTTTTATAATCCAAAATCGTAAGGATTTGCCGTTGTTCAAACCGTTGAATTGATGAATTTAGTGTTGTAAAATGAGATTAAGCAATTTGTAGTTGTTTTTCTCTTGCTAATATGGGAGTTCTATTGTAAGACCCCGATCTTTCTTATAAGTACAATTTGAGTCGCATTTGAGCAAATTTCAAAAATACTGAGTAGATTGTGTTACTTATTATTTAATCTAAAAATTTAAGGAGTTAATTAGCAATTTTCAAAATTTCAAATTGTAAATTTTTGGACTAAAATGTTCAAATGGATTAAAAAGGAGAGTTAAAGTAATTAGAGGTGGAGATAGTGCAATTAAAGCATAAATATATATATATATATATATATATATATATATATATATTTGTATTTATGCGTGTGTGTATCGGTAGATCAGCCAAAGAGAGAGAGAGAGAACCGAAATAAGATCTCGAAAAAACAAAAAAGAATCGAGAGAAGTTGGTGGCTCAATTGTCTATACACATATCTTCATATATATATATATATATATATATCTACACAATCAGGAAGGGCGATGAAAAATCGAGAAGAAGAGAGAGAGATCCGCCAATGGGGATTGGCCGTCGACTATGTGAGGTTCACCATCGGTGAGTTTCTGGGTTCGTGTGTCTGTGTGTGTGGGTGTGTATATGCTGCATATATGTTGTGGGTGATCATGGGCTGGTGCGTGTTTGTATGTGTGTATGTGTGTTTTATTCTCTGTTCATTGTTGTCGTCGTTAATTTCGTGTGGTGAGGTGTCGTCGGTTGGTTGAGATGAAACGGAAACAGAGGCGGTGATTGTGGGTATGTGGATTGCATGTGTGATCGTCGCCATTCGTTGTCGTGTGCGGTGGGTGTGTGGTCGGCGGCGATTGCGTGTGTTGTGCATGTGTTAGGGTTGTGTATGCATGCTCTGTTCTGATCAGTGTGTGTGAGTCGACCTCTGTGTGTGTGCCGGCGGTTTGCGTAGGTGGGTGCTCTGCCTCCTTCCTGCCAATTGTGTGTCTGTGGGTGTGTGTTTGTGTAAGTATGAGTGTATTCTGTCCCATTCCGTCATTGTGTGTGTGTGTGTGTCGCTTGTCGTTGACAGGAGGTGGGTGTGTGATCGTTGCCAACGTTCGGCCGGCGAGTGTGTATGTGTGTGTTGTATCTGCTGTTGTGGGTTGTGGGTGTGTGTGAATTGATCGCCGATGGTAAGTTGTCGGAAAGAGAGAAAGAGCTGGTGGGCAGCAAAATTTGATCGGCGGCAGGGAACCAACAAAACAGAACAAGAGCAGGAAAAGAAAAAAAGGGGAGAGAAAGAAGAAATTACACAAATAGCCCCAACAAAATTCAAAATCTGTCTCGCGACCCGTGAACGATTCGAAACGGTAACCTTTTTTTTGTTAAGTTTATTTTAGTGTAGTTTATTAAATTAAATTTTAGTATCAAAATTTTGTAACCAGAATAATAAATTTGGGACCGTTCACATAAATAAATTTTATACAATAATTAGTAATGGAGTGAAATTAACCGAATAACAATTTTTACAAATAAAATGCGGGGAATGGGAAAACTCGGAACATAGGGCCTGCATTGCCTGATTAGGGTATTTTAAATAATATATTAATTTAGGCCCTATTACTATTAGGTTCGCAGGTACCGGTGTCCAGATAAAGTGTGGTCAGTGACAGTTTTGCAAACGGATATCGAAGTGAGTATACAGTCTTCTTGCAAAAATCTATTTTCATATATATATGATGAAATATGTGACTTAAAACATGACGATTTTATAAATGATATGGATCAAGTAGGTTTTGAGTGAGTTGGGAAAAATGAATTTTCGGGTAAATTATGTTGGTTTTAAAAGAAAATTGAAAAATGATTCGTTAGCTTTGGTGGTTTAAAAGAGAGTGGAAAAATATTTGGTTTTTTTAATAATGCTTGGTTTTCTAAAACCAAAGGTGGAAAAATAGTTTTTGCTAAATGGGTGGTACTTTTGAAAAGAGAGAGAAAAACGTGGTGTGAAAATTCTCTCATGTAAGGGGTGTGGTTTGAATAAATGTAATTTTAAAAATTCTCCCCGAAAAGGGTGTGGTTTATATTCTTCCCATAAAGGGGTGTGTATTTTTGACGATGTTGTTGTAAAATATATTTCTCCCTATAAGGGGTGTGGATTTTGACGATATTGTTGATTTGGACGATACTATAGTTTTTTCCCCGTAAGGGGTGTAGATTATATTTTTCCCCGAAAGGGGTGTGGATTATATTTCTCCCCGTAAGGGGTGTGAATTATATTTCTCTCCAAAAAGGGTATGGATATTTCGTAGAAAGACATTTCTGCGGATGTTACGGTACCGTTGCAACTCCCAATCGTAAAGTTAAAACGATCACTATGGCTAGCCAGTGTGTGTTGTGGTGGAGTGGTGTTTTGAGATGGGGTGTTTTACTTATATTGGGTGATTTAATTATTTATTATGGTGATTGGTATGGTTTTATACTGGATGAATTTGAATGAAACTTACATATATCATTTTATTTTCATTGCTTATCTTATGGAGATTTTTACGAGCTATGTGATGTTATACACTTACGCTTGATCTATTTAGATGTTGTAGAATGAATTATTATTATTATAAAATATTTTTTACTAAGAAGGCAGTACACTCGCAGGTGAGGTAGATAAGAGTTAGTTCCCTACTGGCGCTAGGTAGAGTCCTACGATGGAGTCATGTGAAGGTTTGAGATGAGCTGTCTATGGCGAATCTGTGAGAGGTTCATGATATTTATTTGTCGTCCTTATATTTGGGACGAGTGTGTACTCATAATAGAGAATATGTTTAGCTTATATAGATGATGGTTTATTGATGTATGCATATTGTCGTTAAATGGATGGTTGGTTGATTGGATGATGTCGTGTTGTCGTCATGCCATCCCTAGGATGTCGGGTGTCCTGGACGGGTCGTGACATCTATGAAGTGAAAACTTCTATATGCATCAGCTACAGATCGCCTATATTGGATAAAAGGCCAGAAAATTGGGGAAGAACTATGAATTCACCATATATGTGTGTGTATGAGAGAGAAAAAAGGTTCACGCGGAGAAGAACTGCGAATTTGTTTCTTAAGATTTTTTTTCAGTTGATGTTCCCCCATCAATCTATATATACACAAAAACACTATGTGTGTGTGTGTATATATGAAATAGAGAGAGAGAGAGATAAGGTTCGCTGGAGAAGAATTGCGAATTCATTTCTTATGATTTTTTTTTTCCTGTTGATGTTCCCCCTATCAATCTATATATACACAAAACACCATATATGTGTGTGTATATATATATACCTGAGAGAGAGTGAGAGAAGGTTCACCGGAGAAGAACTGTGAATTCATTTCTTATGATTTTTTTTTTCAGTTGATGTTTTTCCCTATCAATCTATACACAAAAACACCATATGTGTGTGTGTGTGTGTACATATATGAGAGAGAGAAGGTTCGCTGGAGAAGAATTGTGAATTCATTTCTTATGAATTTTTTTTTTTTAGTTGATGTTCCCCCCATCAATCTATATATACACAAAAATACCATATATATATATATATATATATATATATATATATATATATATGAGAGAGAGAAAGAAAGTTCGTCGAAGAAGAATTGTGAATTCATTTCTTATAATATATATTTTTTTTCCAGTTGATGTTCCCCCCATCAATCTATATATACACAAAAACACCATATGTGTGTGTGTGTGTGTATATATGTCACAACCCGTCCCGGACACCCGACATCCCGGGACTGGCGTGACGACATCACGACATCATCTAAACAACCAACCTAATTTTATATAACAACAATATGCATACAATAATAACTCATCAACCTATATAAGCTACACATATTCTCTATTATGGGGACACACTCGTCCCCCAAATATAATATCAACGAAAATATAAAAACTATGAACCTCTCACAGTTCGCCTCATATAGCTCATCTCAAACCTCTACACGACTCCATCGAAGGACTCTACCTAGCGCCAGTAGAGTATCGACTCCTAATTGCTTCACATGTGAGTGTACTGCCTTCTTAATAAAAAAATATTTTTAAATAATAATAGGTTCTAAATAATACAATATTTAAATGGATCAAGTTTAACGCGTATAAACAAACACATTTTGAACAGTAGTATAAAAATTGTATATCATGAGAAACCTCATTCTTCCTACTATTCAGAATCATCATCCATATATATATCAACTATATGAAAACCATCCGAACCATCAGCATAAAATAATATGATAAAATACCCAAGATGATATAAATAAACACCACATCACCACATATATGACAAAACACCAAATACGATAAAACACCACACCTCAAACACACTTCTCAAACACACATCTCAAACACAAAATACACTGGCTAGCCATGGTGATCGTTTAAACCTCATGATCGGGAGTTGCAACGGTACCGTATCATCCGTAGGATATGCCTTCCTAGTGGAACAAATGACCATTGACCATATGCCCAAACCGCCCATCAGACAAGTCATAATATCAATATCCACATGCTGGACCACCCATCGACTAGATATAATATCAATAATCATCTGCCGGACCACCTATCGACAGAATATAATATTAATAATCATCTGCCAGACCACCCATTAGCAGGATATAATATCAATAATCGTCTGTCGGACCGCCCATCGACAAGACATAACATCAATAACATCATCAAATCAACAACTTCATCACCAACTACAACTTAATAAATAATCAACGCTCTGCCGAAGCAGATAAAATCAACAATATCGTCAAATTGATAACATCAACAAATCAACAACATCAATGAACTCGTCTCATCAATATCACCAAAATCCCTAACATCCACCTCTTTTTTCTCCAAAATCGACTTTTAATCCAAAAATCATATTTTTTGCTTTCGTTTGAAAACCATCTAATTTCAACAAAACCATTTTTCCACTCTCTTTTAAAGTCCACCAAATCCAACAAAACTCATTTTTCAACTTCCTTTTAAAACTACCATAATTTAGCGAAAATCCGTTTCCTCAACTAACCCAAAACTTGCTTGATCCATATCATTTATAAAATCATACAGTCCAAGTAAAACTATTTTACACACATATTTATATATATAAAAATAGTTTGGTAAGAAGACAATACACTCACCTTGATTCCCGCGTTGCAAAACTATCACTGACCACACTCTATTTGAACGTCGGTGCCTGCGAACCTAATAATGATAGGGCCTAAATTAATATCTTATGTAAAATACCCTAATCATGTAAAACAGGCTCTAAATTCCGAGTTTTCCCAGATTTCATTGTGGAAAAATATTATTTTGTCCGTTTCGTTACGTTGATATTCACCGTACCAATTTATTTAGATTGACGATTTATAAAATATTACTATGATTATGAAATTTTTATTACTAACAATTTAATTTAACAAAAATAATACCCGATTAAAATTTTACCTGATTCTGAATCCCCCGTCAGCCGCGAATTGGGTTTTTGGATTCTACTGGGGTGGTTTGGGTATTTTTCCCTTTTTCTTCCCATTTTTCCTTTTCTGCTTCCTCCTTCTCTGTTTGCATTTTACTGTTTCTGATTCGGTTTGGAACTCCCACCGCACCACCTCAACACCGGCCAATACTTACTCCTCTTGCCAATCTTCATCGCCAACGATATGAACATACACACGGCACACACAACACACACACACAGCAAACACAGCGATACCACCGCCGAACAATCACAAACCCCGCATTACCGGACCATCGCCGACCCTCTCTCTCTCTCTCTTTCTTCGTTTTCTGCTCCCGCTGCCTTTCAACTAACCAACTATGACACCATTACACCCACACCACGACGGCAACAATCACCGATCGCACACACACAAAACCAAAACCGAACCCACATTCTCTCTCTCTTTAACTTGCCGCTCCAGCGACGACGATGACCACACCCACACCGTAACCATTGAACACACACACTCACACAAACCAACCATCATCAGACACATTTGAACGACGGCACACACACACATACACACACACCCTGACGAGACCCACAAACCCACTGCCGGCACTGCTCTCTCTCTCATTCTCTCTATTTTTCTATTTCTGTTTCGTTTTCTCTGTTTCTGATTCTCCCTTCTCTTGCGCGCGTGTGTGCGTGTGTATACATACACACACACATACATACACACACACACACACACACACACACACACACACACACACATATATATATATATATATTTAACAAACAAGCCACCGACTTCTCTCTTCCTTTTTCTCGATCCTTTGGTTGAACTCACGGCACACCCACGATCTCACATATATATTTATATAAAAATATCTTTGTTTTAATTACACTAACCCCCCTTCTTTTTAGTTAGGATATTAGTTAAATCCATTCTCAATTTTAATGTGTATAAAAATTATAATTTGACCTCTAAATTTTAAATCATATAATAGCTGACAAGATTTATCCCCGTTATATCCGAAATATTTTAAAATACGGCTAAAATTATACGTATATCAAAGATCGGGGTCTTATAATATATATAAGAAAGAGAGAGAGAAGGTTCGCCGGCGAAGAATTGTGAATTTATTTCTTATGAATTTTTTTTTTCAGTTGACGTTCCTTTAGCAATCTATATATACACAAAAAAACCATATATGTGTGTGTGTGTGTATATATATATGAGAGAGAGAAAGTTCACCGCAGAAGAATTGTGAATTCATTTCTTATGATTTTTTTTTTCAATTGATGTTTCCCCCCATCAATCTATATATACACAAAAACACTATATGTGTGTGTGTGTGAGAGAGAGAGAGAGAAGGTTCACCGAAAAAGAACTGTGAATTCATTTCTTATGAATTTTTTTTTTTTTTTTTTTTTTTTTTTTTTTTTCCAGTTGATGTTCCCCCATCAATCTATATATACACAAAAACACCATATATATTCTGTGAATTCATTTCTTATGAATTATTTTTTTTTTATTTTTTTTTTTCCAATTGATGTTTCCCCCCATCAATCTATATATACACTAAAAAGCTATATATATATATATGAAAGAGAGGGAGAGAGAAGGTTCGCCAGAGAAGAACTGTGTATTCATTTTTTTTTTCAGTTGATATTCCTCCCATCAATCTATATACACACAAAAACACCATATATATATGAGAGAGAGAAAAGGTTTGCCGGAGAAGCCTCGCCCACCGGAGCAGCTCTTTGGTTCCAAGGAAGAAGAAACAAAATGCACAATAACCCCTCAAGTTATTGGATATTATATATTTCATACTCTACCACGGACACCCGTCACCATGGGGCCGACATGACATCGACACGATATCACTTGAGCGACAAACCAAACTAGAATGCGACAATATGCATTCATAATTATACAAACACAAAATCAGGCCATAAACATCTTCTCTGACTGGGGACACACCCGTCCCTGAATTATAATAACAACAAAAGATAAAACAACAATGAATCTCTCCTAGGTTCGCCTCAGGCAACACCTCCCAAAATACTCCCTCGCTATACCATCGCCGGACACTACCCAGTGCTAGTAGGGGATCGACTCCTAACCGCTGCACCTGCGAGTGTACTGTCTTCTTACTAAAACTTTTTAATTGGATCAAACATATAACATATAAACATCACATATCAAATAATAATATAATAATCTCATAATTTAAATACCTCATACCATAAGGAAAACATCTTTTTTTTGTCACCACAGAATCAACGTCTCTCTCTCTCTTTCTATATATATATATATATATATATTACCTCAACTAAGCAGTAAAAATCAACTAGAATAATTCAGCTAACCATATAGAATAACGAAATCAGAACATACCAATCCAGTATACAATAAAATATATAAATGTACTATTCCCAATCACCATATACAAGAAAACACCATATACGACAAAACACCACTTCGTACCACAACACTTCACATCTCATCACATCACACCCCGGGCTAGCCATGTGATCGTTTTAACCTCACGATTGGGAGTTTGCAACGGTACCGTACCATCCGTAGGATATGCCTTCCTACGAACACCCATCACTTCGCCGAAGCGGATAATCACTGCGCAGTATAAACGTCTAACATCATTCTGCCGAAGCAGATGAACACCACTCCGCCGAAGTGGATAACCTCACCCTGTCGAAACAGATAAATATTATGGCATCATCAAATCAATAACAACATCATCAAAACATAACTCAATAATATCGTCTAATTACCACATAATTTTTAAAAGCATCTAATTTAAATACAACCATTTTCCATCATATATATATATATATATATACAAATAATTTGGCAAGAAGACAATACACTCACCTCGATATCTGTTTTGCAAAACTGACACTGACCACACTCTATCTGGATGCCGGTGCCTGCGAACCTAATAGTGACAGAGCCTATATTAATATTTTATGTAAAATCACCTAATCATGTAATACAGGCTCTAAGTTTTGTATTTTTCCATTCCCCATATTTTATCTATGAAAATTGTTATTATTCTGATAATTTCATTCCGTTAATTATTGTATAAAAATCTTGTAATATGAATGATCCCAAATTTATTATTCCGGTTACAAATTTTTTTATGCTAGAATTGAATTTAACAAAACTAAAATAAATTTAATGAAAAACGATATCCATTCCGAATCGTTCACGGGCCACGAGATGGATTTGAATTTTGTTGGGGTTATTTGTGCAATTTCCCATTTCCTTCATTTTTCTTTCTTTTTCTTTTTCGGTTCTTGGTTCTGCTCCAAACCCGATGGCCGGCCCCCTCTCTTTCTCTATTGTTGCTAACCACTGGTGGCCTCCCACGCCTCGCCGATTCTCACCGTCGGCCCTGCACCACCCACAACACCGATCAACCACCACCACCGGCCACCTCACAAGTTAATACACATACCCACAAGATCACCGCTCACACACACACACACGTTGCGACACACACTCTCATGCACACAACTACACATGCATGCCCATAATGCCGACGACACACCACAGGACCGACGACCCCTGCCGACGGCGACATACACACACAGCGGCACACCGTAGCCGCACCCAACTCACACCATTGCCACCGCCGTTAATCGATCGACTTCTCTTTCTCCGTCTCTGTTTTTGCTGGGTTCTCGACGACACAACACACACATAAACTTACTACCGAACGGTCCTACATTCCCACGTCTGAACACCGCAACCCCTATGCGTCGGTGACGACAGAACAATACCGACCGTAGGGACACCCACCACCTTCGCCGACGACACCATTTCTCTCACATTATTCTCACTCACTACCGGCCAAACTAACCGACGGCGACACACATACTAACTGGACAATCAGAACACACACAAACCCACACGATTCAATCAAACCCACATACTGTCGGAAAAAAGAAAACAGAGCACATACCCACACCACCGAATATTTACCGACCAAACTTGCAACACTCATGCATGCACACACCCACCAAAATAATTAGAGAAATTACACATAAATACTCACCAGCTCGACGATCGTCGATGATTGGATAGCGATCAACAACTCTCACTCACCGGCGATGCTAAGAATGCACACTGCCACGCTGTCGACGAACCACCCCACTTGTCGAACCACCCTCGCTCTCCCCTGGGACTGACGACGATATCCATACGATCACGCACACACATAACAGCCACGATCACACTACCGGAGGAACGCCGATTTAAGAAAAATTCGATGACCCCCACTCCGCTCCTCTCTCTCTCTCTAGAATTTCTCTAATTTTTAAGATTTGATTTAGGATTTTGATCATTTCTACTGCGTGAGAGAGTATTTATTGCATGAAATTAGTGGATAGATTTGATCTCCTCATGCCACGTCGCCTGTTTTCTCTCTCCCTACTGGCCTGTGATCTCTCGTTACACACACACAACTTTCATATATATATATATATGTGTGTGTGTGTGTGTTTAAAAAATTAGTTAAATTGTACTTTTCTCCTCCAATTTCCTTTAAGATCTTATTTTCAATAAATTTCAACTTTTAAAAGTTTCAAAAATTATAAGTTCACCCTTAATATTTTCACTTTTTTATTTTAATTGTCAATTTAATTCTCAAGTTTAAATTTAATGTTTATAAATTTTCAATTTGACCCCCAACTTTTGATTTGAATTTTAATCAATAAAATTTTACCCTAAAATTTTTTAATGCTATAAAATGCAACTATTTATGACGTACGTTCTACGATTTAGGTTTTACAATATAGAGAAACGTGGAGGATAAAATGAGAACAAGAAATCAATATTTTGGAGGGGAAAAACACAAAAAAAATATCAATCCTGATAACTGGCGCGTGGGTTGCACATCTGTTAACTTTAATAGAAAATGTTAGATTGACACTTAGGTCCAAGACCATAGGGGGGTAAGTGGCGAAGTTTTTAACACATGGGGTAAAGTGCAAAAATGTCAAACCACATGGGATAAAATGCTATTAACCCACTAAATAAATAAGCCACCTAATCCAATTTCAACAGTAGGTATTAACTACATTGATTACAAATAGAAATTCTAATATAATTCTTTGTCATTGTTTCGCTTCTACCGGGCTTGCAATAAAAGTTATGGGGTTGTGAGTCAACGCTTACTAGAATTCCAACTCCTCTAATATGTATATTTAATTTAATGCAACAAATTAAACACTTTGACGTGATTCCCACATAATTTTTACGTAATCATAATTATTTAATAAAATTTAATAGTAAAAATTCAACAACAATAATAACATAAATCACACAATAAAGAAATTAAATACATATATTAAAAGAATTAGAAATTCTACCTGAATTCCGAAGCCGAAACCCGAACTGGAATACACCAGAAATAAACATTCATATATACATAACTTATGTTTATATATAAACTATTTCATGTTTCCCAATTCCCCTACTATGGCTCCTAACCTTGCTGAATGATCAATCCTTAACATTTTAGGAGCTTTTATATGTATTATTATTATTATTATTATTATTATTATGTACACATGTAACTTATAGGTGTATAAGGCAAATGATTTATTATTATTATTATTATTATTATTATTATTATTATTATTATTATTATTATTATTATATTAGGTGAAGAGCACGTGCGAGGCACGTGCCCGTTATATCTTTTGTTTGACTTGTTTATAATTTTTTATATCATTTAATCAATAAAATCCACAATAGAGGTATGTATATTAATTTAAAAGAAAAAAAATCAATGAAGAAATATGGTATAAGAAAATTTCTTATAATTTTAAATGTTAAAATTTCTTTATTAATTATTTAAAACTTGTTTAAAATAATTAATAGAAGTCACTTTATGCAAAGAAATATCATGTTTATAGTTACCTTAAAATTTTGAAATTATGCCGAATACAAGTATTATATTCTAGATCAAATGGTAATAAAGAAAAATAATTTAAGTGAAATTATAATGTATACTAATAATAAATATATGCACATGACATGATCAAAAGATTAAGCATATTTCCATAAACAAAGCATGCGAGTACGAAGTTGTTTACGATACATGCCCTTGCATATATATACAAGGCTAGAATGTATTCAAAACATGAGATTGATGTAAGGATTGCAGTTTTATTTACTCACTCCCTCCACCAAAGAGCAAAATCCAAGAAGTCCAAAATATTAGATCGCGGAATCATGCATCATCAACAAATGCTTTTTCTCCAGACAAGTTGACATTTGAACTGGTCGTGCTGGAAGCAGAGATGACATCGGTATTTGCAGGTGGCATTGTTGAACCCTCATTGCTTGTTTCTCCAATGGATGCTTTAGGTACATCTTTTTCCATACATTGTGTTGGTTTTTCATGAGCAGAAGATATAGAGGACAAATTATAAAGGCGCTTCAGCTCTCCACGAACTTGGTATCGCTACGGGCGAACACATGCCAAGTAGTCAATTTCTGTTGAAGTCTTTACATGCGACAAAGATCCGTTGGATTTTCCTACAAAAACAAAAAGAATAACATAATTTGTAAATGATAGAAAAAATTTGAATTTAGTTTTTCTTTGTTGTTAAACATAAAAGAAATTAAATATGTTTATTTTTTTGTATGAGAAAAGAATTATATTTATTTATTTATTCTATTTTTGTCATAAAGTTCCAAGGAATAAAACTAAATGTGCTCACCAATGCTATGTAACTAATCTAAGGTGGATTTTTTTTTTGGTTGCTAAAATTTGTTTAGAAGGTGTTGGGTACATGACTCAATTGTTCTCATGCCTTTACTATGTTCTTTGTTGTATAACTTTGTGTTTGAGGACAAAGTTGAGTTCATAAAGGTATTAGCGATAGATGGTGATAACGTATGTTGAATCACTATTATCTAAGTTTTGTGCATTGCTAAGTGTTATGTTTCTAGGCCAATATACAATTCAAGCAAAACAACAAAGTTGTAAGAAAAACCGTTGGTCCAAAACAATATTTGATAGATGATAATTTATTACTCCATTTAGAACAACATTTCTATTAATTTTGATACTTTTAATAGTTATAGATATTTTTTGTGTACTTACATAGTAGTTATAAATTTTATTTCCGTATTTTCATACATTTGGTGAAATTATCATCATCAATCATTTATCTTTTTTATTACAACAAACGAAAATTATCAATAGTGTTACTTAACTAGGACTGAAATTAATTTGGCTTTGCTACGATTATTTGGCTTATTTGGTCATTTTTTTTTATGAAATTTTCGAACGTATCCTTAACTGAAGATTACAATCTCAACGCTTAATGTAATGAAATGAGAAAGTTATAGTTAGCTAAAAAATTGAAATTAACTTCAATACAAACATTATGTTCTACACACACATATATATAATTAAGCGGGTGAATTACCTGGAATATTGCTGAGCGGATGTAAGAGGTAGAACTGAAGTTCACATATACTCCTGAATCAAAATTAGAGAAAAATAGAGTTGTTGGCGAGGGTAAATAAATAAAATGAATTGAAGAGAAAGAAACTCAGTAGGCAAAAATTAAAGAAATTCAACCGTGTCTCAAATTCCATCTAACCAAACAAAGAATATCAACTCACTAAACACTAAAATTAAAGAGATTCGATATATTTTGGATAAAACTGAACACCTAAAAGACCAAAAGGTCCATATACATGCACAACATTCGCACACACACACACACATACATAATTAAGTGGGTGAACAATGAATCGGCACCATTCCTGGAAAAGCAATCCAATGAACAAAAAAGTTATATATTCACAATCAAACTTAACGAATTAGACATGAACTAATACAAAAAGATGGTGCCAGAGAGCTATGCATCAACAATGAAGAAGTAGGTAAATTCCACATCACTATTTGTCTAAATGTCACATTCTCATTAATAAATTCCCTATATCTAGTTGGTCAAAACACTGGAATAGAGTAAGGTGAGGTGCTCAAAAAAGACTGAAAGATGATACGAGTAAAAGAAATCATGTTCGCATGTCCACCAATTACTCTAGGCCTCCAAAAGCCATATATATTCAGAGCATTTTCCTATCAACTCATTATATTCGGCGAATGGTCGAGTTGTAAAATTATAAGATTATGTACTCATCCTAGAGGGGGTCAAATAGGCTAGGCTAGGCTAGACCAACAAAAATAACATGAAATAAACAATATATTATACAATGCAATCAAAACTAACAACCGACTTTAGTTATACCCAATTGTGTTCAATAAGCAATGAAAGCCTTTAACCACATAACGATCTATATAACATATCAGGAACGTCTTTCCCTCTATCCCCCCTCCCCCCAAAAAAAAAGAAAAAAAGAAAAGAAAAAAGTACTCGGATCTTAGTAGAACAAGTGCTCAAAATCCCTTTTTATTTGAATCGTTAAGATTTTTCCACCTTTAATTCCAATATTGTACGGTAAACCCAACTCAAGAAAAGAATCTTTATCACCCAAAACAATCACACCAACTTAATTCAATCTAAAATAAATAAAAAATACTTTTTCACTCAAAACCATTAGTTATACTCGATGTCCCATAAAACTCAGAAAGTATTGTTTACATTCATTAGTTATTAATCAACATAATTTTTTCTAAGTCTCTAGTTATATAATTGTTAAATCAACTCTTTAATGGATACAAATATATATTTTAATTTATAATACATTAAATCATATAAAAGAAATGTAGACATTATAACGCATGCACTTGCTGGTAAAGCAATAAATCAAAATATTATGCACAAAGTACGGAAACGGTCAACATAGGTGACATAGTTGGGACCATTGTTACTCAAAGGTGCACTAAAGCATATGGATCTCCCAAAGGATAAGCATGAAGCGTAAGACAGAGTGCAGGCTTCAACACATAGGGCATATAAAATTAAGTTCTTATGAATATATAAGAGTCTATTTACACAATTTTTTGACGTGTCAGTTCATTAACTATCAATCATTTATGGACCAAACTAACAATTTCAATTAAGTGATAAAAAAAATGAACAAATTATTGAATGAAACAAATTATGCAAATAAAGAATTCTAATTTCACAAAGAATCCCAAAAATTCAAATGAAAACAACACACAAAATCTCTAATTAAAACAGAACAAATGAATGAATTTGCATTTCTCCATAAAGATCATTCTAGGGCCGGTCATCCCCTCCATTAAGTTCAAATTATCAAATCATTCTTAATTGACTCTTCCTGAGTTTTCTTAGGTTTATTTCTTCTTCTAGCAGTACAATCTACCTAAATTAATTCACATTTTTCTGACTGGTGCTTCTACAAATCTTTACATGAAGAAATGAAAAAAAGGTAGCTAACATAGGTTGATGCAAGTTCGTCTTTTGGCTAAAAATCCGTGCTCAATTAGGTAAGAAAACTTGGACCTTGTTTCACCGTACGGTGGTGTTCTATATTAAAAAATCTAAATATAAAATCAGAAATTGTTGGAACGTAAATCTGGTCAAACGAAACATGCATAATAGGCAAAAATTAGAGAAATTCAACCATGTCTCAATTTCCATATGACCGAACAAGGAATGAACTCAATGAATACTAAAATTAAAGAGATTCAATAGATTTTGAAAAAAAAATGAACACCTAAAAGACCAAACGGTTCATATATATACACATCATTCGCACATACACACACACACACACACACACACACATATAATTAAGTGGTTGAATTACCTGGAATATTGTTGAGCGAATGAAAGTGGCAGAATTAAAGTTCACATATACTCCTGAATAAAAAATTAGAGAAATAAACTTGTTGGCAAGGGCAGATAAGTAAAAAGAATTGAAGAGGAAGAAATTTAGATTGGCCTCTAAACCAAATTGAGAAGAAATTAGGGTTCTTACCAAGGAGAAAGCTCGATTTGGAAGGATACAAAGCCAGAGCTGAAGAATCGTATTTGGCAAGGCTTGAAATAGATAAGAAAAGACGACATCAAGGTATGGGCTCCTCCTTTCAGACCTTTGTACACGGAACAGTAGCGCCTATGCTTCTGCGCTTCTGCAGACACCATTGTCGACGTAGGAAACAATTGTTTTGGTGAAAACTCAGCTAGAAGTGATGGGATTAGGTGGTGATTTGGAGAAGAAACTCATTTTTGTGTGCGGGAACGTTGTCTCTACGAAGAAAGGAGAAAGAGAGCTTGGGGATGTAGTACAAGAGAAGTCCAAAGGATGTGGGTAGTATAAGAAAGTAAAAAAGAAATGAAATAGGAATTGGGTTTAAGAGAGTACATGTGGGTAATTTTGGAGTGAGATAAATTGTTTTATGAAAAGTATCTATATATCTTAAGGATATTTTGGTAAAATTACATGGCCAAATGAATAGTCCCTCCAACCTTGCTTTATATAAGAGTAAGGAAATGATCCTAATGTCAAAATATGTGATTATCTTTTTTTTTTTTTTTTTTCCTTTTGTTTTTTTTATGGCCACCATGATTTCCTTAATGGTTAAGTAATAGAAAATTACACTTAATATTCTTTAATTATAAAATTATTCATATTAAATCTGATAATTATATTTATCTCTCCAAAATTATCAAATATTATCTATAAATTTTCTTAAATATACAGACATCCCAAAAATATTAAAATAATATTTTTAAAAATATAAATTTAATATTTACCTCCAAAAATTATAAAGTATATATGTATACCACAAATTTACAAAATCGTCTCCAAAAAAATATTAAACTTATATAAAATAATATTTTTCAAAATTATAAATTTTCAGAGTATTACATTACCCCTCATGTTGAATATAACACGGGTCTCAAGTTGAATGTAACACGGGTCTCGAGTTGAATATAACACCGGATTTATATTATATTCAACAGGATCTCGTATTATATTCAACACGGTCTCATATTGAATATAATACGAGATTGTGTTATATTCCCCTTTTACAACCGTATTCAACATGAGATAGTGTTACATTTTTATTTTTCATTCAATTTGATAATTCTTATTTCCTACATTTATATGCTTGATTTTTATCAATACAAACCAAATCAATTAAACCAAATGAACCCTAAATTTCATTCAAATCAACAAATCAATCCAAACAAATTAACGAAATCAAATCCAAACAAGTGATTGAAATTTATCCGGATCTGATTGAAATTTATCAAATTTTAGGGGGACATATGTAACATAATGTGCATAGGAAAAAGGTAAAACTGAGAAAACCCTAAATCACTCAGATCCAAAACCACTATTTATCTAACGCTGCTCGGCATCGAAATCGCTCTAATGGGTGCCAACAACTTTCGGGCTCAAATATGCTGGTTTCTTCGTCAAAATTAATGAAAATGACTGCGATTCATGAATCTTCATTCTGAATCTTCCTCTACTGCCGTTAATCGATTCTCCAAAGGTCTGCAATTTCCTCTCTTACCTCGCTTTATTTCAAGGGTTGTTTTGTATTAATTGATTTATCAAAGCGATGATGACCACGAAGCGACGACGACGAATTGCGTCTGCAACGGTGATGAAGCAGTGGCGAGCAACACAAGAGATGGGAAGCATGGAGGACAACAAATGACAGGAACACTCAAATTTGAGGGAGACAACAAAGACGATACACAAAAGAGAGAAGAAGTAGGGAATGAAGGGTGAAATTATCATTTCAAAAAAATAAGTACTAGCTGGTGCAAACTAGCGCCTTTTAAAGGATTATTATGTACAAAAAAAATAAATTATGAGATCATCTTGTAGATTTAACCTTTTAAGTGGACCCTTTGGTAATTTTTCCAAAATATTTTCACCTAGAAAGAAAGTAGACGTGATACAATTTAATTAAATTAGAATTTATTGACTTGTATAGATTGATAAAATTAATCTTAATTTATGGTTATTTATTTTTTATTTTATAGTAATTCACAAAAATTAATTTATAAAAATATTATTTCACTTTTATGATTATTTATATAATTTTTAATAGTCTAGTTATATTCGGTATTTATAATATGTCATTACTCAATAAAATTTATACATTTATTTTTGGATATTGCTATCAAGATAATCAAATAATATCTATATATTTTATATTTTAATATTAAAAATTATATATATATATATATATATATATATATATATTTTTTATTTTTTTTAAGTTCGCACGCGTGGTCTAAAACTATTTAAGTGGAAGTAGTTATTTGGTTGAGTTTTTATTAATTTAATGTTAATTCAAATGATAGACGCCTAGTCAAAGTGAAAGCTCCTTTTTCCATAAATCTTTGCTCGTCTTCAGATTAGATCATTTCCACTTCTCTGGATTGATAATTTTCTCAATCTCCAATCAATGGATCCGAGTTTCCGAATCCAAACAATCAATTTCGCGGTTCTCATATTTCTGATTTCTCTATTTCTTCCGGCATCTGAATCGAAGCAGGTAATCGTGATATTCTTTACTGAAATTTCAAGTTCTGGATTCTAGAGTTGAGTAATTTCGTTGTTTCTTCTTCTACCGGTTGGTTGATGGTATTGAATCATGATTCAGTGTTTGATGTCGTGTTTTAAGCTTATTTGGATGCGTACGCTTAGCAAGTTATCAGTTAAATTCAACTATGTCAATGATTTTTTTGTTTAATAAGTATTATATTTCATTAGATTAACCAAACAGATGTTGTGAGATTACGTCGTTTGATGGAATAATATAAGTTGTTTGAGTACTGACATCTCATGATTTTCATCAACTGGAGTTGAAGTTTTGCCATGGATTACAAACATATAAAAATGTTATATTCTGTTTGGTTATGAATTAGAGAGCATTTCCCCCCAGAAAACTGGGATTAAAAAACATAAATATGGGAACAAAAAATTTGGTTCTCATCTGTTTCCATATTTTTGAACGAATTTATTCGAAACATAATTATTCCAGAATTTCTGTTTTTGTTCGAAGTTTTTTTGGGAACAGAAGACTAAACAGGAGCCACCATAGTTCATGTATATAGTTTTCATGCAAGATGAATTTGTTTGGGCAGTGGAACTTTTTGATTTGACTCTCTCTCTCTCTCTCTCTTGAATTTTCTTGTAAACCAAACATAGTAATTGGATTCAGACTGTTAAAAAGAAAATTGGTTTGATTGCTTTTGTAGTTTTGTGATGCTGGGATAGGGGATGGAATTTCCTCGTGTGGAGTTCTATCGACTTCTCCATCAAAAATCTTGATAAAAGGTGGAACCGTTGTGAATGCTCACCATCAAGAGGTTGCCGACATATACATTGACAATGGGATTATTGTTGCCGTGCAGCGCAATATTAAGGTACTCTGGCCTCATTAGGTTATTTGATGGTCTTCTTGCATGATGGTTTTGTTCACTTGTATTGATTTAAAGGTGTATGATAAAATTCCTCAAATAAAAAATGCAAATGGTTGGACTATGGACTTTGATAGGTTGCCATTTAGATTGTGAGCTGAAAGTTAATCTGACTTAATAATGGTTGTTTTATCCAACTTGATTACCAGTTACCTTTCTAACTAAGGTAATGTTTGGTTATGAGGAATTGGAATTCCAAATGAATTCATTTCCAATTCCAATTCTGATACTCAAATTCAATGAAATTAAACTCTACCATAGATGAAAATATGACATCATTTTTAGTTTAAATTGAATTAAATGTTTCGTATGCAGGTTGGTGATGATGTCATGGTTATCGACGCCACTGGAAAGTTTGTCATGCCAGGTGAAGTTTCGTTTGATGACATGATAATTCAGTTATGTTTAATTAAAAGCATGTTCTAGGGATGATAACATGTATGTGATGATGATTTCTTGTAATAATTAGTCAATATGATCCCTTTTTTTTCCCCTAAAATCATAACATTGAGCTGATGCGTTCTTTCTCACTTGAAATGTTGCAAATAATACAATTTAATTTGTGTTAAATTGACCGAGCCTGATAAATTTGTACTATTACCTTTTTTTCGTTTCATTTTTTTGGGGTGTTTAACAGGAGGAATTGATCCTCACACGCACTTGGCTATGGAGTTCATGGGCACCGAAACGGTTGATGATTTTTTCAGTGGTCAGGCAGCTGCATTAGCCGGCGGAACAACTATGCACATTGATTTTGTCCTTCCTGTAAATGGAAGTTTATCCGAAGGTTATAAGGCATATGAGGCAAAAGCCAAGAAATCATGCATGGATTATGGTTTCCACATGGCAATCACAAAATGGGATGAATCTGTTTCTAAAGATATGGAAATCATGGTTAAAGAGAAAGGTTTGTTTTCCTTTGATCTTAGGTAGCGTTTGGTTTCATGAAATTGGAGCCTCAGAATTGAAATTACAAATGAAACCCTCGTGGAAATCCTTAAAAAATTACATGCGTTCATTTCCAATTCAAAGGCTTGAATTTCGTGCTACCAAAGGCTACCTTGTAGCCATTTGATGAAATTTATTGGAATTTTGATAAAAATTTGTACCCTTTTTTAATTTAATCTATAGGTGTCAACTCTTTTAAGTTCTTCCTAGCCTATAAGGGTTCTTTCATGATCAACGATGAACTTCTGTTGGACGGACTAAAGAAGTGCAAATCACTTGGTGCGTTAGCTATGGTTCATGCAGAAAATGGAGATGCCGTATTTGAAGGGCAAAAGCGAATGATTGAACTTGGTATTACTGGTCCAGAGGGTCATGCACTTTCAAGGCCTCCTGTGGTAATTCTTAAACTGCCGTTTTCTTTTCTTGATCAATATAAATGATATTTTAGTAAATAACTTAGAGAGAGAGCTGGATAGAGAGAGAGAGAGAGAGAGACGGGATTGAGAACTCGGTTTAAATGTTATTTATACCTGAGTAGTTGTTGGAGAAATTAAAGTTTAAGCAGTTTGCTTGTTGCAGTGGTTAAACCTACATGCACATATCATATATATTTCCTTCTGCGGATAATTAAAATGCTAAAATTCAGTCCTTTTTTTCAAATCTTAACTTAAATTAAACATTTATTGTGTTTTTTGTGTGATAGTTTTGAGTTTATCCTTCTGTAAAACTAGTCTATTATCTTGGTGCTCATGCAGTTGGAAGGAGAGGCAACATCTCGAGCCATTCGTTTAGCGGATTTTGTGGGCACGCCGCTATATGTGGTACATGTCATGAGCATTGATGCAATGGAAGAAGTAGCTAGAGCTCGGAAATCAGGTATCTAGATTTTTGTTTTCTCTCTTTTGAAATTTTGATTTTTGCACGAATTTAAAACGAGTTTGTTTAATTCACGAAACATTTATTTGAAGTTATTTTCATGACTTGTTTCAATTCATTTATGCAGTGTTTGGTTTCATGGAACTGGAGTTTCTGAATTGAAATTTGGAAAAAAAAAATGTTCATTTCAAATTCCAATCCCATGATTTAAATTCCGTGTTGCCAAACATGACCTTAGCTCTGTTACATTCATTTTGCACGTGTTACTTGGGTTGATTGCAGGACAGAGAGTTGTTGGAGAACCTGTAGTTTCAGGTTTAACTCTTGATGATTCTGCCCTTTGGGATCCCGATTTCATCACAGCAGCAAAGTAATCACCCCTCATCTTTTCCTTTATTCCATGTTTCACACAATACTTTCTTCAATGAGTGTGCTAAGTACGTGTTAGTTTTATAAATTTGCTAGAAATTTGTACCTGATTATGCTTTACTTCAAGGCTGTAAAGATTTTCTTTATATTCTCAACGATTTCGTGTGTTTTAGGTTTGTCATGAGTCCTCCTATTAGAGCATCAGGACATGGAAAGGCTCTTCAGGCTGCTTTGGCAAATGGAATTCTTCAGGTTCTTCTTTCATCTGTCTATTTTTTATTTATTTTCTAAGAACAAAAAATTATTTATCTATGTGCAAGGATTAATTTTTTTTTTTTTTTGGGGGGGGGTGTTTCAATCTGCTAAGTGATACGGTTTTATGTTCTTAAAATGTGAAACTTTGGACCGAGTTTTCCTCTAAAATTGAAATTTGGAGACATTGGGTGTCGTTTGATTTTGAAGTGTGTACACATTCTTTTTTCAAAAAAAAAAAAAACTCATTTATTTTTCTTTTAACAGCAAAAGTCGAAATAATTTTACAAAACAATTTCACAATACTGAATCAATCACTTCACCTTACTATTATAATTATTATTCTATTATTTTATAAATTTATTTTTTAACATCTTTTCCTCTATTAATTTTTCCGACTTTTTTGTCTACATGTTCTCCTTATCATGCACTTGCCTAACAAACGTCATCATTCTCTCTCTCTAATTTTAAAAATAACAATAGTTCTCTTTTCATTTATTTTTTCCCCCAAACTAAACTAAACTACTTTTGACAATTTGCAAAACCTGTGTTTTAGAATTTTTTTTTGAAACTGTTTTCGAATTTTAAACCATACGCACTTGCATATCTTCTAGAAGCATTTCCTATTATAAATAAGTCATAGTTGCTCGAACCTTCTATACTCATGTCAAACTCGCGATAAACTCGCACTTATCATGTCAAAACTATGGTGTCATCATAATCAAATTCGTAATAGCTTGTGTTCATGTGTTCAACCAAATGCATACTTTAAAAAGCCAAAAATGGTATATGATATTTCTTTTGATTTTACAATTTACTTGGCTTGATGTTCGAATTTTGCAGCTAGTAGGAACTGATCACTGTACATTTAATTCAACGCAAAAAGCTTTTGGAATTGGCGATTTTCGAAAAATACCAAATGGTGTCAATGGTAATAACCGTTTTTTTATCGATCTTTCCAGTATCAGTTTTATCATGTGCCAAAGTAAGTGTAATTCTCTGTGGCAAAATGTAGGTCTTGAGGAGAGGATGCATCTGGTTTGGGATACAATGGTGGTAAGCTAATATGTGTTTGGTGCATGACCATAAATATACTTAAGGATCCGTTTGGTTTATGACTCAAAAACAGTTTCTAAAAAATTAAAAAAATAATTTCAAAAGTAAATTTTCGAAAAATTAAAAAGCCTGTTTAGTTTGGTTATAGGACCGATATGATTGATTGAAATTGTGTGTGTATGCATGAAGGAAAGAGTGAAAGAGAAGTTAATATGAGGAATGATAACAAAATACGTTAAAAACAGCGAGGAGAGAAAAAAAAAAAAAAAAAAAACTTGAAAAGTAAATATTTTAAAAATAATAAAAAAAGTATATCATAAAAATATAGGTGATAATACGATGAATTTAAAATTGTGAAAAATTGTTTCGAAAACGTTGAATCCCACGTAGCTTGTGTTTCTGTTATCCGATCCTGAGCATTATATAAAGTTTAGGGCAATCCTTCTCTTTTAAGGCGTACTTCGAGAGTGAGTTAGGCCCATTGGGTTTCTACATGGTATCAGAGTCAGACCTTTCGTCTAATATTTGGTGCGTTGAATCCCACATTAATGTTGGGCCCCAGATATTTGTTTGTAGTGGTTTTTTAAAGTTCACCTTGCGCGTGAGGGGGTGTGTTGAATCCCACATCGCTTGTGTTATCTGATCCTGAGCAACATATAAAGTTTAGGGCAATCCTCCTCTTAAGACATCTTTTGAGGAGTGAGTTAGGCCTATTGAGCTTCTACAAAAAAAAAAGGTTTTTTGAGTTGCATTGTAAAAAAAAATGAGTTTTTTTTTTTTTTCAAAAATGAATAAATATCCATAGGAGTTGTGAACCAAACAACACCTAAGAATCTGTAATTGTAGAAACCCGATGGACTTTACTCGCTCTCAAAAGACACCTTAAAAGAGAAGGATTACCTTTCGACCTATATATAGTTTAGAATCAGGTAATACAAGCGATGTGGGATTCAATATGCCCTCTCACCTGCAAGGTGAAATTTTGCCAAACTCTTGCGCACGAATATCACGGGGGGGAGGGAAGGAAGGATCTAACATCGATGCAGGATTCAACACTAATCGTAGTAGTACCAATTATGCTCGACATATAGCTCATCTTCTTAATATTTTTCCTTTTCGTTCCAGGAATCAGGCCAAATATCTGTTACTGATTATGTTCGAATAACGAGCACCGAATGGTATCTTTTTTCGGGACATTGAATTTATAGTATTTTGCATAAAGTTTCTAATTATCTTTTTTTTTTTTTTTTCAGTGCTAAGATCTTCAATATATATCCAAAAAAAGGAGCAATACTTGTTGGATCAGATGCAGATATAATCATACTGAATCCAAATTCAAGCTTTGAAATAAGTTCAAAATTGCATCACTCAAAATCAGACACCAATGTCTATGAGGGAAGAAGAGGAAAGGTAATTTTTAGTTACAATCTCTATGATTTAAGAATAGCTCATAAACATTATATATAGGGGTTTTGACACTTTTTTACCCTCGAAATAATGACTTACACTATAGTGGGATGATTAGGAAACTTGAAGGTGTTATATGTTTAAATCAAAACCATGGGGACTGAAGTGAGATTTTGGTCAAATTAGGTAGTGTTTTGTTGTAAAGAATCGCCTTTGAACTCAATTTTGTGCTTCCAAACGCTACCTTAGGGTTTCAATTGGAGCCGCATAATTTTTCTAGTTTTTAATGAATAATCCCCGAACCTTTGGATGTGAAATTTAACAGTGTGTTTAATTTAACCCAAAAGTAATTTTCAGAAAATAGAATTTCTAAACATAGTTTTCTAAAAGTAGAAATAATAATAAAAAATGTATGGACAATTATTTAAAACAATTTTAGAGTTTTTTTTTCTGTAAAACTTGGAACAAAAATAAAAAATAAAAAAAATACATGTTTCCAGTTTGTTCCTAGAATTTTGTCGTAAAAATTTGGAACCAAAACAAAAAAAAAAACAAAAAAAAAAAAAAAAAGAAACAAAATTTCCAGGAACATAAACCGAAGAACAAGAACAAAAAGACTAATCACACACCTCGAATCATCGGATATCTATAATCTCAGTTTTTTTATTTTTTTTAGGGAAGAGTTGAAGTAACTATTGCCGGAGGGCGAGTTGTGTGGCAAAACGGCAAATTGAAAGTTGTTCCCGGTTCCGGCAAGTATATAGAAATGCCGCCGTTTAGTTATCTTTTCGATGGAATTGATAAAGCTGATGCGAAATACCTATCGTCCCTTCAAGATCCGGTGAAGTGATTTTCAGAGAAAAATTCATTATAATAATTTTTTTAGGAAAAAAAAAGAGGGAAAAATGTTCTTTTTCCTTGAATGTATGTATATTAAAGCAGGAATAATTAAGAAACTAAAAGGTATTTATTATTTTAGTTACATTTCACTTTTTTGTATATAGTTTCTTTCTTGAACTCAAAGTATATTTCCAAATTTTAACGAAAATGGTATAGTTTTTGGTTTCTTTATGTATCTTTTTCGTTTTAGACAAAACTATACTCTGCATCCCTTGGTTATGGAGCAAATTATATTTTACACCTTTAACTTTCATTTTTATGATACTAGAATTTCTCTGTGCTGAAAATATTGCATCGATTGTCTAAATTTTATTTTAAAAAAAATAATAAGTAAGAAAAAAATTGACAGTAAAAAAAGATAATAACGTATAATTTTTTTCCCTAGAATTTCATAAAAGATTTTATCTATTTATTTTTATCAAAATCAATCTTAATCATTAATTAATTGTATAGATTAAGAATTTTCTGTAACTAAAGGCATCATATAGATTTCATAACTTATAAATGTAAATAACTGTAAATAATAATAATAAAAAAAAAAGATAGGTCAATAATATACAAAATAAAATAAAATTAAGGTGTAAAATATAATATAATTTAGTAATGTCATAGGTGGAAGCATGATTTTGTTTTCTCCCAAATACTTTTATGATTAAATCTTATCCATTCATTCCGTTCAACTCAATCTCAACTCTTAATCTAAAGATTTTTTTTTTTTTTAAATCGTCCTGATTCATTATACAGATTTTTCATAAAATTTTACATTTACTGTTCATTATAACCATATCTGGTAAATTTTACGTTTGATGTTAACACAAACACAATTTTTAGGAAATCAATAAACAAATTAGTTAAAAATATATAATTTCAAGAAGTAAAAGTAATATAATTAGGTGCAAATTGTAATTTTAGTCTTTTAATAGGAGCAAAGTGAAATTTAGTCTTGTTATGGGTTCAAAGTGTAATTTATTTCATTTTAAAGAGCAAAATCAACCGTCTACTCTCCCAAATCGATTCACCGAAGCCCTAGATTTCTCTTCACCGACGATCATGGCGACGATCAGTCTTCGCAAGGCCAACACGCGACTCCCGCCGGAGGTGAACCGAGTTCTCTACGTCCGGAACCTTCCGTTCAACATCTCCAGCGAGGAGATGTACGATATCTTCGGGAAGTACGGGGCGATACGCCAAATACGGATAGGAACCAACAAGGACACCAGGGGAACGGCGTTCGTCGTCTACGAGGATATCTACGACGCCAAGACCGCTGTCGACCACCTCTCCGGGTTCAACGTCGCGAACAGGTACTTGATCGTGCTGTACTACCAGCAGGCGAAAATGAGCAAGAAGTTCGATCAGAAGAAGAAGGAGGAGGAGATTACTAAACTGCAAGAGAAGTACGGTCTTTCGAGTAAAGATAAGTGAGAAAAGAAAGTTGGAATTTCATCCCTATTGGGATTTCTTATGGTCTGGACTTGTAAAATTATGCGACTTTGTGCTATAGTTTTCGTTGCTTCCCTTTCCCCTTAAAAACTGAAGAAATTAAAGCATCAGGATTTTGTTGGTACTTGAAAATATGTGTTGTGCGTATTGAATTATGTTGCTTAATTCAATTATCTTTTGTGTAAATACTGTTTGTCACCTCTATGAAATGGCTGAAGTTATGTAAACTCAATTACGGTATTTCTTTACTCAAACATTTAGGAAATTAATTCATTAGCTGAAAACAATTCACTTCCCTAGCCCCAATCCGATGAGATGAAGGCTTGGGACTTGGTTCTATATTGAATTGTGCAGGTCCTGCAGATAGGATAATTTCATAGAAGCTAGGCCGGTGAATGTTAACTCTTCAAGTACCGGCCCACCAAAGAAAAAATGTATGTAGAAGGTGTGTAATACGTGTTTTTGTGCTACTACAAGTGTTTCCTCTTTAGCTTTGTTAAAAAATCGGTAACATTTGATCAGTGGTATTTTGTTTAATTAACTAAATTTTAGAAGAGGGTTTGTTTTATGATTCACTACAACAACAATTAAGTTCAAAGCAAACATGGAGGAATTTTGGATTTCTAGATTATCTAGTGACACTAGGTCTAGATTATGATTATGTGGTCAGATAGCATAATTGGACATGCCTTTTGGATTAGTTAATACCCATCACAACCATTTTGTAACTCTACTATGATACCTTGCCTCCTATCATACCTTGGCTATGGACTTGCCATGTCCCAGGGCTTCAAATAACTACTTATATGTACACACATAAATGGAGTTGAGGAAAACTCTGAATTCCCCAAAATGGGATTTTTTGTTTCTTAAAATTTGAATAAAGTTATACAAACGTGTGCATCCACTGTCTTGCATACTTAGAAATCTGTTTGGTCAGACACCAACTTTGTGTTCATAAAGATGACTGTGAATTGGATGTCGATGATTTGGATTGTGTGTGTCTGAATGGGGTGATGACCAGTTTGATGAAGGCATTGTGTACAAATGAGCGGCATTCATAGAAAATAGTATAGCTCTGTTCACTACCTC
Source organism: Eucommia ulmoides (assembly GCA_016647705.1). Classification (NCBI taxonomy): domain Eukaryota; kingdom Viridiplantae; phylum Streptophyta; class Magnoliopsida; order Garryales; family Eucommiaceae; genus Eucommia; species Eucommia ulmoides. Next base: position 46,168,335 of record CM028340.1, on the reverse strand, counting down.
GTATCTGTGAGGAGGATATCTATCAGAAATATGTTTGGCAGAGTAGAAACATGCAGGGTCTGCGTTCCACTGCTGTGCCTTCTGCTGTCCGTTGGCCACAGCCGTTGCGCTCCTGTGTGGTGGTTTGCAATCACCGCTCTCCTCGATTCATACGTATTTTCCATGTGACTTGCAATTATCAGACAAGCCATATGTTGATCAGTAATGCTGACGAGAAAGAAGTGAGTGGTTGTGAGCTTCATGAACAATGTTTTGTGGCATTGATGCACACTTGATGTCAAGCCGAATTCCTTGAGATTCATAGAAGAACCCGTCGCAGCATATTCTGCAGCAATGGCACTAGAAGGGCGAGAAGGGAGTTTCAAGCTTTCTGAGCACAAATATCCTGTTTTGGTATGTCGGGTGTTCCAGATTTCCCTGTAACTTATTGAAATGAAATTGGTGATCATAGGTGGGGCTTACGATTCCCTTGTCTTTTGCATTTTCCTTTCTTCATTCATGGGGTTTGATTTGTCTAATGTTGTTGCTTGAGCAGGATATGAAGTGATGGACCAGTTAAAGGGATTTTGTCAACTTTGTCTTTATGACCCTTTGGGAAACCAATCAGGTGCGATGTGATACTTAAGATTTGAAGTTCTTTTAAAGGTATAAAGTGAAATTAAGTCTGATGGGAGGTGATTTTTATAAATTGATCAACTTCCCCTTTTCCTTTTTCAAGAATTGTATAAATGGAATACAAGTGGACTTTAGGGGAGTGCCAATAGCACATCCTATTTGTTAGAGTAAACCCCTGACTTCATTGTTTCTTATTTCCAATTAATAAAATCACTGGCCTTCATTAAAAAAGTATACTTTAATACTTCAATACAATTACAATCATTAACGATTTTATTGAAAAACCTAAAGAAAATTATATAGAGAGATTTATGAAATATCTGTTTAATATTACTGTATATAATAATTAAACTCTCTCTTACGGTTTCTAAAATTTCACACGTATCCGGTGTGCCACTGCCATCACACCGACTACCATACATTTAATTTAAAGAAAAAGAACAGATGTTGCAACCAATTGTGTTTCTTGGTTCTATTCTCATAAATTAAAAGAAACAATTTCTGGATAGTAGTGTTACCAAACGTGTTTCTATTTTTGGAATACTCCAGAACGGAAACATAATTCCCATCCCATCCATCATAGGAAAATTGTCACATCCTTATCTGTTGAGCATTCTATGCTCGCCTTTGGGCTCGCCAAGATATAGCTGGTTGCAACATTGTGAGAAAGACATGCTTGGCAGAGTAGAAACTTGCATGGTCCACATTCTAAGTTTGCGCCTTTCTCTTGCTGTCTCTTGCATCCATTGCACTTGGTGGTTAGTAATCATCACGATCCACAATTCGAACATATTTGAGTGGGTGCAGATGATTTTTCGTCTTAAAAGTGCCGCCAAATTTGACATTTGAATACTTATCAAATGGGTGAATGCATTCGGGATGAAAAGATTAGTCGCATTCAGTGCGATGGTATAGCCACTTCATGTGGCCCATTTCCTCCTTGCAGATGTCGCAATAGAACTCGTCCGTGTGGTCGTCGAATGGCGGGTACTGCAGGGGATGGGGTGTGGGTCCCACCTGTGTCTGACGATTTGTGGCAACAACACACACCAACGGTCCAGATTGAACCTCCAATAATAGAAATCGAATCCAAATTGATCCATGTCTTTTTCGCACGACTTGCAATTCTCAAACTCACTGGATTCCAGGAATGCACTGGTAATCTCCGATAATTGAAGTAGTATGTGGTTATGAGCTCGATGAACAATATGGGTTGGTGTTGAAGCACACTTGATATCAAGGCGAACTCCTTCAAGAGATTCGTAAAAGAACCTGTAGCTATCTATTTTGCAACAATAGCAATTGAAGAGAGAGAAGGGAGTTTGGGGCTTTCTGAGCCATAAGATCTCGTTATTGTGATTTGGGCGTTTCATATTTTTTGGTGACTCTGCACAGTTTCTATGGAGAAAGTAATTGCAATCTTTGCAAGTATAGAATGGTGTACAGATTGGCTGCACGCACCCATCGCATAGTGTTCTTCTTCTATTTTTGATGATATCGTCGTTGTCTTGAGCGGAAGCTGTTAGAATTAGTGTGTGCTCGTGACTCCACTTGGTGATCTCTGTTAGAAGACGGGAGTTCGCGTTCGTCACGGAAAACAGTACTGCTAGAAGCAAGAATATTAGCTAAGGCATTCGTCACATAATTACATCTACGAAACACATGAGAAATACTAATATCAAAAGAGTGAAACCACAATTGGATAGAGAGCCAAATGTGAAAAACAAATCAATGATCGCTAAAAAATAATTCTCTTAACTAAGCGCAAAATATTGTAGTATAGTGCGTTTAAGTACAGGTATTGAATTCTCTGTCTTTGCTACTCTTTCTTCTCTCTCTAGAAACCCTAATGATGGAGGCGGCGGTGGAGACTTCTCCAATGTCGCCTTCCCTGCCAGCTTCGATTTACTCTCGGCCTCCTCAATTCTTTGTTTCGGTGGTTGTTCGGCATTGGTATCTCCCATCCTCACCAAATAGGCCACTATCTCTGCCTTGCCACCGCCATCTCCGAACACAAAAAATGGGCATCATTGCTGAATTAAGACGAAACCATCGTTGTACCTACAGGCTTCCCCTCAGATCTGAGCCCTCTTTCACTTCTCTCACCACCTCTCGCTTCGTTGGACTCGATTTGAGCCTCTCACCCTCTTAGATTGGAGCCCTTTTTCACTTCTCTCACCCTTTCCTATGTCGTCCCCAGCTCGGGTTCTCACATTTTTTCATGATCGACAAGGGTGAGGGCCTGGACGACGTCCGACGAGTGTTTTTTCCTCGATCTGCCACCGTGGATCTGGCGATTTCAGGCTGTATTTGGCATCAGACCGCCGCTGCCACCATTGACTGCTATTTCTGATCTTGGTTTTAGATTCCAACAATAGTTGCGTGTGTTTGTTATTGTTTTGTTTTTATTCGTTTCCTGTCAACTATTGTTGTTAGGACCTACGCTTGGATTTGTTGCCTTTGTGCAGTTTTCTTGATTTTCTTGTGCAGGCTCCAGCAATGTGTTCGGCCTCCCTTGGAGTAGGCAGTGTTCCACTGTTTTTTGCTATTGAGTTGAATTGGATTGATTACGGTTCATCTCATCCAGAATCTTGGCTGCTTAGCGTAGTCAATATTAATTCCAAGTGTTTATTCCATTTAATTGCTGATATGTAAGCATGTGTTTGTTGGATCATCATGCTGATTTACAGTTTGCTTTGATTTGTTTTGGATTGCTTCTTTTCTTCACATCCAAAATACCTCACCATAATCCTAACTTGTAAAAAGGGGGTTTAGCTGTTCATTATTTTGTGGATTGATATTTTTGCGGATACAATCCTCAAAAAATACCAATATCACTTTTGGAATTTTGAACCAAGACTTCCTCTTTTTACAAAATGGTGAGAAGATGATCTGAAAATTAGGACTTTTTGCTCAAGCTCTTCCTCTCTTCCCTCTCCAAATCTCCTCCTTCGGCTGAACACTAGGGCTGTGCATGGGTCGGGTTGGCCGAAATCCGAGCCAACCCGACCCATGACCTGACAAGATCGGGTGAAAAATACTAAAACTCGCCGGCCGATCGATTGGCATAGCAACCGACAGGTTGTCGGGTTTGTCGGTTGTAGGTTGGGTACGGGTAGGTACGGGTCGGTTGGGGATACGGGTTGAAGGTCGGGTCGGGCTTTGGATGGTCTGGGTTGCTGGTAATTTTGATGGGTCTGGGCTTCGGGTTGTGGTCGGGTTCGGGTTTGGGCCCATTCAAAAAAAAATTATTTGAAACCATTCAAAAAAAAAGAAGAAAAAAGATCACAACATTTAGGGAAACCATTCAAAATAAATAAATCACAAACTTAGAACAAAAAGCAAAAAACACATCCAAAACCAATATAACGGATACAATTTTTAATAAAACAAAATCACAAGTTAACAAAAAATACATCCAAAAAAAAAATCAAAAAATAAATTACAACTTAATCAAAAAAAATTAAAACTCCTTGAAGGCCAAAACGATGCGTCTTCCAATTTTTTCCATTCACTTTGTATAATATAAATAGAACTTCAAGATATTACCTACAAAAAAAAAAAAAAAAATTAAAATAATATACAAAGAAGAGAAAAAAAAAAACAAAAAACAATTAAATAAATAACTTGAGTTGAAGATGAGCCTTGCGAAGGATTTGATATCTCCAAATCTAAATCCACTACAAAAATCAAATATTGTTTTTATAGTCTTATCATAAAAATACTAATTAAATATCTAATTAAAAAAACTATGAAAAAACACTATAATTTAAATTACCTAAATCTCGTTGCAACTCCTCAATATCATCCATCCCTTTTTAAAGTGAAATCGTCACAGAAGCTTGAAACCAATTTTGACAACAAATAAGAGCTTCTACAATCAATGGAGACAACGAGCTACGAAACGGATCAAGCACATGGCCCCCAGTACTAAATGCCGATTCCGATGCAACCGTAGAAACCGGTACAGCCAACACATCCCTCGCCAATTGAGATAATATTGGAAACCTACTAGTGCTACTTTTCCACCAACTTAAGATATCAAAATTCTCATCACTTGCACCTTGGGGATTTTCGGCCAAATATTTTTCTACATCATTTTTACCCTCAAAAAATTGTCTCCCCGCTAAAACATTTTGAAAACGAGAAGCGATTAATCTATGGGGATCATCCACATCCACATCGACCGACTTCTTTGATATTCCACTAGCGTCACTAGTACTACCACCGAAAATATTCTCAATAGTTGACCCAAAAGAAGCATAACAATCAAACAACCGATTCAAAACATCTTTTACTTTTCCAATTAACTCATTTGCACACACTTCATCATACATATGGCAAAAACAAAACTGAAGATAAGATAACTTTTTCCTCGGATCCAAAATAACAACATATAGAAGAAGATTTATCTTATCTCCAGTCCTTCAGTATTTATCAAACTTAGCTTTCATACTAAAAGTCATTTTCGATAGCAAATGATCTTCACTTTGAATTAACTCATTTATTTTCCCATGAATTATAATTATCTCATCAAAAAACGTATTTGACGTAACAAACAAAGTACTTGAAAATTGTTTTGTAGCCACATAAAAAAGCCTAAAAAACTTCACAAAACAATGAACATTTTCCCAGTCTAGACTACTTGGTGGACTTCCACCACTCTCACCATCAATAATATCCTTATCAAAAAAGTGATTCCGATATTTTTCGTCCTCAATCTCCAATCTGCCAAAAGTTTTTTCGAATTTTTTTGCACTTTCTAGCATCTTATTTGTGGAATTCCAACAAGTTGGAACATCCAGATACAAGAGACTTTTCGATTCAATATTAAACAGTTCAACACATTTTTTAAAAATATGAAATCTATTTGGAGAACCTTTAAAATATCTAACCGCTTCTCGAACTTTAATTACTAACTCGTGCAGTTCTTTTAATCCATCACAAACAATCAAATTCAAAATATGAGTACAACAACGCATGTGTAAAAATTCATACCCTAAGATTGTACCCTTCCAGACTTTAGTTACTCGTTGCAAGAATCTAATAGTAGTACTATTAGAACTCGTATTATCAACCGTCAAGGTGAAGTAATTATCAATATTCCATTCTCGTAAACACGACTCAATTTTGTTCCTAATCGTTTCTCCCTTATGATCTTCAACAACACAAAAACTTAATATTCTTTTATGAAAAATCCAATCATCATCAATAAAATGACACGTAAGACACATATAATTAAAATTTTGTATTGAAGTCCAAGTGTCTGTGGTTAAGCATATTCTACGATCCTGCATAACTTTCTTTAAATTCTCTCTCTCCTCGTGATATATCTTCACGACGTCTTTAGCAACCGTAGTACGACATGGAATATTTTTAAATTTTGCTTGCAAAGCATAACAAAACTTTTTAAAGCCATAATTTTCAACAAATCTAAATGGCAATTCATCCAAAATTACCATTTCTGTTAGCACTCTTCTAGCTTTATCCACGGAAAAACTAATTAATACAAAACTATCTTGTCCATCTTTTTAAGTTGAGTAATTAACTGAGTTTGTCCCTTATCTAACTCCCTATATGGATGATCATTATAAACATGAATGTGAGCCTTTAAAATACTAGTCCCATGAGTTTTCGGATCGACATGATACACTTTGCCACAGTAGTTACAAGATGTTATTTTATTTCCATTCTTATCTTCAAATTTCACAAAATGATTCCAAACATTTCGGTAGTGGTGGTTTTTCAGTAGGGGGAGCAGGGGCAGGAGTTGGAGGGTTACCTTCGAGAGGTGTAGAAGAATCCCCAACAGTAGCTTGTCCATATGGGAACAGAAACAGGAACAGCCGAACAGAAACAGGAATAGCCGAACAGAACACTGGAACAGAACACTAAACATGGAAAGTGAAAACAGAGTATTAATCAAACAAAACTATTTTAATATGGGAGCAGAACATAAATATAGAAGAACGGAATATGAAAAAACGTGGGAACAGAAGCAGAAACAGAGTATGGGAACAAAAATATACTTTCACATAGCTTTCCCCCCCCCCCCCCCCAAAAAAAAAAAAAAAAAAAAAAAAAAACAAACAGAACACTAAGCCACTAATCAAACAGAATATGGGAACAAAACATAAATAAATAATCTATGAATATGAAAAAATGTGGGAACAGAAGCAACAACAGAAACAGATTAACAGAGTGTGGAACAAAAATATATTTTCACATAACTTTCCAAAAAAAAAAAAACACTAAGCCACTAATCAAACAGAATATGGGAACAGAACATAAATAAATAATCCATGAATATTGAATATGAAAAAACGTGGGAACACAAGCAGGAACAGAAACAGAGCATGAGAACAAAAATATATTTTCACACAGCTTTCAAAAAAAAAAAAAATAGAGCACACTAATCATGGGAATAAGAACACTAATCAAACATAATATTGATCCAAGAACATATCATGTAATGAACGGAAACAAAAAACAGAAACCAAAAAAATAAAAATAAATAAACAAACAAACAAAACAGAAACATATGATATCAATCATACAAAATAAAAGTTTGATTTAAAGTTCAAAAACCCCCATAACAAACAAATTGAACAAATTGAAGAACTCACCTTAGTTTTGGATTTTGGCTTCAAATTAATCAAACAAGGGAATTGAACATGAGTCAAGAGACGGCCGAGAGGAACTGAGGAAGAAATTACCTTTATAGCCATTGTCATTTGTCGAAGGGATTTGAGGCGATTCGAAGGAATTCGAAGCGACGCAAGAGCCTAGAGGCTAGAGTTGAGGGCGCTTAGGTCCAGCCTACCAGGTCCATCTCCGATGAATCGTTCGCACCTGAGAAGGCCTGAGATTGAGCGGCTAGGTCTACGCTTGGTAGATGAAGATCAACACTTAAGGTTTAGGTGAACTGAGAGATGAGATCTGAGAGAGATTTGAGCGCTAAGCTAGCCTGCTGCTCAGACCTAATCCTTAGATATATATATAATAATATGTGAATGCCGGTTGGGTCGTGTGAAAACGGGTCGTTGGAGATGAAATCTGACGACCGAACCGCCTGGGGGGCCTATCGGATCGGGTTTTACCCGATCCAAACTTTGAGTAAAAATACCCGAGTAATTCGGGTTTTGCGGGCGGGTCAGGTTATTCGGGCTCTTTGCAGAGCCCTACCGAACACTATATTTAAAGGAGAGTCATTGCTCCACATACTCCATGGGGAATAATTTTTTTGTTGGCCAATAGTGTCAAGATCATAAAAAAAAAAAAAAAAAAGTAGGGACAAACAGGTGGCGCACTGCTCAATGTGCACCACCAAGGCAGCCTTTAATTAATCCCATCCTCCCAACGAAAAGTGGTCAAGACAAGTTCTCTTTATTGGAAATGTGGTCAAGACAACAGGGGCGGCAGATTTCGGCGAAAATGACAAGCGGGCCGGTTACCGTTCACAAATCACGAAATTATTGTTCATTAGCAGCGGATACTATTCATCCATGCGAGCTACTATTCATTTGTGCGTACGGTTCAACGTGATTTGTTTGTTTTTTTTTTCCGTTTTGTTCCAAATTAACACCGTTTTACTCCAATTTTAAAAATCTACAAAAATAAATAAAATAATTTAATTTCTAATAGTTTAATTTATTTAAAAGTTTAATTTAGTGATATTAGATCGTACAAAATGTGGTGCGATAAACCAGTCAGGACAGTTCTTGCGGACGGCCATAACCAAACTCTTTGAATCACACTCGATAATAAGCGGAAGGAGACCCAACCGGATGACATGTTGAAGCCCCTGAAATAAACCATGCGTTTCAGCGAGGAAACTATTCGTAACTTGCAGTGACGAATAGAAAGCAAAGAAAAACCAGCCAAGATGGTCCCTAATGATTCCACCACAACTGACACGCACGGTGAACCGTTTCAATGCCACGTCAACGTTCATTTGAAGACATCATTGGGGGGGGGGGCGCGGGGAAGGGGGGGCGACCAGTGACAAAGAGAGAGCACGAGTGATGGACAGATGAATAGCACAGCCCAACAAACTGAGCAAGTGCCAAACAGAGAAGAAGACTACTTGTAACTCAAACTTCTATTAAGATCTCGCAGCCACGATTGAACTTTGAAGAATATTCTGTTCGCATCCATCGGAATATTATCATGAAACACTTTATTTCTCGCAAACTAGATTTCCCAAATAATAAGGGAAGATATCATATTTCCCAAGGAGCAGAATTGAGATGGACTCTTCAAAATATGCCACCATAACATGAAACGGTCTTGGATAGGTTGAATGATGTAGGGGACCTTAAATAAAACACTGTAACGCTTCCAAACATTGCTAGCAATACACCCAGAAACGAAAAGATGAAAAGAAGCCAATGGAAGGCTGATGGCTAGTTTTTGAATGATTGAATCAACAGGCATACACTGTCCCATTAATTTCCAAGAGAAAATCAAGATTTTAAGAGGAATGCGAAGCTTCCAAAGGGTCGAGAACTGGGGAAGAGACTGGTCAGGAAAGATCCATCTCGAGTCGGGGTCCAAATAAGCCTATCCGAGAAGCTATTGAGAAAGGGTTTTTCTTACTCCACATACTGAACTTCTGCATTGTCAAGGTCAATATTCCTCCAATCCTTGGGAGCTATACTAGTAGCTACAGTATTCAAATTTGCCGTAATATTCAGATCTCGGGAAAGGATTCCTCGACCCCAATTATTATGCCAAAAATAAACCAATTCGCCATTTCCAACGAGCCATTGAGAATTCTCCAAAAAACCCTCCCTAACATCCACTATGTCCCTCCAGAGACGGGAGCAACCAGAGTTAGCAATCCAATAGCAAGATAGACCTTTTGTATATTTTTATTTCATGAAAGAACACCAAAGGGGAGAACCAGTCAAGAAATTCTAAAGAAGTTTCATAGAGAGTTTTCTTCAAATCCATAAGGCTACATAGACCTAGGTCGCCGTTGTCCTTACTAGTGCAGAGAGAACTCCAAGCTACCCAATGACGATGAGTAGGATTACCGACCGAACTCTAAAAAAATCTAGCAATCAAAGATTCCAACTTTGTCTTTATTACCTTTTGAGACACCAATCAGGTCCAATGTGGTCCGTGAGATTTGATGTGCTTTTTGGTTTAATAAAGTAAAGTGGCGTTTGGTTGTGTGATATAGAATGTAGCCTTTAGTTAGTGTTTTTGTGTTTGTGTTTCTATTTCTAATAAATTGGGTGGTGTAGACACGACATTTTGACCGCTTCGCAAAAAAATTATACTTTATTTTATAGTTATCTTTATTTTATTTTTCTATTTATTTTTTTTTGATTGTACCGTATTTGTGCGGTTTAATACTGCTAAATTAAGTTTTATTAATCTCTTAAGTAAATTAAATATTAGTAATTGATTTTTATTTTTTGGGTTTTGTAGATTTTTCAAAGTGGAATAAAAACGCGTTAATTCAGAACAAAATGGACAAGAAATATAATGTGCTAAAAATACGAGGTGGAAAATTCCCAACCTTCAATTTGAACGGCTTAAATTTAGAAGGGAATTACTCCCCTCGATGCGTGTGTGCGGGTGTTTTATTTAATTTGTATTAAATATAATGTGCTAACAATACGAGGTGGAAAATTCCCAACCTTCAATTTGAACGGCTTAAATTTAGAAGGGAATTACTCCCCTCGATGCGTGTGTGCGGATGTTTTATTTAATTTGTATTAAATATAATGTGCTAACAATACGAGGTGGAAAATTCCCAACCTTCAATTTGAACGGCTTAAATTTAGAAGGGAATTACTCCCCTCGATGCGTGTGTGCGGGTGTTTTATTTAATTTGTATTAAATATAATGTGCTAACAATACGAGGTGAAAAATTCCTAACCTTAAATTTGAACGGCTTAAATTTAGAAGGGAATTACTCCCCTCGATGCGTGTGTGCGGGTGTTTTATTTAATTTGTATTAAATATAATGTGCTAACGATACGAGGTGAAAAATTTCCAACCTTCCATTTGAACGGTTTAAATTTAGAAGGGAAATTATTCCCCTCAATGTGTGCGTGCGTGTGGGTGCGTGCGTTTTCTTTAACTCATATTAAATATAATGTGCTAACAAGATGAGGTGGAAAATTCCCAGCCTTCCATCAGAACGGCCTAGGTTTAGAAGGGAGATCACTTTCCTCAATGTGTGTGTATGTGTATATGTGTATATAAGGAGGATTTAAAAATAAAATAAAAACATTCGGATTTAAATTCTAATTGGACTTAATCGGATAAGGTACCGTCTTTGGACGGGCGTCTTGAGGTGCTTGACACCTTCCCCAAGCGTAACTGACCCCCGAACTCTTTAAACGAATCTCGGGTCAGACCATGTTATTTTTGGAGTCAAATTTTACTTAAGCCATTTTTTTAAATTATTTTCAAAAAAAGAAAAATATGGTGACCTAGCACATCATTTAAACCCAATGCTAGGTGGCGACTCCTTTTTCTAAAACAGGCTTAAGTATATTTTAATGAGAAAATCGACGTTTTTAAAAACCCTTCTCGTTTTACCAGCGCCAAGCATATATAAGCATATATCTATATTTTTTTTATTTTCTCTGGAAAATCGAGGCGCGTTCAGGTGGGATGAGAATTATGTTTTCGTTATGAAGTATTCCCGAAAAAGAAACATATTTGTAACTACTATTGTTTTGAATTTTTTGTTTTGGAGCAACTCCAACAGTTTGGTCATCTTTTGTGTCATCCCAAATTTTGACAATTTTGATGCCAAAATGAGCTCTACCAGCTCAATTATCATCTGTGTCATTTTGACGTATATGATCTCCGTGTGCCATATTTGGCAGATGCTATACCCTGTGCCATATTTGGATGGGAGTTTGATTAGGGTTGGGTTAATCTCGGGATGTTTTAGGGTTTTAATTTTATTTTAAATATAACTTATTAGGGTTTATACTATTTACCTCCCCTGTCATTTTGCCTTAAACCAGATACATCTCCTATCATTTTACAAATACCAATCAACTTCCTTATCATTTTGGTTAAAGACCACCAACCTCCCTTATAGATAAAAAATTAATAATTTTTTTATTTTTATGACGATTTTACCCTTAATTATTTGAAAATGATGAAATAATTAAAAATTAAATACATAAATAACCCCTTAATTTTATATTTCCTCTTTCATTATTTACAATAACATCCCTAAAATCCCACCCCAACCGCCGCCTCCTGTATTCATCAGTCCTAATCTTCAATCCTCTATTTTCCCCAACCTACCCCTTCTTCGTTGTAAAGACATTCACATTATTCCTTTTTCTCCTCCTCCTCCTTTCTCGCCAAAGAAAACCCCACCCACCTCCTCTTCCTTTATCTCTTTGTCTCTCTCTCTTTTTCTCTACTACTAGATCCGTCGCCGGCAACGGATCTGGAGTGGCCTCGAGCCTTTTTCTTTCCCTCTTCCAACCAGTGGAACCAAACAACCCCGCGCTTTCTCTACTATGGGGAAGCTATCTGAAGGAATAGGGGAAGCCGATGAAGGTTAAAGAGGGAAATAAAAGATGCTTACTTCTGGCAATCGGGAACTAATCGACTGAGGACGCGAGCTTTTCTTTGGACGGCGGGTAAGTTCTTTGGTTTTTTTCAATTGGAGGATGCTTACTCTTGGTTTTTTCGACGACCGGTTGTTGCTGGACACGGTCTCCCACTGTCTCTTGTTTTTTATGAATTTTAGCTTCAGCCGGTTTGTGAGGATTGCGCGACTCCACCTGGTTCTTCTTTTGGCCGTCATGGCAAGGACGCGATCAGCCGCTTCGCAATTGAACAACCTGAATTAATTGATTCCAATAATTAATGGCACTTGACGATCCTTTTTTTTCTTTCTAAATGATAGAGAGTGAGAAACCAAAGACAAAATCGACAAGTAACGGTAACGAAGAGAAGAAAAAAACAGGGGATGATGATGAACAGAAAACAGAGGACTCTGTTTTGACTTGCTCAATCCGTGATTATTATTATAATTATCTTGTTAAAGAAAAGGGAGAGGATTCCGTCGGTGGCGGATAGAGTGGGATGCAGTGGCGGTGGGAGAGGAGGGTGGACTGGAGGTGGAATAATGAAATTATTTAATAAATAGGGGTCAAAAGTATATTTTTTATAATAACAATTTTAATGAATTTTTTAAAAATATAAATAGAATTAAAAACAAGGGTATTTCCTCCGGAGGTCCCATTTCCTAGTTAGACAACTTTTTGAGTCCTAGGTGGCCTGTAGTGTTGTGAAAAGTCCCATTTTGAATTTTTTGACTTGAAAAGTCTCATGCTTAGCTGGCAATACATTTTTCATTCCATTTTTGCCCTTACAATTATTTATAGGGACGTGCGCAAGGGTCGCGTCGTGCTCCAGCAGTCGCGTTTGGTGACGTTGCGGCGGGTGTAGGAGTGACATTCTTTTGTAAATTACAAATCTTCTGAGGGGAAAAATCAGCAATCCCATTTTTGTGGGGGTTTTGGGCTGATCTAAAAACCCATCGTCCTTGAAAAGGGTTTTTTTAACCATTTGGGACTGCAAAAATTTTTTCCCTAAAAACAAAAGGCACTTATGTCTTTTTACAAAAAAAATATAGTCAAAGAGGTTGACTGATATATGTCAAATGACAGGAGAGATTTGTGATTTTAGACAAAATGAGAAGGAAAGTAAATGGTATAAATCCTAACTTATTATTATAATTCAATTTCGTGCTACCAAAGGCTGTCTTATAGCCATTTTATGAAATTTAATGGATTTTTGATAAAAAAAAAAAAAATAAAAAAATTGGTTTTTTTAAAAATTAAAAATCTATAGCCCCTAGGTGTTGTTTGGTTTAGAACTGCGTACACAATTTTTTTTATTTTTAAAAACAAAAACTCATTTATTTTTGGGAAACGTTTTGAGAGGTCCCAAGATTTCAAAAATAACTTTCTAAGGACCATCTCATGTATAAAAAAATCACTATTACAAAATTCCATAAAATGATATTTTTATGGGATGAAATTTTTGGGAGAAATTTCCTTTATTTTTCTTCTAACAACAAAATGAATCACTTCACATTTAATTACCAAAAAAGAAGAAGAATCACTTCACATTAATATTATAATTATAATTCTATTATTTTATAAATTTATTTTTTAACATCTTTCCTCTATTATTTTTTCTGGCTTTTCTCTCTACACATTCTCTTTATCACGCACTCGCCTAACAATCGTCATTATTCTCCCTCTCTCTCTGTTTTTAAAAATAACAATAATTCTCTTTTTGCAGCTAGTAGGAACCAATCGCTGTACATTTAATTCAACACAAAAAGCTTTTGGAATTGGCGATTTTCGAAAAATACCAAATGGTGTCAATGGTAATAACCGTTTTTTTTACGATCTTTCCGGTATCAGTTTTATCATGTGCCAAAGTAAGTGTAATTCTCTGTGGCAAAATGTAGGTCTTGAGGAGAGGATGCATCAGGTTTGGGATACAATGGTGGTAAGCTAACATGTGTTTGGTGCATGACCATAAATATACTTAAGGATCCGTTTGGTTTATGACTCAAAAACAGTTTCTAAAAATTTAAAAAAATAATTTCTAAGGATCCGTTTGGTTTATGCCAACTTTGTCTTTATGACCCAGCCTTTGAGAAACGAATCAGGTCCAATGTGATACATGAGGTTTGAAGTGCTTTTTCGTTTAAAGTAAGGTGGTGTTGGTTGTGTGATATAAAAGTCTCTGTGGCGTCTGTTTGTGTTTCTGTTTCTGCTCTTAGGTTTCTGTTTCTTTTCCCATAAAACTTCGGAATATAAATGATTTTAGATAAAGTTCTATTTGGCTGTAGTTTTGATGCTGTTGTTTTTTTTGGGTAGAAAACTTGGAACGAAAACAAAAATTTGGAAACATAAACGTTAAATATCTTCATAATTGATTAAGTAAACGCCGGTTTACTCGAAGTAGAAATAGAAAAACTGAAACACCACCCTTAATGCTTGACTTGCTCTAAATCTTTGCTTTAGAAGCTCAATTCATTCATATGCATTATGAATATATGTTTATATTGCTCTTCAGATATTTGATTAAATGGTTTAGGTGGATTTGGTGCTGATCGGATATTGCTCCTTTGTCTCAAGTTATTTACAATTTCCTCTCATTTTCCAGGTAAGAAACATATGCATCTCATCTTATGTCTCTTAACTATTTTTGCTAGCTTAAACATGTCTATGTTTTAAACATTTCGTGGCGTGTCGTACGTAAAACTTTTTGACCAAAATTTTGAACGGCCATGAAACTATTCAGTCATTTCCGAAAGAATTGAATGCACCCTTTTAAAATGTTTATATACCAGGGATTCCCGGTGAAGGGAGATGAACACGTTTGATTATATTTTAGGCAGCGTTGTAAAAGACAGGGGTATTGGGTGAAGCGTTTTGACCTGTTCAAGCGAGGTGTAATTCTTAAAGTCTAGGGCATAAGTCCTGCTATACATAATTTTTTAATATTTTAAAAATATTATATATATAATTAAAAAATATTAAAAATAAATAAAAAGAATATATATAAAAAATAAATATAGAACTCGTCCAGGTGGTCGTTGAACGGAGGGTACCGTAGGGGGATGTGGTGTGGATCCCACCTATGTCTGATGGTTGGTGACAACAACGCACACCGGTTGTCCAAAGTGAAGCGGCGAAAATAGCAATGGAATCCAAATTGATCCGTATCTTTTCTGCACGAGTTGCAATTCCCAAACTCACTTCCTGGAAATCTCAGATTTAAGTGTGTGGTTATGAGCTCGATGAACAATAGCCAACGGTGTTGAAGCACATTTGATATCAAAGCGAACTCCTTCAAGAGATTCATAGAAAAACTCATTGTTGTCTATTCCGCCATGGTAGCAGTTGAAGAGGAAGAAGGGAGTTTGGGGCTTTCCGAGCCATAAGATCTCGTTATCGTGAGTTGGGTGTTTCATATAGTAACTCTGCACAACTTCTGTGGAGAAGGTAACTGCAATCTTTGCAAGTGTAGAATGGTGTACACATTGGCTGCACTCACCCGTCGCATTGTGTTATTTTGCTGTTTTTGATGATATCGTCGTCATCTTGAGCGGAAGTTGTAAGAATTAGTGGGTGATTGTGACTCCAGTTGATGATCTCTGTTGGGTGTGGAGTGTTTTTGGTTGTCCTTTTCTTGGAATAGTGTTTAAAGAGCTTTGTTGATGCTTCATCATCACGTGGCGGAAAATTCTTCATGTTTGTTTCTAAATTATCAAAATTCTTCATGTTAGTTTCTAAATTATCTTGTTCATCTTCGGTCTTTGTGTCATCATCACTGAAAACACAAGAAAATAAGACCCAAACCCAATTATGATACGAAAATTAGGGCTTGTTTGGTTTTGTTTTGAAAAAAGTGTGGAAGGTAACGAAATGGGAAATTACTGGTGAGGTTCTCTCGGTAGTCTGAACATAACATCCATCCTGCAGGAGGACTACCTAGCGCAGGCCATTGCCATCACACCATCAATTTAAATTATTTAATGTACAATGCGCGCACATCGAATTGAACAAGCCATTGCTGTCGCACCACATATGAAAGAAATCTTGTGTGATATTTTGTTTAATGCATTGCTTGAGTGGAATATTGATAAAAAATTATCTACCATTACGGTTGACAATTGCTCGACTAATGATGCCATGATTGATGTGCTCTTGGATAAGATTGACTGTCATACGCTTTTATTAAATGAAAATTTATTTCATATGCATTGTTGTGCACATATCTTGAATTTAATTGTAAAGGATGGATTAGATGACAAAAGGGAGTGGGGAGAAAATTTGAGATAGTGTAGTTTATTGGACGGCAACACTAAAAAGACAAGAAAAATTTGAAGAATCCGCTCGTCAATTGCGTATTACATGTACGAAAAAGTTAGGACTTGATTGTGCAACGAGATGGAATTCCACGTATTTGATGCTTGAAACAACATTGTTGTATAAAGATGTTTTTCCTCGTCTTAAACAACGTGAGAGTCAATATAAGACAGTGCCTACTGAAGAAGAGTGAGAATTATCATGGGATATTTGTCGTCGGTTGAAGTTGTTTTATGATTTTACTGAATTATTTTCTGAGACAAAATATCCTACTGCTAATTTATATTTTCCATTAATTTGCAAGATTAAGATGTCATTATCCGATTGGGTTAATTCTTCTAATGATGTGGTGAGAATAATGACAACGTGTATGCTAGCAAAATATGACAAGTATTGGTAAGAAATACATGGGGTGTTGCCTCAGTGTTGGATCCAAGATATAAAATGTCTTTGTTAGAGTATTATTTGGGGAAACTTTATGGAAGTGACGCCTTTCGTGAAATGAAGAAAGTTCGGAAAATTTGTTATGATTTGCGTTATGAATATCAACAAAAGTCTAGGATAGACCAAAATAAGGGTGATGATCCATCAAGATCAAGTTGTACTTGGAGATGATCTTAAAGATTATGAGGAGTTTATGAATGCAAAACAAAATGATGCTATGAATGTCAAATCCGAGTTTGATCTGTACTTAGAAAATGGTGTTTTACCAAGAGGGTCAGATTTTGACCTGTTAGTTAGGTGGAAATCAAATGGAATCAAGTATCCGACTCTTTAGGCGATTGCTAGAGATATATTAGCAATTCCCGTTTCTACTGTTGCTTTGGAATCTGCTTTTAGTACTAATGGTCGGCTGGTTAGTCCACATCGGAATTGACTTCATCCAAAAACTTTAGAAGCTTTGATGTGTGCACAAAGTTGGCTTTGGACAAAGGAAATGAAAGGTAATCAATTTAATTTTTTTGTTTATATTTTTTTATATTATTTTTGTAAGGTATTATTTATTATTTCATATTCTATTATTAATAGGTGTAGCATCTTCTGGCTACACAATAATACTTGATGATGAAGTTGAAACAATAGATTCGTGTGTTATTGAGGTGAGAAATCTTTTACATTATAAGGGTATTGTTCAAAATTTCACATTGGTTTTTTTAGTTATTAGTTGAATCATGTGTTTCTGGACCCAAGAGGTATGTTCTTCTACGCAGTCTGTGTGCCATACTCCGTCATTTTCACAAGTGGGTAGTCATGTTTTTATGTTTTTTTTATTAGGCCTCATGATCGAGTTCCTTTGAAAGATATGAAAGTTGACTGGCATTCATGTCTTGATAACAAAGTTGGATTCAAGGTACTAGAGTAATCTACTTTTTGGCCATTTTAGATTATGATTGCTTCACCACATTTATTCACGGGAAAATTACCTATTAATCCCAAAAAAAGAAATTATTTATCACCTATTCCCATCGATTTTTTTTTGCACCGATTAGTTCCGTCAACACGTTTTTCTTGCACCAATTAGTCTCATCAACACCTTTCCTTACACCAATTAGTCCCATTTTAAAAAATAGTGAGGATTGAGTTTACCAAAATACCCTCCCATGAGTTTCACATTGAGAAGGAAGATCATCAAATTGGTATACCATCACTGTCAGCCAACTACCGCCGCCGCCATAAATTACAGCTTTACCCCAAACTTTATCACTTTTTGTCACTTTTATATGTTTCAAAAAAAAAAAAAAAAAAATCTTAATTTTAGGATAAAATCGTTACTAAATGTAATGTAAAATAAGAGAACAATTGATGTTATATTCAACATTTACAGGTGTTCAATATAATATCATATGTATTTTACTCTGCATACAAAAATAAGAGAATAATGGATGTTACATTCAACATCCACATGAGGAGTATTTTGGTTAGAAAAAAATAACATTAAAAAAAAAAAACAGTTGATGTTACATTCAACATCTACAGGTGTTGAATGTTACATTCAACATCCACATGAGGGGCATTCAACATCCACATGAAGGGCATTTTGGTTAAAAAAAATAACATTAAAAAAAAAAACACAATTGATGTTACATTCAACATCCACATGAGGGGTATTTTGGTTAGAAAAAAATAATATTAAAAAAAAAAAAAAAACAAACAGTTGATGTTACATTCAACATCCACAGGTGTTAAATGTTACATTCAACATCCACATGAGGGGCATTCAACATCCACATTAAGGACATTTTAGTCAGAAAAAGATAACATTAAAAAAAAAAAACATAGTTGATGTTATATTCAACATCCATAGGTGTTGAATGTTACATTCAACATCCACATGAAGGGACATTCAATATCCACATGAGGGGCATTTGGTCAGAAAAAAATAACATTAAAAAAAAAAAAAAAAAAAAAAAAAACATAGTTGATGTTACATTCAACACTCATAGGTGTTAAATGTTACATTTAACATCCACATGAGGGACATTTTGGTCAGAAAAAAATAGCATTAAAAAAAAATAAAAACAAACAAACAAACAATTGATGTTACATTCAACATCCACATGAAGGGTATTTTGGTCAGAAAAAAATAGTATAAAAAAAAAAATAATAATAATAATTTTAATGTTACATTCAACATCCATGTGAGGGGTAGTTTGGTCATAAAAAGATAAAAGGACTTATTGGTGTAAAAAAAAAGTGATGGGAGTATTTGGTAATTTCTTTTGTATTTTAGAACTAAATGGTGCATGCCCCTTTATTCACATTGTTTGTCTAATGCTCACTTTAATGCCTCTCTATCAGCATAAAACTGCTCATATGAAGACATTTTTTTTGTAGGATTAAAAATTATAATGCATTTGATTTTGGAGAATGATTTAGAATATTTGTATTCTTTTGAAGACTTTATTATGATGTTGTTGATTTTGCATGATTAAAAATTAATTGTATGAGAATGACTTGGAGTGATGAGAATATATCAACTGCACCAAGAAATCTATTGCATGTTCCAGTTGGTCCAATGACAAGGGTAAGGACAAAAAGATTCAAAAAAACACTTAATGGGCTTATTCGAGAGATTGAGGCCGAAACTACAATGGTGAAACTTAAATTAGGCCCATCGGACAGTCAAAGCCTAATCCACCTCATAAAAGCAAGTGAATGGATTTAAAGCGTGATCCTGATGGGCCAAAAATGAGACCCACGAATTTTATTTTATTTATTTTAAGTCTTTTAATTATTTTTAGGCTGATTTGTAAGGTTTGATTGCCAAGTAAATCATTTTATTTTCCAGCTAGGAATGTAAAACAAATTAGGAAGCTTCCTTATTCTTTATTTAGCAATTAAATTTTAGAGTTTCCTTTTTCCTCCATGTAGACCCACGAATTTCTTTTTTAGGAAGCTTCCTTATTTTTTATTTAGCAATTAGATTTTAGAGTTTTCTCTTTCCTCCATGTAGACCCACGAATTTCAAAGTGTATTAGAGTTTTTTTTTTTTTTTTTTTTTATTCTCTTGGCCGCCTATTTAAGGGGCTTTGTAGACGTATGAATTTTACATTATTTTTTATTAATAAAATTGTGAGAGTTTTCTCTTTAATTCTTCAGAGAACTTTTTCTGAATTTATCAAGAGTTTCTTATGGCGTTTAAACTTATATCTTTGATTCATGATTCATTATAATTATTGGATCAAGATCATTATACCATTGGTTCGCGTTTTGTTCATAAACGTTGGGTCAAGGTAATCTATCTTTCAATTTCTGTATTTTTAGTTCGCTTAAAAATCTGATTTAATTTCGATCTTTGCGAAGAAACCCTAAATTGGTTTCGGGTCTCACTAATCCTTGGTGAGGTTGAGCGAACTAAAAATACAGAAATTGAAAGATAGATTACCTTGACCCAACGTTTATGAACGAAACGCGAACCAATGGTATAATGATCATGACCTAATGATTATAATGAATCACGAACCAAAGATATAAGTTTGAACACCACAAAAAACTCTTGATAAATTCAGGAAAATTTCTCTGAAGAACTAAATAAAAAACTCTCACAATTTTATTAATAAAAAATACTGTGAAATTCGTAAGTCTACAAAACCCCTTAAATAGGCGGCCAAGAGAATAAGAAAAAAATCCTAATACACTTTGAAATTCGTGGGTCTACATGGAGGAAAAAAGAAACCCTAAAATCTAATTGTTAAATAAAGAATAAAGAAGTTTCCTAATTTGTTTTACATTCCTAGTTGGAAAAGGAAATGATTTATTTGACAATCAACCCTTATAAATCAGCCTAAAAATAATTAAAAGACTTAAAATAATAAAATAAATAAAATAAAATTTGTGGGTTTCATTCTTGGCCCGTTCAAGATCACGCTTTAAGCTCATTCACTTGCTTTGATGAGGTGGACTAGGCCTTGACTGTTCAATGGGCCTAATTTAGACTTCACCATTGTAGTTTCGGCCCCAATCTCTCAAATAAGCCCATTAAGTACTTCTTTGAATCTTTTTGCCCTTGTCCTTGTTATTGAGCCAACTGGAACATTCAACGGATCTCTTGGTGCAACTGATATATTCTCATCATGGAGAATGGTCTTCGGTTTTGATTTTGATTTTGTTTTTTTATATAAAATTTAAAAATCTTAAATAGTTTCACGGTTTTGGTTTTGGTTTTGAATAAAATTAAATGGTCCAGTTTTAAAACCGTTTAAAAGAAACTGGCGGTTTTGGTTTTGGTTTTGTATAAAACCGAGCCGAACCCGGACCGCGGGCATCCCTCCGCATATACTCACGCCTGTGTAATATTAGTTACATGTATTCGTGTAACTAGTTACAGATATAAATTACATATAACTATGTTACATATACTTGTGTAATGTTTATTACATCTAACAAATATTTTATGCACAAGTTAGATAAATGTAACCACAGAAATGCAATGGGTGTATTGGGCATTTTGTATTTTTTTAATGCGTGAAACTATAACATAAGTTGCAATTGCGTATTAGACTTTTTTAAAATAAAGGGTAAAATAAGAGATTGCCACATAAACACCCTTAATTTTGTTATTTTTTTTTCTTAAATCAAATCTGATTTTTATTTTTTTATCCTTCTAATTAACTAATAGTATGAAAAATACTTTTTCCCCCTTAGTTGAAAATGGTGTTGTTTAAGGGGAGACTAGACTGGTAGGTAATAGGTTTTGTTGAATTTTGGACTGAGTTGCACTTGAGCCCAACATGTCAAACTCAGCAAAAACAGAAATACAAGAACAAAAACGTATTTTTTGTTCTGCTCCTAAAAATGTGTTCTATAAATTTAGAAACAAATTTTATTAGTTTCAATTTTTATAGAATAGAAACAAAAATTTTGAGAAAAGAAAACATGGCGAGATATAGACTCATCTGAAATTCGAATTTCTTGCACTTAAAATGAAAAACCCATTGGTCCATGCCTCAAGTCGTGGGCTTCACCCAATTTATGCGTCCTGAGAAAATGAGCAACTATTTAAATGGGTCTTTGGATTAGGCCTCTCCAAAAAGCCCGACACCCGCCTGAAGCCCGATCCGAGCCCTTAGAGCTTCCGGTTGGACTCGGACTTTGAATATTTTATAGGAGCCCGGCCCGAAGTCCGATTTTAGGGCTATCCGAGGCCTGAGCCCGAAGCTCGAATCTAAAACCCGTTAATTTTTTTTATATATATTTGAATTTTTTTATTTTAAAATATTTGTTTTACAAATAGTTGAGAGAGAAGGGATTTAAACACTAGACCTCTCATTAGAGAAACAATCTTACTAATCACTAGGTTGCAAATCTTGATTATGCATTAATATGCAGTGAAAAGAATTAAAGAGTAATGTTCAATTGTCAAAATAATTTTAAATTTTAAAATATTTGTTAAGCTTTTTTTAAAAATATTTCTCTTTTAACTAAATTTGTTTTAAACTTAAAAATTATATTTTTTTGACTTTATTAATATAAAATTTTATTTTTTTGACTTTATATATATATATATATATATTTATTTATTATTATTCACCTAATATCTAATATCATTCGCTGTCTTCAATCATTTGCTCTGTTTCGGTAACATTAATCTAATTTCTTATTATTATATTATTATTATTTTTAATTGTTTATTTATTCATATTTGATAATGACTAACAAGAATTTCAATTTGTCTCATTCTTTAGATGAGGATAAAAAATTTCATAAATTTGAAGTTGAATCATCATCACCAATTCAATTAGATCTAACTCATATAAGATTTTATTAATATAAAACTTTTTTTTTTCTTTCTTCATTTTATTAATATAAGACTTTATTATTCACCTAATACCTAATATCCTTCACCGTCTTCAACTATTTGCTCCATTTTCGGTAACATTAATTTGATTTCCTGTTGTTATATTATTGATTATTATTTTTAATTGTTTATTTATTCATATTTGATAATGATTGCATAAATTTCAATTTCTCATTTTTTAGATGAGGATCAAGAACTTCATAAATTTAAAGTTGGATTCCATCGTCAATTCAATTAGATTCAAATGATATAAGACTTAATATTTTTTTGAGTTTATGTATATAATACACACACACATATATATATATATATATTATTATTCACCTAATATCATTTACCGTCTTAAATTATTAGTTCCGTTTTCGGTAACATTAATTTAATTTCCTACTATTATATTGTTGATTATTATTTTTAATTATTTATTTATTCATATTTGATATGGCTAACCTGAATTTCAATTTGTCTTATTATTTAGATGAGGACCATGAAGATTAAGAATTTCATGAATTTAAAGTTGAATTCTCATTACCAATTTAATTAGATCCAACTGAAATACAATTAATACCCCTAGTATTACAGCATGTTGATCAAGTCTTATATTCAATTCTCAAATTTCTTTTGTTAAGTTTGAAATTTTGAATAGAATACCTATTTTATTTTTAAATTAAAAATAAATTTTAATAAAGTCAAAAAAAAAAAAAAAAAAGTCTTATATTAATTTATATAAATTTAACTAAAAAAATATTTTTGAAAAAAAAATAACAGATGTTTTAAAACTTAAAATTATTTTGACAATTGAACACTACTCTTTAACTCGTTTCACTTGATATGTATGCATAACCAAGACTTTTAGCCTAGTGGTTTGTAAAATTGTTCTTCTTATAAGAAATCTAGTGTTCAAATCCCTTTCTCCTCAACTATTTGTAAAAAAAAAAAATTAATTATTTTGAAATCTAAAAATATAAAAAAGCCCGAGCCCGAATTCCGTAGATCCGAAATGTGTGGGCCTGTTGGACGGGCTCGGACTTCTCCAATTCATGCCCTTCCCGGACCGGACCCGGCAAGCTCGTTGACCAGTCAAAACCTGATGGGCCCGAGTCTGGGCCCATTCGGGCTTCAGGTATTTCGGGCAGGGCGGGCCTGACCCGGCCCATTGCCGACCCCTACTTAGGATTCCCATGTCTTTTGCTTTTCCCTTGCTCCATTCCTGTGTTTGATTTGTTTAATGTTGTTGCTTGAGCGGGACATGAAGCGGTGGACCAGTTATGACCCTTTGAGAAACCAATCAGGTCCAATGTCATACCTGAGGTTTGAAGTGCTTTTTTGTTTTTGTTTCTATTTCTGCTCTTAGGTTTCTGTTTCTTTTCCCATAAAGCTAGGAATATAATTGATTTCAGATAAAGTGCTTTTTGGCTGTAGCTTTGATTGTGGTGGTGGTGTTTTTTAATTTTCTGCTTGATTTTTTTAAAAAAATTTGGAACGGGAAAAAAAATTGGAAACAAAAACGTTAAAATAAGCAATTTGCATAGATTCTTTTCCATTGTATTTGTGTTGTACTGTTTACTTATTCATACATAGTAAACTGATGTTGCCGAACCAATTCCTGCATGATTGGACAATCATTGTATAATTTGCCATTTATATTTTTTTGTCTCATCCTTTATGTGGAGTTTATGTGGAGTATAAGAGAATGACTTGTATATATTTTATTGAAAACAATCTCTACTATTTATACAAATAGAGAGATGAATTACAAAAAGAAACACAATATTAAATATGAAAATAATACAATGAAAAGAAAACACCATAAATTCAAATGTAAATAAAGCAAGATCATAATGGAAAATATACGAAAGGAAATATTCTTTTTGTATATTTCCTAATACCTTATCCTTCATGCATTTCTACTATGCAGGGCTCTCCTTTGGGCTCGCCCAGATAACATCGCCAGTTGCAACATTAGGAGGAGGAAGACATTTTTGGCAGAGTAGAAACTTGCAGGGTTTGCATTCTAATGCTGCGTCGTCCTTTGACCGTTCTCCGCATTGATTGCATGGCGAGGGTGGTTCATCATCATTGGTCTCCACGATTCGAGCATATTTGAGTGGGTGCGGATGAATTTCCTCATCATCAAAAGTAGCGCCAAACTTGACATTTGAATACTTATCAATCGGGCGAATGCAGTCAGGATGAAAAGATTGGTCGCATTCAGTGCAATGGTAGAGCCACTTCAACGGGTCCATTTCCTCCTCGCAGATGTCGCAGTAGAACTCGTCTGGATGGTCGTCAAATGGTGGGTACCGCAAGGGGATGGGGTGTGGGTCCCACCTGTGTCGGACGATTTGTGGCAGCAATGCGCACCGGCGGTCCAGCTTGAACCTGCAAGGATAGCAGGAGAATCCATAATCATTCGCGTCTTTTCCGCATGAGTCGCAAATCCCTGAGCTCCCGAGTGCACTGGAAATCATAGCTAAATGAAGTTTGTGGTTATGAGCTTGATGAACAATATGCCTTGGTTCTGAAAAACATTTGATATCAATGCGACCGTTAGGAAATTCGTAGAAGAACCCGTTGCTGTCTATTCCGCAGAAACAACAGTTGAAGAGAGAGAAGGGACTTCGGCGCTTTCCAAGCCGTATGCTATCTTCAACGGTGAGTTTTTTATATTTTGGTAACTCTGCACAACTTTTGTGGAGAAAGTAACTGCAGTCTTTGCAAGTGTACAATGGTGTAAATATTGGCAGCACACACCCGTCGCATATGTTTTTGATGATATCGTCGTTGTCTTGAGCGGAAGCTATAAGAATTAGTGGGTGCTCGTGACTCCAGTTGGTGATCTCTGTTGGTTGTGGAGTATTTTTGGTGTTTTTGTCGATACAACGTCTGAAGAGCTTTGCTAATGCATCATCATCACGTGGCGGGAATGCCTCATCTTCTGTTTTTATGACATCATATCTGAGACCACTAAATAAGATCCGAACCCAATTATGATATGAAAATTAGGGCTTGTTTGGTTTTGTTTTCAAACAAGTGCGAAAGGTAACGATGTACCTTAGGCGGGATCTAATTATTTCAAAAGCATGGGCTTCCAACCTACAGCCAAAGAAAAAAACTCGTAACATAAAATATAAGAAAACCGAAATAAATCGCCAAAGGAGGACTGTTTGGCATCAGCTGTTTCTGTCACACCATTAATTTAATGTACATGCACGAACATTGAATCGGACAGGCCATTGTCGTCACGTCACACCATGCTCCACAAACTCAAGAACCGTGTGAGATAAAAATCACCATATGTGCTCTTGAAAGCCGTACGAAGTTTAACTCCTACTCAAGACATTAACACCTGTGAACCCCTCAAAGAGCGTGGACCTACTAAAAACTTATCAACTTTGGGATTATAAGAAAATTATTTAATGGAGAATGGGCCGAGTGCCCACAAGGACGTGTCAACCACGTATCCCCTACTTATTGTGAAGGGAGAATTGCCAACCAATTAGGTTGAGTTGACCTCAAACATAGGCTCATTAGGGAAGCCACTTGTTACATCATTAATGACAACAATTAATTCCACTATTTATAAAGGAGCAATATAAATGGTGAAATTTGGGGATTTATTCAGCTAGAGATGATAAGTGATATAAGTCATTTAGAGATTAAAAAATAAAATAAAATTGCATATGGAGTCTTCGTGTAGCAGAAAGTTCAAGGTTATATAGTTAGTTCTAACGATTGTGTGACTTAGCCCTCTCTCTGTCTTAGACAAGTTGGCTATCTTCCATTCTATGTATATGCATTTACTAAAATACCCTTATGTACCCTTGAACCCTCAACAGAGAGTTACGAAAAAAGAAAATAACTGGTTAGTAAAAATGATATGATTGATTAAAATGTTATGTTGAAAAAATATGAAATGTGTGGTAGAGAAAGTTTGTAGAGAATTAAAAGTTTAGGATATATAAAAAAAAAATTAAAATTAAATTTATAGAATAATAAAATGATAATGTAAAAAGTAGTTGATATGTGAAAATTGTTTTGTAAAAATGTTCTTAGTTAAAAGAGAAATTGTCGGTTTTTTTTTTTTTTTTTTTTTTTTACGATGGTTTGGACATGTGCATAGAAGACTCATAGAAGTACAAATGAAAAAATGCGATTTAGTTCAAGTACGGGTAGGGATGGTCATGGGCTTGGGGGCCCGCCCGGCCCGCCAAACCCGCCCACTATTTTTAGGGCTTGGGTATGTGTTTTGAGCCCGTGGGCCGGACTTGGACTATAAAAGTTAGGCCCGAGTAAAATTAGGGTCGGGCTTGGGTAAGGCCAATATTTTATAGGGCCGGCCCGGTCTGGCCCGAGGATTTAAATTAATATATATATATAAATGTGGCCTTTTTTGGTTGTAAAAATGCATGGTAATGAATATGTTTGTGTAGATGAATCTTGTAGCAATGTATCAACTGCAATTTTTATTTTTTTTTTTGGTTTGAATGTGATTGTGTTTGATTTGGGTTGATTTGGTTTGAAAAAAAAAAAAAATAAAAAAAATTATAGGGCCGGGCCGGCCCGAGGGTTGGGCTAGGGCCCTAATTATTTTGATAGAGCCGGGCTTGGGAATAAAAACAAGGCCCGAACTTAGGGCCGGGCACTTTTTTGTAATATCCTACCTAAAGCCCGGCCCGAACCCAGCCCGGCCCGGCCCATGACCAACCCTAAGTACGGGAGACTTCTAGAGGGAGAAGTAGATCTAAGAAAATTTGGAACGAGACTATTAGAAAATAATTTGATGAATAATTTTTGATCGTCCATTATGGCGTAATCTGATTCATGTTGCCGATCCTACTTAAGTGGGAAAAAAAAAAAATTGTAGCAAATTGGGCTTTAAGAACTTATTGATAGAGAATAAATTACCTAGATCTGGGAGGAGGACTTTGCTTTTTGCAATTAAGGTGAACGAAATATCTGCATTTGCCACAGTAGTAAATCCAATAGGAGGCGTTCAAGGCATCCTTACAATTTTCGCAATGATGAACGTATTTGGAATACGTTTCTGGAATTGAATGTCCCAGCGTAAGAGGGTGTTTATGGCCTGCATATTCAATTTTATCCTGAAGCAAACCGCAACTCCTGTGTATCCAAAATGGGCAGGCTGTACATTTGTAGGATAGATCTTCATGTTTTCGATCACATGCATCACAGTGAAAAGAGATTGATCTCTTCAAGAGATTCAATGGGTGTTCGTGAAGAGGGTGATTGAACGTTTGATTCTTATAAGAGAAGCAGGATACGCAGAGGTTGAATTTACAGAGTGAGCAATTGTAGTTGAATCCTTTACGAGTTTCTTTGCAGCCATTGCAAAGGAAAGATGAAGAATGTGGGTTTGATATGAAGGTGAGTTTGTGTCGGGGATGCATTGGGTGTTTGGTTTCTTGGGGTAGTTCTGCACAGTTTTTGTGAAGGAAGAACTCGCAGTCGCTGCAACTGTAACGAGGGCCTGAAATTTGTTCCTGACAGCAAGAACAGAGAATCGGATGAGCAGTTTTGTCTTTTTGATCTTCTTGGAGTTTTAGAGGATGATCATGACTGCAATGTTTGAGCTCCATATCTCTCTCTCACACACAAACACACATAGACAGAGATGGAGAAAAAATTATCAAAATGAGTAAGTATTTAAATGGGGAAGTGGTAAGCAAAGGGGGAGGTAGTGGGGTCTTAGGATTCCTATATCTTCTTTTGCTTTTTCCTTTCTTGGTTCATAGGTTTGGTGATCTTTAATGTTGTTCCTTGAGCAGAACATTAAGTGGTAGATTCAAGGGCTGGTCATGGGCTGAGCCGGCTCAACTTCAGATCGGGCTCTACCTCAGCTATTACAAAAGAAATAGTAAGCCCGAACACAGGTCCTATGGCTGGGCCATATTATTATGCCCAAGCCCGACCCTAAATAAAAAATTTCAAACCCAAACCTTGTCCTAGTGCCGGGCAACCCTATATATATATATATATATATATATATATATAATTTTAAAAGTAATCACTAGCCTAACAAATTAAAATTATAAAATACATTGATATATAGTAATTAGTATTTACAATATTAATTTTCATTGAAAATAAAAATAAAAAGCATTATGCACATTCCACACAACAATAAAATACATTCATTTATACACAAATAAATGAATACATCTATAATTTTATATTAATTAATTATAATTTGACAAAAACAAATAAACGCAAACAATTTGAACTTGTTAATACTTATACATATATATATTTTAATAAATGGTCGGATGGATGCCCAAGCCTAACCCTAAATATAAACGGGCTTAAATTTTAGGACCTTAGCCCTGCTAATGGGCTCAAAAGTGAAATCCATGTCCTAAAAAATTAAAAAAAGTAAGGGGTTGGATGGGTCTCTGGGCCCATGACCACTCTTATTCCTATTATTAAACATGCTATTTAAAATAAAAAAATAAAAAATTATACTAATTTAAATGGGGAAGAGTAAAATAATGGGGGAGATGGTGGGGTTTTAGGATTCCTATATTTTTTGCTTGTTGCTTGGGCAGGAAATGAATTGGCGGATTCGAGGACTGGTCATGGGTCGGGTTGGGCCGGGTCGGCTCAGCTTCAGATCGGGCTCTACATGAGGTATTACAAAGAAAATGGTAACCCTGAGTGTGGCCTGGCCTTGTGGCCAGTCTCTATTATTATGTCCAAACCCGACCTTATGGCTAAGGGCCTTATTATCATGCCCAAACCCAATTTAAACAAAAAATTTCAAAGCTAAGCCTGGCCCTAGGGTCAGTCGGACCCAATAATTTTATTTTATTTTAAATTTAAAAAATAATCACTAACATAACAAATTGAAATTATAAAATACATTCATATATAGTAATTAGTACTTATCAATACTAATTTTCATAAAAAATAAAAATAAAATTTTTATCCACTTTGCACGCTAAAATAAAATACATTCATCCATGCCGAAATAAAATAAATACATCCAAAATTTTATATTAACTAATTATAATTCAATAAAAAAAATACTTCCGAACAATCCATACCAGTTAACACTTATTTCTTGATCTTTTATATACACATAAAAAATCAAGTAATAAGTGTTAATTTTAATAAATGGTCACGTGGGGCCTTTCAAATTATTTAAAATGATTCGGTTCAATACATGATCTTCTAATGGGTATATTTTTATTATTTAAAGATTTTTTTTTTAAATAATTATATTTTTAAAGAAATGCGGAGGTGGGTCTTTTGCTTTTCCTTTCTTTGTTCATGGGTTTGATTTGTTCAAAGTTGTTGCTTGAGCAAGACATGAAGCGTTCGACATGAAAATGAATTTTGCCAACTTTATTTTTATTGTCTTTTGAGACACCAAATGAATCAAGTCCAATGTGATACATGAGATTTGAAGTGTTTTTTGCTTTAATAAAGTAAAGTGGTGCCTGGTTGTGTGATGTAGAAGGTGGCATTTGGTTAGTTTCAATTTTTCTGTTTCTACTTATGACAAATTGACGTTTTGAAATATTTCGAAAAAAGAAACATGTTTGGTATCAACCGTTGTTCTGAAATTGTTTCTTTCGAGCAATTCCAACAGCTCAGTCATCCTTTGTGGCATCTCAAATTTGACAATTTTGATGTCATAATGAGCTCTAATTGTTCGGTCATTTGGCACAAATGTTCTGTGTGTGCCACATTTGGCACAGGTTGTACCATGTGTTATATTTGAATGAGGGTTTAATTAGAGTTTGGTTAATCTTGGGTTATTATAGTTTTTTTTTTTTTTTTTTTTTAAATTTACATTATTGTCGTAATTTAATTTAAGGCAAAAAAAATAAAAAAATCAAACTACATAAAAAAAAAAATACACAATATCAAATATTTTAAAGTTAATTTTTATTTTTAATTTTAATGCATAAATATATTTAAAAACTACAGTTAATTTTTATTTTAATATAAAAATACTTTAAAAAAAATGTCAATTTTGTCACATTTGTTTAAACACTCACTCTAAATTAGGTATGTTATAGTACTATTTATTTGTCATATTTGATAAATGGCACATCAAATTTGACCTAAGTTTTAGAATTGTTCTTATTTTATGAGAATAGAAACAAAAACACGTTTGGTTGTAACATGTCTTTTTTCTTTAAATATATGGTGACTGGCTGGTTGGTGATGGTCGGCTTGGCAGTGACGAGAATAATTTTTGGGAGGGATTAGAATTTCATATATTTTTTTTATTTCTCAAATTTTTAAAGAATTTAGAAATTTATCTCAAATTACTCCCAAAATTTTGGGAACAGAAACGTTTCACAAATATTTTTCTATATTTTAATCCTCGAATTTTGAGAGTGGGTCCAGAAATCAGGGAGCGGATGTCTTTTTTTTTTTTTTTTTTCCCTTCGATTTTTGTTTTTCTAGAAAAATTGAAATGGAAATAAACATATTATTTTTGTTCCAATTAGGATTACGTCACTATTCATCATCCGATTGCCGTTGGTCACCATACTCGGTACGCTGTATTTTGGCTATCACAGGTTGTCTATAATCAAAATTCTGGTTTTGGGTCCTCAAAGTTTTTTATTTATGTTCATTTCTTTGTTATATTCAACTAATTAAAAACACATGAAAATATAATTTTAATAAGATGTATTAAATGTTTGAATATATAATTCTATGAAGGTCTTCTTCTTTTTTCTTCTTCTTTTTTTAATATATATATATTCTCAAAAAATAAAGAAAGAAATAAAAAGATAGATTATTGTAAATTATGAATTTATTATAATTTTAAATATTTTATTTTTCAAGAGTTAAGAATATATTATTTTATATTCCTATATCTTTTGCTTTTTCCTTTCTTCATTCATGGGAATCATCTTTAATGTTGTTTCTTGAGCAGGACATGAAGTGGTGGATTCGAGGGTTGGTTATGGCCGGGTCGGGTCAGGTTTGGATGGGACTCCACCTGAGGTATTACAAAAAAAAAAAAAAAAAAGAGAGTAAGCACGAGCCCCATTAAGACTTATTACTTGATTTTTTTTATACATATATACACACCTAAAATATCAAGTAATAAGTGTTAATTTTAATGAATGGTCAGGCCGGGACTTTTTAATTATTTAAAATGAGTTTGTTCAGTATATTATCTTCTTAATGGGTATATCTTTATTTAAAAAAATAATATTTGTAAGAAATAAGGAGGTGGGTCTTTTATATTTTCCTTTCTTTGTTCATGAGTTTGATTTGTTTAAAATTGTTGCTTGAGCAGGACATGAAGTGTTGGACATGAAAAAGAATTTTGCCAACTTTGTTTTCATTATCTATTGAGATTTGAAGTGTTTTTTGGTTTGATAAAGTAGATCCTTGTTTGGTTGTGTGATGTAGAAGGTGGCCTTTGGTTGGTGTTTCTGTCTTTTTGTTTCTACGCCTAACCAACTGGGATGAGAAATATTTTTATGTTTTGGCGTATTCCTGAAATAGAAACATATTTGGTAATGATCATTGTCTTGAAATCGTTTCTTTTGAAGCAACTCCAACAGTTCGGACATCGTTTATGCCATCATAAATTTTGGCCATTTTGATACCAAAATGACAACATCTCGGACATCATTTCTGCCATTTCGGCAAATGTATTGTGTACTGTGTGCCATATTTGGCACATGTGGTATCCTATACCATATTAAATGATGGTTTAATTAGGGTTGGGTTAATCTTGGGTTATTTTAGAGTTTTAATTTTATTTTAAATTTAAATTATTGTTATAACTTAATTTAAGGTAAAAAAACAAACTACATAAAAAATGCATAATATTAAATATTTTTAATTTATTTTTTATCTTTATTTTTAATACATAGATATATTTAAAAACTATAGTTAATTTTAAGTTAATTTTTATTTTTTTATTTTAATATAAAAATACTTTAAAAAAATGATTCACTCTAAATCAGGTATGTCATATTACTATTCACTTTTATTTTGGGAAATTTTTGGTAAAGTAAATGTTGTTTGGTTGTGTGATGTAGAAGGTGGTCTTTGGTTGGTGTTTCCGATTTTCTGTTCTACTCCTAACAAACTGGGATGACAAATCTATTTCTGTTTTGGAGTATTTCGGAAATATAAATATATTTGGTAATAGCTACTGTCCTGAAATCATTTCTTTAGAGCAACTCCAACAACTTAGACATCTTTCATGTCATCCTAAATTTTGGTCATTTTGATGACAAAGTAAGTTCCAACATCTCGGCCGTCATCTGTGCCATTTCGGCATAGATGTGTTGTGTGTGCCATATTTGACACAAGCAGTATCTTGTACTATATTTATTTGATGGTTTAATTAGGTTTGGGTTAACCTTGGGTTATTTTAGGGTTTGAATTATTGTTATAATTTAATTTAAGGTAAAAAAATCAAACTACATAAAAAAAAATACATAATATTAAATATTTTTAAGTTAACTTTTATTTAAAAAATACAATTAATTTTAATTTTAATATAAAAATACTTTAAAAAATGACACATCAATTTTGCCAAGCACTCACTCTAAATTATAAGTATGTCATAATACTATTCAGGTGTCATAGTGTGTCATTCACAAGTGTTTGAACAGGAGGGGGTGATATTTGTGCATTTCCTATTAATATAGGTTTACATCAAAGATCATCTTTAAGTCCTTACATCTTTATTCTAGTGATGGATGAACTCACAAAACATATTCAAGATGAAGTACCTTGGAGTATATTATTTGCGGATGATATCGTATTAGTGGATGAAAGTATAATAAGTCTTAATACTAAGTTAGAAAGATGGAGAGAAACTTTAGAGTCTAAAGATTTGAATGTTAACAGAAGTAAAACGGAATACATGCGTTGCAATTTTAGTAATGCCTGGATTGACGGTGATGCGATCAAAATTGGAGACGATGAGGTATCGAAGGTTGATTGTTTTAAATATTTATGTTCAATGATTCAAAGTAATGGAGAAATTG
The DNA here is from genome assembly GCA_016647705.1 of Eucommia ulmoides. NCBI lineage: Eukaryota > Viridiplantae > Streptophyta > Magnoliopsida > Garryales > Eucommiaceae > Eucommia > Eucommia ulmoides. Next base: position 46,134,535 of record CM028340.1, on the reverse strand, counting down.
AGGAAGATATTATGCATAGAATCAAAACAGGTTGGTTAAAGTGAAGAAGTACAGTTAGAGTGATTTGTGATCGTAGGATTTTGTTGAAATTTAAAGGAAAATTCTACAAAATTACTATAAGACCAGTACATCTTTATAGTTTAGAATGTTGGGCGGTAAAAACGAATTATGTCCAAAAAATTGGGGTGACCGAAATAAGGATGCTGCGGTGGATGAGTGGGAACACGAGAATAAATAAAATTAAGAATGAAACTATTAGAGAGAATTTAAGGATAACACCAATCGAAGAGAAAATTAGATAAAATCATTTATGATGGTTTGGGCATGTGCATAGAAGACCTATAGAAACACCAGTGAGAAAATGTGATTTAGTTCAAGTTTAGAGGACTATTAGAGGGATATATAGACCTAAGAAAACGTGGGACGAGACTATTAGAAATAATTTTGCAACATTAAACTTGACAGAGGGGATGAGCCTTATCGATTTCTATGACATAAATGAATTTATGTAGTCGTCCCTACATAAATGGGATAGAGGCCTAGTTGTTGTTGTATCACCATCCCTCATGTCACAAGGTCGCATTTTTATCGCAAAAATCGCAACTGTGTGATGGCCTAGTTGCACCGATGACTAGCAACCCCGTGAATGTCCTACGACGCAGCGAAATTGCACCAACATGTTTGTAATGCACACACGTCCCTGTAACGTAATACAAACGGAAATACACTGAAACAGTACTGGAAATGCACCCACGCAATGACACATAAACGTTTATGGGAAAATCTCAACCTTGTATTACTTAACTCGGGTTACAAGGAACCAATTACAACACTTAGTCTTCAAATCTGCAGGCATTCACTTAGCCTCTTAAAAACAAACCAAAACGTTACAATTTATAGGAAAAATGGCAGTTGACAACCCCAACTGTATAGGCAGACTACCGACACCTGTCAGCCCCACAGGAGTTGGTTTTCCTGTTTGAAAACCAACCAAAAACTACCAGAAACTGCTTGGAACTGCCTCTACATGTCCTGCACATGTCTGGTAACCAACAGTCCACTTGTTCACCCAAGCTCAACATTATTCCAGCGTTTTTGCACCGTCTCAATGTCTGCCTCGTTGTTGTCTTGTCCCAAAATTACCCGACGTTCCCCAACGTCTTGCCATGCCACCTACATGGCCGGAACGCGTCGTTGCTCCCAACAACTGCTAACGTCCCGTATGCCTTTTCGGCATCAGAATGTATCACCGCCCAATGGTGCATCATGTCCCATACATGACTTTGCCTACAACGTAGTGTTGCGCCTACGTTACACTGCCTTGTCTCGGTACCGCACCGAGATCTTTCGTTGGTCCCATGATTCTCCACGAAACCTCCAATTTTGACATCCTCTGCCGACGCTACCAACGTATGTCCCTGTTGCCCAACAGCGCAATGTTTTGCCAACGCCTGTCCAACAGCTTAGTCCAATGCCTCATCGTTCCTCCAACGCATGCTGCCGCGTCTTGGCCCTTGTTACTTTGGCCGCGTGCCAAGGTCTTTCTCACTGCCATGCACCCACATAGCACTGATCCTAACATTGCGCCAAGGATCGCCCAACACAACACCCAACACCCGCTGTTGTTGTGCCGCAACGCTGCTGCCTACCGACATGCACCAAGTAGGTGGTGTCCTTGCCAACGAACCCATACGTGCCGCATGCATCATGTCTGGTAGTAAATTGCACCATGTCGATAGTATCTGGTCCTCCAGCGTTATTAGGGGCTAACAAACCACCCTCACCAAAAGAATCTGACGCCCTCGTCGGATCGTGCCCAGCTCGACCCACTGGGTTTGGCATACACCTATGCCAACGGTACTACCACAGTCTTCTCAATCTGCTTGCAACCATTTATCAATTCATTGTAACTCATTGCAACATGTTTATCGATTCCATCTGTCACAGTCCCTTCATTCTGCCCGCAGCCGTTCATCAATTACGTCTGTTATAGTCTCTTCAATCTGTCCACAGACTTTTATCGGTTCGTTGTAACTCATTACAACATGTTTATCAATTGCGTCTGCCACAGTCTTCACAATTTGCTCACAGACTTGTCGCATGTCCGTTACACCCCTATACAACGTATTCGCCACAAAACGCCTTCCGTGACCGGACTGACCACCAGCCCGTTGCTACCGCAGCAACCGAATTTGGCATACACCTATGCCGATGATACTTCCATAGTCTCCTCATTCTGCCTGCAGTATTTTCACAAGTCTGTTGCAATCCGTTGCAACGTGTTGGCCACAAAACACCATTCGTGACCGGAATATCCACAGTTTGTTTGCTACCGCAACAAACCTCGTTTGTAAATCCCAACGATAACCATCCTCCATCGGTTATATTTAAGAACGGAGCATAGGATGTTTTTCAAAAATCCCATGTCCAAAATCAGCCATCACCGTGTACATGATTTCATACCACACCCGGTCGGATTGTTGTCCACTGACAACGTAGTGTCAACGAGCATCCAATGAATTGGTCCAACGCCCCAACATTCCTTAAACGATGTAAGGTGCCCGTTTGCAAATCGGCATCTCATAGCCGATTTCAGACCACTCCGATCTGTCCGTTGCCCTCCAGGAACGTAGTGTCAATGTTTATCCAACGTTTTGGTCCAACTCACCAACGTTCCTCCAACGATGTAAGACGCCTGTTTGTAAATTAGCATCACATAGCCGATTTCAGACCGCTCCTAGTCCGTCTGCTGTCCTCCAACAACGTAGTGTCAATGTGCATCCAACGACTTGGTCCAACACTCCAACGTTCCTCCAACAACGTAAGACGCCTGTTTGCAAATCGACATCACATAGCCGGTTTCAGACAACTCCCGGGTATGTTCGTTGCCCTCTAACAACGTAGTGTCGACGCACACCCAACTGTTGTAAAAAACAAAACTTTTTTTTTTTTTTTTTTCAATTTTATTACTCGCAAGCGCACGAATCAATAGTAATAAAGATTATTAGAAGCGAGATTGATCCCACGAGGATTGCTTATAGGAAAAACTTAATCTTCCCTAGTTAACTTAATTATAGTCTAATTCAAGATAATTTTGTTTTTGATTTGTAATTTAAGAAAGAGAAAATTAAATAAACAGTGAAATAATTAATTTAGCTTGATCGAAGGTGGAAAAATACTAAGATTTCAGAATCCACCAATGTATAATTAATTGGTTCTATTATTGTGTTGACTTCAAAATTTTAGTGATAGTTTTAGAAATGAATTTTACTATCTCATTAAGATTTTAGAAATTATACAAGTTGATTTTTTCTTTGCTTTGAAAATATAATTTCTTAAACATTATATATATACAAATTAATGGAAAACATATAATCAAAAGATATTATTTATTTTATAATACGAACTCAAGTATTAAATAATTTATAACGATCAATAATACATGATATTAAAGATAAAATTATTTATTTAATTGAAGCAAAAATCATAAACATTTAAATGTCAATTGTTCGGAATCAACACAACATAAAATTTAATTAATTACACATGATTTCATCCTCCATCTTAGTACAAAGAAATTTAGAAATACATAATAGAAGAAAACAAAACCTTATTGACAATTAACATCACTCTGTTACAAGAATTCTCTAAAATGTGAATAACCAACCAAAAAAATGGACTCTGCACTCTGAATAACCAATCAGACTCTTTCCTTTCTGAATAACAAATAGCACTCTCTCCCCTGAACAACCAATCCGACTCTTCTATTTATAGGAAGCTAATGTGAATATTTGGGTCGTATAAAGTCAGGAAAAAGCAAGAAACAATTTTGGCACATGGGGTGGGTGCACCGAAATTCGGTGCAACCATTTTTCGGGTGCACCTTGGGCAAAGAGTACTGCGCTCTCTGCCCTTGGCCATATATGCGGCCAGCATAGCTGGTCGTACGTACGACTAGTGGGCACACGACGCCCCTTGGTGTGATCTGTCCCGACTTCTCTCGTTTTCGTCTGTTTCTTATCCGTTTTGTTTCGAATTAACGCGTTTTTATTCCATTTCGAAAAATCTGCGAAAACAAAGAAAATAAATCAATTACTATTTTTTAATTTACTTAAGAGTTTAACAAAACTTAATTTAGCAGTATTAAATTACATAAATGCGGTGCGATCACACCACCAAACCTAAATTTTGCTAGTCCTCTAGCAAAACTAAATATGCTATTTAAATGAAAAGTCACTTTCGTAGGGAACACGATTGCATTTAGCATATGCAACAAGCCTTTAAACCCCTAGGTTGCCCCTAGTGGACGAGTATAGTCTCGTGAGGGTTTGCAGTGATGCTACCTACAAACATCCAACATTTTTATTTTTATTTTCTTTCCAAAAAGTTTATCAATCTTGTCTAATGCTAACATATTAAGTTGAAATCATACAAGAGTTACTGAAATAATTATTGATTTCATAACACATGATTTTTAACAATATCTACTTTTTGTACCCACAACATATGCCTAACTCTATTTTATAATGAATTTAATACAAGTAACTAGTCAACAAATTTTAAACAATCAAATAACGTTTTCCCTGAAATAAAAATGTATTTGTGTATATCTTCTTCTTCCTCTTTTTTTTTTTTTTTTATATATATATATGTATACATATAAACAATTTTCCTTAAATAAATAGCGTGTGCAATGCTAAGCTCACTAGGCTTTCTAAGATGTTCATGTAGCGAGCGTTGGACCAATAATCCCAAATCAGTTGGCTCGGGGCATTAGGTGTTTAAAACACCATTCAGACTTAAAAACTCGAACAATTTAGGCTTCGAAATTAACAAACCATTTATTGTCTTAACAATTTGCTCCCTCCTTTTGACGCGAACACTCAAAGCTTACTAAGGCAAGAGTCCTGGTTACTTAGCGGAAGTTCATCATTTAAGACAATTTTTTTTTTTCTTTTTAAATCCAAGGATAGGTTATTGTCAAGCCAAAATTTAGAAAACTAGCTAATGTATTGAATTTAAAATAAAAGAAAGTTAATATTTAAGCAAGTGTCGATTTTTTTTATTTTTTTTTGCTCCAAAAATTATTAGCAAACTCAAGTTTTTATTCAACATATATGCTATCATAAGATGATTTGATAAAATTAAGTGTCAAATCTCGCATTGTCCAATCATTTACCCCGCCAAACCTAAATCTCGCATTGTCCTCATTGAGAAAATTATGAAATTAATGGGCAAGGAAAGATACTACCTGGAGAAATTGATTTGTACGGTCTGAATGCTTGTTCTTGTCTGCCACAATAGTGGGTTACCTCCCACTAAGCGCTAAGTTTAACGTCTTCAGCCAGACGTTTCTATCAAAAGAATGACTAATCATGATAAACGGGATCTTCAAGGACTGTTTCTTCCACTTCAGGAGTTTTTAATTCCAAAAATGGTTTTAACCTTTGGCCATTCACTTTGAAAACACCACCATCTTTTGGATTTTCAATTTCAACAGCTCCGTGGGGAAAAACAGTTCGAATGACATACGGACCCGACCATCGAGAACGCAACTTCCCTGGGAATAGATGCAAACGAGAATTGTATAGAATGACCTTTTGACTTGGAAAGAAAGATTTTCCCAAAATATTTTTGTCATGAAATTTTTTCATTTGATCCTTGTATCTTTTTCCCCAATTTTATGCATCATTCCTAATTTCCTCTAACTCATTTAATTGGAGTTTTCTCTGAATACCTACTTGGTTTAGAGAAAAATTCAGGTGTTTGGTAGCCCAATATGCTATGTGCTCTAACTCAACAGGTAAGTGACATGCTTTACCGTAAACAAGTCGGTAAGGAGACATTCCAATAGGGGTTTTAAAAGCAGTTCGGTAAGCCCACAATGCATCAAATAGTTTTAAAGACCAATCTTTTCTTGTTGGGTTAACCATTTTTTCAAGAATGTTCTTAATTTTCCTATTTGAAATTTCCACTTGACCACTTGTTTGAGGGTGATAAGGAGTAGACACTTTATGAGTAATGTCATATTTCTTCACCAAAATTTCAAAATGCCTGTTACAAAAATGTTTTCCCCCATCACTGATGATAGCACGTGGTGTACCAAATCTGGAAAAAATATTTTCTTTTAAAAATTTCACCACAACCTTATGATCATTCACCTTACAAGTAATGACTTCTACCCATTTTGACACATAATCATCAACAACAAGAATGTACAGATTACCAAAAGAGTTAGAAATGGACCCATGAAATCGATACGCCAAACATCAAATAACTCAACAATAAGAATTGGGTTCAAGGGCATCATATTCCTACGAGAAATACTTCCTATTCTTTGACATCGATCACAAGAGTAACAGTACACATGAGTGTCTTTGAAAAGAGTGGGCCAATAAAATCCACACTGTAACATTTTTGTAGCGGTTTTCTTTGAGGAAAAATAATCCCCACATGCATGATCATGGCAAAACAAAATAATACTTTGTTGTTCAATCTCAAGAATACATCTCCTAATGATTTGATCAGGGCAATATTTGAACATATAAGGATCATCTAAAAAAAATTTCTTTACCTCAGTTAAAAATTTAGTTTTATCTTGGCGACTCCAATGACTAGGCATATCACCAGTGACAAGATAATTAACTATATCAGCAAACCAAGGTAATTGGGATACGGACATGAGTTGTTCATCAGGAAAAGTTTTTTTAATGGGCAAATTTTCACTATAAGACTCCACTATCAACCTAGACAAGTGGTCAGCAACAACATTTTCAGATCTTTTCTTATCACGAATTTCTAAATCAAATTCTTGTAACAACAAAATCCATCTAATCAAACGAGCTTTAGAATCCTTCTTAGAAATAAGGTATTTTAATGCTGCATGATCAGAATAAACAATGATTTTAGAACCAATTAAGTAGGATCGAAACTTGTTTAGAGTAAACAAGCAATTCTTTTTTAGTGGTGGAGTAATTCAGTTGTGCATCAATAAGAGGTTTACTGGCATAATAGATCACATGTGGTAACCTATTAACACGTTAACTCTGAACATCACCTATAGCATAATCAGATGCATCACACATGATTTCAAAAGGGAGATTCCAGTCGGGAGGTTGAATGATCGGAGCAGAGGTCAACAAGTGTTTCAGTTTCTCAAATGCTTGAAAACATGAATCATCAAAGACAAATGGGGTTTCTTTTGCAAGCAAACCACACAAAGGTCGAGAAACCTTACTAAATCTTTGATGAACCTGCGATAAAAGCCAGCACGACCTAAGAATGACCGAATTTCTTTCACTGTTCGTGCAGGTGGAAGATTATAAATTAAGTCAACATTTGCCTTATCAACCTCAATTCCATTTTTTGAAATAACATGACCTAGAACAATCCATTTCTTAACCATGAAATGACATTTTTCCCAATTTAACACAAGATTTTTCTCTTTGCATCTAACCAACACTAATTTCAAATGGTGCAAACACTCATCAAAACTTGACCCAAACACAGAAAAATCATCAATGAAAATTTCGAGAAAACACTCTACCATATCAGAGAAAATACTCATCATGCAACGTTGAAACGTACCTAGAGCATTACATAAGCCAAAGGGCATACGTCGTTAGGCGAAGGTTCCAAATGAACAAGTGAAAGTGGTTTTTTCTTGATCTTCAGGGGCAATGGAAATTTGGTTATAACCAGAGTAACCATCAAGAAAACAGTAATAGGAATGACCTGCCAATCTCTCAAGCATTTGATCAATGAAGGGAAGTGGAAAGTGATCTTTTCTAGTAACAGTATTTAGTTTTTTGTAATCAATGCAAACACGCCACCCAGTTTGCATTTGGATAGGAATTAATTCATTTTCATCATTTTTTACCACAGTTATCCCAGATTTCTTGGGAACTACCTGAACAGGGCTGACCCACTCACTATCAGAATAGGGTAAATGATACCCATATCTAAAAGTTTAATCACTTCAGTTCTAACAACTTCTTTCAGATTTGGATTTAAACGTCTTTGGAACTCACGACTGGTTTTGGAATTATCTTCCAAATGAATTCTATGCATGCACACTGATGGACTAATACCCTTAATGTCTCCAATTGTCCATCATATGGCTTCCTTATGATCTTTGAGGACATTGAGTAATTTGTCTTCCTGTTCGTTATCAAGATCAGAAGCAATGATAACATGCAAGGTTTCTGATGGTCCTAAGAATGCATATTTCAGGGTATCAGGTAAGGGCTTAAGGTCCAAAGGTGGTGACACAGATTTTGAATAGATGGACTCAATGGGTGTAACATGGTTAATTTTGGCATTCCATTCATCAATATCCATTAATGGTGTAGATTCTAACAAAAAATTTACATCACTAATAGAATTTTCAACATCTATGCTCATGCCAAATTATGTTGAATATTTTTCAAAATGGTCGTTTTCATTCATTTGCAGGAGAAAATCATTAGTAACTGATTCAATCATATTTACTTCACACACATCATCCAGTTCCACACATTTATTAGCAACATTAAATACATTCAATTCAACAGCCATATTTCCAAATGATAACTTCAAGACACCATTACGACAATTGATGATTGCATTAGAAGTTGCTAAAAATGGTCTACCCATGATGATAGGGATTTGAGCATGCAAGTCTTCAACTGGTTGGGTATCAAGAACAACAAAATCCACAGAAAAATAAAATTTATCAACCTTGATTAAAACATCTTCTATAATACCTCTTGGAATTTTTACAAACCTATCAGCTAATTGGAGTGTCATAGATGTGGGTTTTAACTCACCTAGATCGAGTTGCTCATAAACCAAATATGGCAACAAATTCACACTCACACCCAAGTCAAGTAACGCTCGACTAATCTTTTGATCGCCAATTACACAAGATATGGTTGGACAACCAGGATCTTTGTATTTGGCAAGAGTTTTGTGCTGGATTATGGAGCTTACTTGTTCAGTCAAGAATACCTTTTTTGGAACATTGGTTTTCCTTTTCACAGTACAAAGATCTTTCAAGATTTTTGAATAGGCAGGTACTTGCTTTATAGCATTAAAGAAGGGGATGTTAATGCGAACTTGCTTAAACACCTCTAAAATATCACTATATTGTGTACCTTTCTCTTTTGGAAGAAGTCTTTGTGGAAATGGAGCTTTTGGAAGGTAAGGCAATGATTGATTTTCGATCGAGTCTTTGGGTTCAGGATTTTCAGGTTGGCTCTTAGGACTCACTTTCTCAAGTTCAGGCAGGTGATCAGGTTTGATAATAATTTTTTCCGATCTAAGAGTAGTAATGGATTTAACATCCTCATTAGGGTTCGATGATCCTACCTCAAATTGACCTTTTGGATTTGGGATGGGTTGACTTGGAAACTTTCCTTTTTTTCTCTCTCCTACATCAGTTGTTAGTTGACCCAATTGCATTTCAATTTTAGAGATGGATTTTTGGGTTGACTGCATGAACTGATGTAATGTTTTCTCTAAGGATGGTTTTCTTGAAGGGTATGACGGTGTAGGATGGTAGAAGTTTTGGTTATGGGTGTTAACTTGAGGCCCTGGTTGGTTCATTGCTGGTTAATTTTACCTCCATGAAAAATTTGGATGGTTTCTCCAATTCGGATTATATGTGGGAGCAAATGGTCTATCAAATGATTTCCCATACGAATGGATTGCATTGTCTGTTCAGAATAGGCTTCTTGGAAAGTTAACAATGACGGACATAACTGAGCGGTGTGGGACGAATTTTGACATAAGGCACACACTTCAGTTTTAGAATTCATGCTTTGACCCAAGACTAATGCATCAACTTTCCTAGTCAAATTGGCTAAACAAGTTTTTACATCAATATCATCTCTCACCTTATAAATTCCTCATCTCTTTGGTGCATTGGGTTTGACTCTAGAATCTAGACAGTTCCACTGTTGAGAATTGACAGACAGTGTTTCAAGAGATTCTCAAGCTTCCTGCCCACGTAACTGCAAATTTTTTTCACCATGCATAGATTATATCATTTGACGATTTGATGGGTTTAAACCGTTATAAAAATACTTCACAATCTTCCAAATTTCAAAACCATGATAGGGACACTTTAAAGTTAAATCATTTAATCTTTCCCAATATTCATAAAATTCTCCACCCTCTTTTTGGTAAAATTCAGAGATTTCTCTTCTAAGGTGGTCAGTTTTTTACATTGGAAAAAATTTAGACAGGAATTTGTTAACAAGTTGGTCCCAAATGGTAATTGTTCTTGGAGGACGAGTATTCAACCAGGTTTTTACTTCATCTTTCAGAGAGAATGAAAAAAGTCTAAGTCGAACAGATTCATCAGAAATTTTTTTGAATCGAAATGTAGAGCATATCTCAAGAAATTCTTTAATATGCATGTTTGGATCTTCTCTCTCTAACCCATAAAAAGATAGCAAAAGTTGGATTATGGATGGTTTGAGCTCAAAGTGGGAAGCAATTGTTTGTGGTAAGACTATACAAGACGAAGAGTTGGCTGAGATAGGAAAAAAGTATTCGAGAAGAGTTTTTTCTGGTGCTAGTGGATTCGCATGTATTTCTGGATTCTCAACTCGCTCTTCTATTTCTATTGAGATTTCACCTACAACTCTACTTAAAGATAATCTTCTCCTAACCAAACATTTCTTTAAATCTCGTTCCCAAGCAAGCATACACAATTTCTATTTATTTATTTTTTATTTTTTTTTTAAATTAAAGCAAATAGTAACAGTTTTAATTGCAACTAGTGGAGGAGGCACAACCTTCCTGTCCCAATAGAAAAAAATAAATAAAGCGGAGGAGGCTTAGCCTTCCTGTCCAACAGAAAAATAAAATAAAACGGAGGAGGCTTAACCTTCCTGTCCAACAGAAAAATAAAATAAAGCGGAAGAAGCTTAGCCTTCCTATCCAACAGAAAAATAAAATAAAGCGGATGAGTCTTAAACTGTCCTATCCAACAGAAAAATAAAGAGAAAACAAGAACTAGTAAAATAATTAAATTAACTTGGATTTCAAACCTTTTCCGTCGCAAATCCCCGACAACGGCGCCAAAAACTTGTTGTAGAAAAAAAAAACTTGTTGTTTTTTTTTTGTTTTTCAATTTTATTACTCGCAAGTGCACGAATCAATAGTAGTAAAGATTATTGGAAGCGAGATCGATCCCACAAGGATTGCTTATAGGAAAAACTTAATCCGCCCTAGTTAACTTAATTATCTAGTTCAAGATAATTTTATTTTTGATTTGTGATTTAAGAAAGAGAAAATTAAATAAACAGTTAAATAATTAATTTAGCTTGATTGAAGGTGGAAAAATACTAAGATTTCAGAATCCACCGATGTATAATTAATTGGTTCTATTATTGTGTTGACTCCAAAGTTTTAGTGATAGTTTTATAAATGAATTTTACTATCTCATTAAGATTTTAGAAATTATATAAGTTGGTTTTTGCTTCGCTTTGAAAATATAATTTCTTAAGCATTATATGTATACAAAGTAATGGAAAACATATAATCAAAAGATATTATTTATTTTACAATACGAACCCAAGTATTAAATAATTTATAATAATCAATAATACATGATATTAAAGATGAAATTATTTATTTAATTGAAGCAAAAACCATAAACATTTAAATGTCAATTGTTCGGAATCAACACAACATAAAATTTAATTAATTACACATGGTTTCATTCTCTATCTTAGTACAAAGAAATTTAGAAATACATCATAGAAGAAAACAAAACCTTATTGACAATTAACATCACTCTGTTCCAAGAATTCTATAAAATGTGAATAACCAACCAAAAAAATGGACTCTACACTCTGAATAACCAATCAAACTCTTTCCTCTCTGAATAACAAATAGCACTCTCTCCCCTGAACAACCAATCTAACTCTTCTATTTATAGGAAGCTGATGTGAATATTTGGGCCGTAAAAAGTCAGGAAAAAACAAGAAACAATTTTGGTACATGGGGTGGGTGCACCGCGGGTGCACTGAATTTCGGTGCACCTTGGGCAGAGCACTGCGCTCTCTGCCCCTGGCCGCATCTGCGGCCAGCATAGCTGGTCGCACAGTGACCAGTGGGCACATGCTCCCCCCTTGGTTTGATCTGTCCAGACTTCTCTCGTTTTTGTCTATTTCTTGTCCATTTCGTTCCAAATTAACGCGTTTTTATTCCATTTTGAAAAATCTACGAAAACAAAGAAAATAAATCAATTACTATTTTTTAATTTACTTAAGAGATTAACAAAACTTAATTTAGTGTATTAAATCGCATAAATGCGGTGCGATTACCAACGACTTGGTCCAACGCCTTCGCTCGTTCCTCCAATGATGTTGGTCATTCGTACGCCGATGCAGAAGCCTCTCGCAGCCCTACTCTAATACCCACTGTCACAAGGTCATATTTTTGTCACAAAAAATCACAACTGTGTGATGGCCTAGTTGTACTGACAACTAGCAGCCCCGTGAATGTCCTGCGACACAGCGGAATTGCACCGACATGTCTGTAATACACACACGTCCCTATAACGTAATACAACATAAATACACCAAAACAGTACCAAAAACGCACCCACGCAACGACACACAAACGTTTACGGGAAAATCCCAACATTGTATTACATAACTCGGGTTGCAAGGAATCAATTACAGCACTTAGTCTGCAAATCCGCAAGCCTTTACTTAGCCTCCTAAAAACACACCAAAACATTACAATTTATAGGAGAAAACGACAGTTGACAGCCCCAACTGCATAGGTAGACTACCGACATTTGTCCCGACATGTGTTAGCCCCACAGGAGTTGCTTTTCCTGTCTGAAAACCAACCAAAAACCACTAGAAACTACTTGGAACTGCCTTCACATGTCCTGCATATGTCTGGTAACCAACAGTCGACCAGCTCACCCAAGCTCAACATTCTTCTAGCGTTTTTGCACCATCCCAACGTTTGCCTCGTTGCCGTCTCGTCCCAAAATTAGCTGACGTTCCCCAACGTCTTGCCATGCCACCTACATGGCCGGAACGCATCGTTGCGCCCAACGACTGCCAACGTCCCGTATGCCTTTTCGGCATTAGAATGCATTGCCGCCTAACGGTGCGTCACTTGCACATGACTTTGCCTACAACGTAGCGTTGCACCGCCTTGCCTCAGTATCGCACTGAGGTCTTCTGTTGGTCCCGTGACTTTCCACGAAACCTCTAATTCCAGCATACTTTGCCGACGCTGCCAACATGTGTCCCCATTGCCCAACAGCACACCGTTTTGCCAATGCCTGCCCAACAACTTGGTCCAACGCATCCCCGTTCCTCCAACACATGCTGCTGCGCCTTGGCCCTCGTTACCTAGGTTGCGTGCCAAGGTTTTCCTCACTGCCATGCACCCACATAGCACTGATCCTAGCATTGCGCCAAGGATTGCCCAACACCCGCTGGTGTTGTGCCGCAATACTGTTGTCCACTGACATGCACCAAGTCGGCACTGTCCTTGCCAACGAATCCATCCATGCCGCATGCATCATGTCCGGTAACAAATTGCACCATGTCAGTAGTATCCGGTCCTCCAGCGTTGTGAGAGGCTAACACCTCACCTGACTATCATCGGTCGATCACAATTTCACTTGTATCACCGTAGAGTGAAGCATCGCACCTCCCAAATGCGGTGTTTTGGTCAATTTCTCGGGCGAAGTCTCACCTCGATACTCTCCGTTGCTACATCTCATCAAACGATAAACTTCCCCAATCCGATCCCTAGATTCATTGTCACCCGCTCAGCCTCAAGCCCAAGCCTGTCAATATGGAGGCGGAAGAAGGAGATGGGGAAAGAGGGCTTGATCGTGGCCAAAGAGCTCAAGCGACTCAATCCAATCCTGTCCGATTCAACCGATTCATGAACACTCACGTTTCTCGACTCCTCAGATCCGATCTCGCCGCCGTCCTCGCTGAGTTTCAGAGACAAAACCTCGTCTTCCTCTCGATGAAGGTCGGTTTCTCATTCTCCTTTTCACATTTTTTCAGCTTAATTCTCACAATCTCAGAGAAAATTAGTCTGAAATCATGCTTTTATTTACAAATTTCGGATCCATTTCTGATGATTTGATGATCAAATTGGTGATAAGAAACACGATATTTTGGATCTCAAATTCTCAACAAATAGTTTACTGGTTGAATTTCAGGAAATTTTGCATTATTTTTGGTTAATTACATCTGTTAATGAATAAAATATATTTGGGGTTTTGAAAAACAATCTTATGACTGAACTCAAGAGCAAAGCTTTAGGGGCTGTATGGTTGTCTAAATTATCCTATTCTATGAATTCTCTTATTTTTGATGAATTAATTTGTATATTTCTCCATTTAGCTATGATTCAATGAAATTTATGTATTGTTTCTTTGAACAAATTTACATATTGTGTTCTTAATTTGAGTATTCTTAATTCTTACAAGTTACAACCAAACACCACCAAGCTCTAACAATTCATAGATTGACTAATTGAAAAATAATACAATTTGCGAATTGATGGACTGCCAAACGGGTCCTTAACTATGGCCTCCAACAAAACTTCTATGTCTTTTGATGGAGCCTATAAAATCTTATTATTTGGGTTGTTCTTCGATTCGCAGATTGTATTGTTTTTTAATTAGCCAGTGTTATAACTTAATGTTTGGCTGTAAGAATTAAAAACGCTTAAATTAACTGGCTGACCATTTTAGATGTAATTTAGATGTTATTTTCTCATGTAATTGGAGTAAATAATTGTTTAATAATATAACTAAAATAAGATGTTTTTTTATTCAAACAAACATAATATAATTCACAAAACACGATAATTTAGACAACCGAACATGCCCTAAATCAATTTCCTTCCCCAAGTACGTGACCCAGTTACCTATTTCGGCAATAATAGAATTGAAAAGGCAATAAAATATAGTTTAAAAATTTCACTAAAATAAAGCAATTGTATTTATTTTTTTGTTCAAACAAACAATATGTAAATTTGATTAAATTGAAGGAGAAATATACAAATCAATATATAAAAAATAATGTAATTCGTAAAATAGGATAATTTAGATGACTAAACATGCCCTAAATCAATTTCCTTCTCTAAATAGGTGACCTTGTTGAATCCCACATCAATATTGGGCCCCCGATTTCTGTTCGTAGTGGTTTATCAAAGTCCACCCCGTGTGTGAGAGGTTGTGTTGAATCCCATATTGATGTTAGCCTCCCCCACCCCCGCACCCCCCAGATAGCTGTTTGCTGTAGTTTGACAAAGTTCACCCTGCATGTGAGAAGGTGTTGAATATGTGAGAGGGTGTTGAATCTCACATCAATTGAGTTACTTGATCCTGAGCTAAATATAAAGTCTAGGGCAATGTTCCTCTTAAAACGCTCCTTTTGAGAGTGAGTTAGGCCCATTTGATTTCCACAAACGTCTTTTTCTTAACAAAATTGTTTATATTCTATTCCCAGTTTTTTAGAATAAGTAAGCTAATCTAAATGCAACCTACAATACATATTCCTTAATTTCAATAAACTCCCATTGTAATTGGAAATTTATTTTAATTATTATTAGACAATAATTAATATGAATAGAATTTTTAATTATTAGATATGGATTTATAAAATGCAATTTTCATTAAAAGTTTGTTGTAGTTGTTATTAGACAATAATTGATGGACATCCCTCGTCGCCGATACGCTGTTGACCTCGCCACTGTCCTCGCTGTCCCCAATCTTGCTACCCATCCCTCTGTGGAGGACCGCATCTCGTGCAAAATGAGCAGATCTCGATGGTGGTGGTCGGATTTCAAGGCGGCGTTTCGTGTCGTTCGTCGTCTCCATCGCTCACCGTCTTCAATTGCTCAGTCACTCGTCGTCGATTGTTCAGTTGCCGTTTTGTGCTTCGTTGATCGTCACTGTTGTTCGTCGTCGTTGATTGCCGTGACGGGTTTTGGTAAGTGATTAGTTTGATTTATATTCATGAGTTCTGTCCGTTGGTCGTAGTTTGATTTTTGTTCGTGATTTATGTTCGTCTTTGATGAAATTGCTTCGAATCTATGGAACTTTGTTGCTCATTTGTAGTACTAAGCTTCGGTATGAAGTATTGATTTACACTTCTAGGACTTATTTATGCTTAACTTCCCTTCAATTTCGGGGATTTTACCTTTTATTGATTTTTTTTTTTAAATTGTTAAAAAAAAATTATAAGGCCAGCCCTAGGGCTGGGCTTGGGCTTATTTTTTGTATAGGGCCGGGCTTAAGAATGGTAATAGGGCCCGATCATAGGGCTGGGCTCGGGCCTAGCAAATTCTTGTAATACCTTAGGCAAAGTCTGGCCCGGCTCGGCCCATGACCACCCCTAGTGGTGTGATATACAAGTTTCTGTGGCGTCTGTTTTTGTTTTTGTTTCTGCTCTTAGGTTTCTGTTTCTTTTCCCATAAAACTATAAATATAACTGATTTTAGATGAAGTGCTTTTTGGCTGTAGTTTTGATGGGTATTTTTTTTTTGGGGGGGTGGGGGGGGGGGGGGGGGGGTGGGGTTTGTTTGGGACGGAAACAAAATTTTAACAGAAATGTTAAATATCGTAGTAATTGATTAAATAAGTAATTTGCATAGATTATTTTCCATTTTAATTGTGTTGAATTGTTTACTTATACATAGTAAACTGATATTGCAGAACTAATTGCTTCTACACTGATGATTGAGACTATTTCCTAAATTCCTTAAGAATCCGAGAAATAAAAAATGTGAATTCTTATTCACTCATACAAAATTATTCTCATTATCATCCCCTCGGCGACCACCCACTAGCCGCCGCCACCATCAAACCGACCACCATACATTTAAATTAAAGAAATGAAAAATGTTGCAACTGTACGTGTTTCTTTTTTTTGTTATCATAAATTAAAAGAAACAATTTCCGGATAAAGGTCGTTACTAAAAATGTTTCTATTTTCGGAATACTCAAGAAGGGAAACATAATTCTTATCTCATTCCATCTCATCCCAATTTATTGAAAGTAGAAATAGAAAAACAGAAACCCTGACCAAACGCCACCTTAAATGCTTGCCTTGCTCTTTAGATATTTGCTTTGGCGCGTGTTTATTGATCTTTAGATATTTAATTAAATGTTTTATGTGGATTTGAGCCGGCTTTGAACATTGCAGATTGATATTCATTGATTCTCTTCTGCCTCTCTTCCCGTCCTCACAAATCGGTGTGCAGTATGCTTCATTTCCGAAAGTTCGCTTTCCCTTATGTCCAATTACCAGGCAAGAATTGAATGCTATATACTAGGAATTCCCGATGAAGGTAGATGTAAACATTTGGTTATATTCTAGGGTTATTTTCTAATATTAACCTTAATTAAATACTCAAAATACCTAAAGTTTATTTATCATTTAATTTCAGGTAACAAGATAAGAAATAATATATATATATATATATATATATATATATTAAAAATCCATTTGATCAATGCCTCAAGTAACACTGTAAACGAACCAAACCATTCATGAACTACTCGAGCTCATCTCGATAATAGCTCATTCAAAGCTCATTCAGTTAATAGATGAACCAAGTCCAAGTGTTTATTAAGCTCGTTTATTAAATAAACAAACATAATATATTCGAGCTCGACTCGTTAATGTTTGTAAAAAACTCGAATAAAATTCACGTCTTGGCTCGCCCAGATATCATCGGTTGCAATAGTGCAGGAAATACATGTTTGGCAGAGTAGAAACTTGCACGGTGCACATTCTAATGCCGTGTCGTCCTTTGGCCATTTTCCGCAACGATTGCACGATGAGGAAGGCTCATCATCATCATCGCTCTCCACGAATCGAACATATTTGAGTGGGTGCGGATGATTTTTCATCTTAAAAGTGCCGCCAAACTTGACATTTGAATACTTATCAAACGGGCGAATGCAGTCGGGATGAAAAGATTGGTCGCATTCAGTACAATGATAGAGCCACTTCAACGGGTCCATTTCTTCCTCGCAGATGTCACAGTAGAACTCGTCCGGGTGGTCATCGAAGGGCGGGTACCGCAAGGGGATGGGGTGTGGGTCCCACCTGTGTCTGACGATTTGTGGCAGCAACAAACACCGGCGGTCCAGATTGAATCCGCAATCATAGCATTTGAATACAGATTGATCCGTGTTTTTTCCACACGAGTTACAATTCCCAGATGGACGAACGGGCTGGAATAACATGTTGACAAGATTAATAGAATAGAGTGGGTGGTTATGAGCTCGGTGAAAAATAAAGTCTTGCATAGAAGCACACTTGATGTCAAGGCGAGCTCCTTCAAGAGAATCGTAGAAGAACCCGTTGCTGTATATTCCACAGCAATAGCATACGAAGGGCAAGGGAATTTGGGGCTTTCCGAGAAACGTGGCTGTCAGGCTGCTGTAAGCTGAAGATTGGTCAGTAAATATTTTTGGCAACCCTGCACAACTTCTATGGAGAAAGTAACTACAATCCTTGCAAGTGTAGAATGGTGTACATATTGGCTGCACACACCCATCGCATAATGTTTTTCGGTTGTTTTTGATGATATCGTTGTTGTCTTGAGCGGAAGTTGTTAGAATTAGTGGGTGCTCATGACTCCAGTTGGTGATCTTTGTTTGTCGTGGAGTATTTTCGGCTGTCATTTTGTTGATATAGTGTGTGAAAAGCTTTACTAATGCTTCATCATCATGTGGCGGGAATTTCTTCAGGTTAGTCTTTGAATCTTCTTGTTCATCTTCGGTTTTTGTGTCACCAAACCTGAAAACACAAGAAAATAAGACCCAAATCCAATTATGAAAAGAAAATTATGATTTTGTTTTCAAAAACAATTGTGGAAGGTAACAGAATGGGAAACTACCAAAATCGGTAAAATGAAGCATCTTTCCTGCACCAAAAAAATATATATCTAAAACTTGAAAGATAAAATATAAGAAAATCGTAAAAAATGAATCGTCAAAGGCGGACTGTCTGGCACGGGCTAATGCCGTCACACCATTAGTTTAATGTACGATACACCATGCTCCACATACTCAGTAACTGTGTGAGACAAAAATCAGTGCATGTGCTCTCGAAAGCCATATGAAACTTAACCTTTACGCAAGACATTAACACTAGTGAACCCTCAGAGAGGGTGGCCGCGGTAAGAACTTATTGACTTGGGGATTTTAGGAAAATTGTGTGATGGAGAATGTGACGTGGTGCCCACGAGGACATGTCAACCACGCGCCTCCTTGCTCGTAGACAAGGGAAAGTTGCCAACCAATTGGGTTGAGTTGACCTCAAACATAGACTAATTATGGAAACCACTTTTTTCATGTTAATTATACACACAATGACAACGCTTAATTCTACTATTTGTAAAGGAGCAGTATAAATAGTGAAATTTGGAGATTTATTCGGCTAGGTACAAAATGTGATACAAGCCATATAGAGATTAAAAAAACAATGGTTACATCCGGAGCCCTACTATAACAGAAAATTTTGAGGTTATATAGCCATTTCTAACGACAATGTGACTTAGCGCGCCCTTTGTCTTAGATGCATTGCCGTGTTCCCTCTCTTTTCTCAAAAGAGATTCTTTCTATGCAACGCACCCCATATGAATTTACTAAAATACCCTTATGTACGTTTGGACCCTCAACAAAGAATTGTGAAAAAAGAATATCTAACTAGTAAAAATGATGTCATTGATTAAAATGTCATGTAGAAAATAGGAATAATAATGATGTATGTTAGGTTGGAGAATTAAAACTTAAGGATATAGAGGAAAAAGTTAAAAAGTTAAATTTATAGAATAATAAAAGTATAATGTAAAAAGTAGTTGATGTGATCGGTCGGGTTGGGAATGGTGAAAATTGTTTTGTAAATCGTTGAAAAAAGAGAAATATTTGATTTTTTTTTTTTTTTTAAATTAAAAAAAAAAAAAGGGCTTTAAGAACTGATCAATAGAAAAGAAATTACGCTTCTTCGGGCAGTGGACTTGATGTTGTGCATTTAAGATGAGCGACATATCTGCATTTGGCACAGTAGTAAACCCAATATGAGGCATTTAATTCCTTCTTACAGATTGCGCAGTCATGAACGTATTTAGAAAACGTTTCAGGAATTGTCTGTCCCATCATAAGAGGGTGTTTATGGCATGCATATACAGTTTTCTCCTCTAGCAAACCGCAACTCCTGTGAATCCAAAACGGGCAGGTTGTACATTTATAGGATAAATCTTCTTGTTTCTGATCACAGGCATCACAGTGAAAAGAGGCTGATCTTTTCAAGAGAATCAACGGGTGTTCGTGAAGAGGGTGATTGAACGTTTGATTCTCACAAGAACAGGAAATGCAGAGGTTGAATCTGCACAGGGAACAAATGTAGTTGAATCCTACATTGGATGTTTTGCAGCCATTGCAGAGGAAAGATGAAAATTTTGGATTTAATTTGAAGGTGAGTTTATGTTGTTGATGCATCGGGTGTTTGATTTCTTGGGGAAGTTTTGTGCATTTTTTGTGGAGGAAGAATTCGCAGTCGATGCAACTGTAATGAGGGCCTGAAATTTGTTCTTCACAGCACGAACATATCATGGCTTCGTCTTCGTCTTTTTTATCTTCTTGGAGTTTCAGAGGATGATCATGGCTGAAATGTTTGAGCTCCATCTCTCTCTCTCACGAACACACACAGAGACAAAGATAAAGAACAGAGAAACTGAGCACTTATTTAAATGGCAGAAGTGTTAAGCAAAGGGGTGAAGTTGTGGGGTCTTAGGATTTCTATGTTTTTTGCTTTTTCCTTTATTTATTCATGGGTTTCATCTTTAATGTTGTTGCTTGAGCAGGACATGAAGTGGTTCTAGGGCTGGTCATAGGCCGGGCCAAGTCAGCTTCAGACCGGGTTCTACCCGAGGTATTACAAAAAAAAAATAAAAAAAATAGTAAGCCCGAGCCCCGTTAACACTTTATTTTTTTATATATATACATGCACACATACATAACATATCAAGTAATAAGTGCTAATTTTAAATGAATGGTTAGGCTGGGACTGTTGAATTATTTAAAATGAGTCTTTTTAGTACTTGATCTTCTAATGGGTGTATTTTTATTATTTAAAGAATTTTTATTCTTTTTTAAATTATTTTTAAAGAAATGAAGAGATGAGTCTTTTACTTTTTCCTTTCTTTGTTCATGGGTTTGATTTGTTCAAAGTTGTTACTTGAGTAAAAACATGAAGTGTTGGACATGAAAATGAATTTTGCCAACTATGTTTTTATTATCTATTGAGATTTGAAATGCTTTTTGGGTTGATAAAGTAAAGTGGTGTTTGGTTGAGTGATGTAGAAGGTGGCCTTTAGTTGGTGTTTCTGTTTTTCTGTTTCTACTCTTAACAAACCGGGATGAGAAATATGTTTATGTTTTGGCGTGTTCCTAAAATAGAAACATATTTGGTAATAACCACTGTCTTGAAATCGTTTCTTTTAGAGCAACTCTAACAACTCGGATATCCCTTATGCCATCCTAAATTTTGGCCATTTTGATGGAAAAATGACATCTTGGATGTCATTTATGCCATTTTGGCACAGATGTGTTGTGCGTGTCTTATTTGGCACATACAATATCTTGTACAATATTTATATGATGGTTTAATTAGGATTAGGTTAATCTTGGGTTATTTTATGATTTTAATTTTATTTTAAATTTAAATTATCGTTATTATTTAATTTAAGGTAAAAAAAAAATCAAAATACACAAATTAAAAATAAAAAAATAAAAATCAGTAACTGAGCATTTCTTTTTAAGGTTTTAATTACTGATTGCATCCACATGCTTTATTTTGCTCCGATCACTACTTTTAGGGATTCACTTTGCTCCGATCACTACTTTTAGGGATTCACGGACTAATTTATCCCTCATTAATAAGCAGTTATATTCCTTACACTACTTTGAGTTTTTATTACTCCTAAAAACGTGGAAACAAATATGGCAACTTCTAATAAAAAAAGTTGAACATGAAACATGTGATTTTATCATTCCTATTGTTGAAAAATTAATTTTTTTACACAATAATCATCGAAGAACTTTTTAATAAATGGTCAGGCTGAGACTTTTAATTATTTGAAATGAGTCTGTTCAGTACATGATCTTTTTAAAGGATATATTTCTATTATTTAGATTTTTTTAAATCATATTTTTAAAGAAATAAGGAGGTGTGTCTTTTTTCCTTTCTTTTCTTGGTTCATGGGTTTGATTTGTTCAAAGTTGTTGCTAGAGCAGGACATGAAAATGAATTTTTCCAACTTTGTTTTTATTATATATTGATATTTGAAGTGCTTTTTGGTTTGATTAAGTAAGTAGTGTCTGGTTGTGTGATGTAGAAGATGGTCTATTTCTGTTTTTCTGTTTCCACTCTTAATAAACTGGGATAAGAAATCTGTTTCTGTTGTGGGCATATTCCTGAAATGAGGAAATGGTTGTTTTGCTTTTTCCTTTCTTTTTTCATGGATTTGATTTGTTCAAAGTTGTTACTTGAGCAAGACATGAAGTGTGAGACATGAAAAGAATTTTGCCAACTATGTTTTTATTATCTATTGAGATTTGAAATGCTTTTTGGGTTGATAAAGTGAAGCGGTGTTTGGTTGTGTGATGTAGAAGGTGGCCTTTAGTTGGTGATTTTGTTTTTTTGTTTCTACTCTTAACAAACCAGGATGAGAAATATGTTTATGTTTTGGCGTATTCCTAAAATAGAAACATATTTGGTAATGACCACTATCTTGAAATCATTTATGTTAGAGTAACTCCAACAGCTCGGATATCCCTTATGCCATCCTAAATTTTGGCCATTTGGATGGAAAAATGACATCTCGGATGTCATTTGTGCCATTTCGGCACAAATGTGTTGTGTGTGCTTTATTTGGTACATACAATATCCTGTACAATATTTATATGATAGTTTAATTAGGATTGGGTTTATCTTGGATTATTTTATTGTTTTAATTTTATTTTAAATTTAAATTATCGTTATAATTTAATTTAAGGTAAAAAAAAAATCAAACTACATAAAAAAAAAAAAAAAAAAGGTAGTAACCGAGCATTTCTTTTTGAGGTTTTATTTATCGATTGCACCTATTTGTTTTATTTTGCACCAATCACTACTTTTAGGGATTCACAGACTAATTTACCCCTCATTAATAAGCAGTTATATTTTTTATACTACTTTCAATTTTTATTACTCCTAAAAACGTGGAAACAAATATGTAACTTCCAATAAAAAAAACGTTGAATATGAAACATGCGATTTTATCATCCCTATTGTTGAAAAAATAATTTTTTTTACACAATAATCATCGAATAACTTTTTAATGAATGGTCAGGCCGGGACTTCTAATTATTTAAAATGAGTTTGTTCAGTACATGATCTTCTTAAATGATATATTTTTATTATTTAGATTTTTTTTTAAATTATATTTTTAAAGAAATAAGGAGGTGTGTCTTTTTTCTTCTCATTTCTTGGTTCATGGGTTTGATTTGTTCAAGTTGTTGCTCGAGCAGGACATGAAATGTTGGACATGAAAATGAATTTTGCCAACTTTGTTTTTATTATCTATTGAGATTTGAAGTGCTTTTCGGTTGATTAAGTAAGTGGTGTCTGATTGTGTAATATAGAAGGTGGCCTGTTTCTGTTTTTCTGTTTCTACTCTTGATAAACTGGGATAAGAAATATGTTTCTGTTGTGGGCATATTCCTGAAATAGAAACATTTTTGGTAATGACAACTGTCTTGAAATTGTTTCTTTTAGAACAACTCCAACAACTCGAACATCTCCTAAATTTTGGTCATTTTTATACCAAAATGAGCTCCAAATCCTAAGCTTCCATTTGTGCCATTTCGGCACAGATGTGCTGCCAAGCAATATCCTGTACCATGTTTATATGATGGTTTAATTAGAGTTGGGTTAACCTTATGTTATTTTAGGGTTTTAATTTTATTTTAAATTTTAATTTATTATTATAATTTAAGTTAAGTTAAAAAATCAAACTACATAAAAAAAATACATAATATTAAATATTTTAAGTTTACATTTATTTTAAATTTTAATACAAAAAAATATTTAAAAAACATAATTAATTTTAATATAAAAATACTTTCGAAAAAATGGCACATCAATTTTGCCATATCTGTTAGAACATTCACTCTAAATTAGATGTATCATAATATTATTCATGTGTTAATAAATCGCACGCCAATTTCGGCCTAACTGT
The DNA here is from genome assembly GCA_016647705.1 of Eucommia ulmoides. Classification (NCBI taxonomy): domain Eukaryota; kingdom Viridiplantae; phylum Streptophyta; class Magnoliopsida; order Garryales; family Eucommiaceae; genus Eucommia; species Eucommia ulmoides. Next base: position 46,110,253 of record CM028340.1, on the reverse strand, counting down.
AATACCCCAAAAATTTATATTTTTGAAAATATTATTTTATATAAGTTTAATATTTTTAGGATTGTTTTGCAAATTTATAGTGTAAATAATATTTGATATTTTTTGTTGATAAATGTTAATTTTAATTTGACTTTTAATTGTTTTGGGACTATTGTGTTATTTAAAATATATTTTTAAGGGTTTTGAGATATAATTAAAAAAAAAAATATTTTAAAAATAATTTTTATATAAAATAATTAAATAAATAAATGAACAGTTGAGCATGATTTCCTTCTCAAAGAAAGAAACCAAACTCTACCTAAATATGTATATAGGGTGTATATATGTACACGTGTACATGTCAATTGATAATAATAATAATAATAATAATAGTACTTATTATATATATAGCATGATTTTGATCATTAGCCTTGGTCATTCACACACACACACACATATACATATATATATATATATATGTTGTGCGTAAAGAAATAAGGTGGTTGAAGGTTATCCTTAGTTACAAAAAAGGGGCTATAGTATAAAGTTTTGTATATGTATGTTATAAATGTTTTTTTTTTTTTGGGAGGAAACTATTTCGATTCGGATTTCGGCTTTGAATTTCAAGTAGAATTTCTAACTCTTTTAATATTTGTATTTAATCTCTCCCTCGATAATGTGATTCATGCTAAAATGACAGTTAATTTTTAATTGTTAGTTCTCATGAAATATTTAGGGATATTATGTGAAAATTATGTGAGATGCACATTTATGTAAATTATGTAAGATATATGTTTGTGTGTTTATTTTGGGTGTTAATTAGATATACCTATTAGAGGAGTTGAAATTCTACTGAGTCTTGGCTCACAACCGCACAGTTTTGATTGCAGGATCGGTAAGAGCGAAATTGCACCAAGAATTTTAATTGAAAGTCTATTTAAATTTGTAATAACTGTAGTTATTATTTGTTGTTGTAAAATCGACTCGATAAATCGATAATTATAATAAATTTCGATTTTATTTAGTTTTTTTTTTTGTATTATTTTTAGTCATTTATATCCATGACCTCACAGGAAAGAAATTTGGATTTGGAATTACAACTTGCCATTAGATTTAAAATTTGAATACGGGAGCTTCAAAATTGGATTTGGAATAATTGGATAAAACGAATTACCCAAATTCAAAATATTTTTATAAAACGAATTATTGATAATTTGTCATCGTCGCATTGCAAAATTTATCGGATTTTATAGAATAAAATATTGGTCGTTCGATTTTAGTTTTAATTTTTCAAGAGGAGAAAGCGCGTTGGGACCCTGGAAAATCGAGCCGTTATAAAGTAGTATCAGAGCGGAATTATTAATAATACTAATTTATTTATATATGGTAAAATATTTAGGGTAGAATTCTATATAGGAGAAACGTAGTAGCGGTCTTGGAAAATCGGATTGTATCATAGTGGATTTGCGACCACCCTAGACTTGGGTTATAGCAACCGTTAGTGATACTTAAAAATAATAATTTTCCTCTCCAAAATCCTTTCCACGTGAAGGAAATTATTCGAATAACACTTTGAACTCCTAAAGGTTAGATATGGGTCCATTCCGTTACCTAATTTGCCCATCACGTGAAAGTCACATGCAGCATGACCGACTCTTATGACAAAAGTGATTGGAACAAATCAATTTGGCCAATTAGACCCCCCCCCCAAAAAAAAAAAAGAGAGAGAGAGAGAGAAATAATACAGAGGAATGTGCAAACTTCAAAACTTAAAAAGTAAAGTACCATACCCAAACTAACGGGGTGCGAAGATAGATTTTGCCATTTGCATAAATAAAATTGCAACGAGGATCAAATCCCAAGTGTCGATCCTAAGATTTTTATGAACAATTAAATGTTGATATTTTTTGTGGAACTAATGTGTTTATTAAGTGTTTCAGTTTAAAGAGTTCCAGACAGTATCGAGAAGAATTTGTAAAGGATGCAGAGACAATAACATCTTGAAGAAGTTGTGAAGAATGCAGAGACGGATACTAAGAGATTGAAGATTCCGAAGAATTTAAGTGAAAACAACTATAATCTATTTTTACTCTTAATGTATCCCGATTAGGATTACACACGACACAATTATGTGTGTTTTTATAGGATCCTAATTAGTTAAATTATTTGCTCTTATGTGTAATTGAAAAATAAAATAAAAATAATTGATTAAAATTGAATTTAAGAAGTTAGTGAAGCTAATCGAGAAAAAAAATCGGTTGAAGGGGTAAAAACGTCGAAGAAAATGATTTAAAATAAAATTAAGGAAGAAGCTCTGCATGGTCCAATCGACAGATAAGTCGACTTATGAAAATAAGACAAAGTCCCTAAATCGTTCAGTTGACAGGTAGGTTAACCTGTGGCTAAAGAATGAACTCTCTGAATTTCAAGGTCGACAGATAGGTCGACTTAACAAATGTAAGATCCTGATTTTTTTATTTAAGTTGTATTTTAGAATAATTCAAAATTATAGGGGTAGATAGTGTTATTTATTATTTGATTTAAAATTTTAGGGGTCGATTCGTAATTTTAAAACATTAAAATTTGAAATGGGACTTAAATAATTTTAAACTTTTAGTTGAAGGGAGGTTAATGTAATTTGAATATAATTAATATATATATATATACGCGTGTAATCAAACGGAGTGACGGGAGAGACACTTGGCAAATTCTTTATATAGATACATATACACTCATGCACACACACGCGAGAGGAAGGGGGGAGCAAAACAGAAAACCGAAGAGAGAGAAAACTCACCGGCGGCGAGAAATTCAAAATCGAAAACTTAAACGTAGCATGTGTGTGCGTCGTTTGTTCGTAGCGATAGTCGTGAGTATGTGTAGGTGGCCGGCGATCGCATATGAGGGTGAGGTGTTGCCGTTCGTCGGTGGATGTCTGATTGCTCGGTCAGAGAGGTGTGTCGGTGAGATCGCTCACTTCGGTGGTGTGTTCTTCAGTGTTGTTTGGTGTGTGTCGCCGTTCGGTTCGGTGGCGTGAAGGTGTTGTTCGGCCGGCGATCGTGTGAGTGAGTGTTGTGTGAGCCATGTGTGTTGCTTCCCGTCGTCCGGTGCCGGTGTATGTGAGTGTATGTGTTGCCGGCAGTGTTTGGGGAGGGTGTGGGTGTTCGTCGCCGACGGTGGGTTAGAGAGAGAGAGTAATCGTCGGCGGCGATATGTATCTTGTCATGTATGTGTGTGTCTCGTTATAGCCGTCTGTGTGTATGTGTTCCAACATGGTGTGGTTTTTTTTGGTGGTGTGTATGTTTGTGATCGGCCGGCGTTGGGTGAAGGGAGTGGTCATGCATGTGAGCTGTGCCGGCTGAACGTGAAAACAGAAATAGGGTTCAAACGTTGAAACGAAGAAGAAGCCGAAGAGAGAGAGAGGGGAAAGGGACAACAACAGAACGGGAGATAAGGAGCAAACAGAAACCGAAGCGAAAAAAGAAAAAGAGAGAAAAAGAAAAAGAAAAAGGAAAATTTGCATAAATCACCCCACAAAAATTAATGATCCAATCTCCTGGCCCTTGGAAAATTCGAAAAAGGTAGCATTTTGAATTTATTTAATATGTGTATTTAATTGTCTAAATTGAAATTACGATAGAAAATAGTGGGACCATGTACACTAATAAATTCGTTAATCGTGATTTAGTCATGTCTACATAAAATATTAATTTAGGCCATATCCTTATTAGATTCGCAAGCACTGGAGTACCAGTAGAGGATAGTGGGTGAGAGGTTACGGAAATGAACATCCAGGTGAGTGTACTGTCTTCTTACCAAACTATTTTTCTATGTATATATATGATAAAATATATGTTTACTTAAACGGTACGAATTTATAAATGATATGCATCAAGCAGGTTTTGGGTGAGTTGTTGAACTGGATTTTCGGAAGATTTTGATGGTTTTCGAAAAGAAGTTGAAAATGAATTTTTGGTTGGATTTGGTGAAATCAGACGGTATTTTTAAAAAAGAATAGAAAACATCTATTTTTCTAAAAATGCCTGATTTTCTAAAAATAAAAAGGTGGAAAAGTGGTTTTGATAAAATCAGACGTTTTTTTTAAAAGAAAGTGAGAAATATGGTTTTTGGACTTAAAAGTTGGTTTTGAGGAAAAGAGATAGGCGTAGTGATTTGACGATGTTGAGTAGACAATATTTATTGAGCTGTGATTCGATGATACTGTATTTGATTTGACGATGTCATAGTATTTATCTGCTTCGGCGGAGTGATGTTATCCACTTCGGCGGAGTGATATTTATCTGCTTCGGCAGAATGATATTAGACGTTTATACTACACAGTGATTATATGCTTCGGCGGAGTGCTGAGTGTTCGTAGGAAGGCATATCCTACGGATGATACGGTAGTGTTGCAAACTCCCGATCGTGAGGTTAAAACGATCACTAGGGCTGGACACCGTGTGTGCGTTTGAGATGATGTTTTGAGATGTGGTATTTTATTTATACTGGGTGATTTATTATTTATTATGGTGATTGGCATGATTTTTATACTAAATGGTTTTGAATGGAATTTATATACAGTGCTTTATTCTCACTGCTAATATTATGAAAACTTTTACGAGCTACGTGATATTTACATATTTAAGCTTGATCCATTTAGGTGTTATAGAATAAATTATTATTATTATAAAAAAAAATTACTAAGAAGGCAGTACACTCGCAGGTGAAATGGCTAGGAGTCAGTCGGTCCCCTACTGGCGCTAGATAGAGTTATGCGGATCTCGCGATAGAGTCAATTGAGAGAAATTTTGAGACGAGGTGTTAAAAATGATTCTAAGTGAGATTCATGAGATTAGTTTGGTTGTTATTATAATTGGGACGGTGTATCCCTATCAGATGGAATTATGTATATGTGGTATAGATTTAAAATATATATATATATATATATATATATATATATATATATATAATAAATCAGCTCATTTACATTCACAACCGTCCAATGTCTCTGGATATTCGTAACCGTTGGATGTCTTTTGATATATACAATATATCTATATAATATATCTATCTATAATAATATACAATATTCAACACTTACCATCAATCATACTTTTTAACACTTACCATCATCTACAGTGTCCTGTCCTTGCATGTCTTTGCATTTACTTCGTGGACTCTTCCTTCCTGAACCACCGCTGCTAGAGAAATTAGGTTCGTCTCTCTCTCTTCCTCCCTCGCGCTCCCTCTCCACTTCCGACAATAGCCATCACCGTCCACTCCCTCTCAGCCTCCTCCGCCATCCCCTCGCCACCGCCACTGCCACATCCGCTCCATTTCGCCGCGATGTCATCGCCTCGCCATCCACGCCGTCATCCTTCCTCGCGATTTCTTCTTTCTCCCTCGCGACGACTTCTCCCTTCCTCCAGACGACGACGGTGGCTTAGCTCTCGACTCCTTCAATCGCTCACGGTCCTCGCTCCCGATGTCGCAGATTCCCTGGTAAGCCTCTTTTTCTCTCTCTCAACCACCACGATTCACAGCTCTTGATTCGATTTTGCAGTAGTTCAAACTAAAAATTAGGGTTTCTGAAATTAGGGTCTCTTTCTCTCTTGATTTTGGGTTTCGAAACCCTTAAAATTGAAGCTCTCTCTCTATCTCGGTCGTGCTGCCTGTAAGAAATCACCACCATCGTCGCAATCAGGTCACCTTCATCAATGGCATACGCTCCTATCTTGCAAAAAATTCCAGGTTCGTCTTTCTCTCTCTCCTTCTCCGTCTCTGCTTTTCGTTTTTCAGTTTGTTCGAATTTCAAAACCCTCACTCGATTTGAGTTGATTTGAGTTGGGACACCGATTGTGGCGTTGATCTGAGTAGGGACACTGATGGTGGCGTTGGTTTCAAAAACCCTCATTCGATTGGGTACCTCCGCCTCCCGCCTCGCACTCTCGACGACCGTCAATCACCGCAAATCGATTTTTTTCTCCCTCTCGCACCAACATTCCGATTTTCCTCAGCAAACACCGCTGCTTTTAGGTACGATCTCCCTCAACTGATGGTGTTTTTGTTCCCAGATTTCGCCTTTTGTTTAGGGAAGAATTGGGAATGGCATTATGTCTCGCATATTCACTATTATATATCTTGACTGAAATTTTCTCTTTTATTTTTTCGATTTCAGATCTGAAACGGGTTTTGAGCTGTTTAGGTTTTACGAATGAGATCCTTTATGAGATGACGCTTGACCACTTTTCCTGATTTTCGCAATGCTCAATCGATTCCAAAGCTGAAATTATGCTCCCTCGGAGCAATGAGATCCTTTAGGTTTTACGGTCGGCTTGCTGCAATTATGCTCCCTCGGAGACCAATCCTGGTGTTCGATATGATCCAATCCTCGCTACGTATTCATTTTTTTTTTCTCCTCCTTTATTTCTGAGATTAATTTCGATATCTTGAGCTGAATTTGTGCTCTAATTTCCCCGATTTCGTGGGATGGTTTGGGATAGCTTTTAAGAAGGACAAAAACTGCATTATTTGAATTTTTAAAACCCTAATTCCATTGTAATTTGTGTTTAAATTTGACCTAATTCTCTGTTGTTGTAGGTCAGAGGTGTTCTTTCGTGTTGGAACTCATCTCATTCCACACCCCAAGAAGGTACTCCATGCTGGAAAAATGCCTGTCTTATCTAATTCCAACTCTCCAATTCTGTGCTTCCAACCGCTGCCTAGCAAAACAATCATTCAAAGGTGAAAATCAAGTCTGTTTTTGGTTCCCAGATTTATGTTTCTGTTTAGGTTTATGCTTCTGTTTATGTTGAACGCCAAATGTGAACTATGGTTAATACACAAACGCATTGGCATTGGCGCCGAATGCGTTTTTGTTACCGGTTTCTGTTCTGTTCCCGTCTTTGTTTATGTTCTGTTCCCGTTTCTGTTTCTGTTCTGTTCCCGTCTCTGTTTCTGTTCCTGTTCCCGAATTTGTATGAACTCACCAATCTGATTTCATATTGATTGCTCCCTAATTAGATCACCAAGTTTACATTGCGACGAAATCTATACGAGTGTTTGTATTCTGATTTCATATTCTACTGACGTCATATAGAGCACCAAATGTTTGATGAAATCTCTAATTGATGAACCATGTTCAGTTTCCATTCTGTTTTCATTGTGAATTTGTATTATGATGTTTGCAAATTTCAATTTCCATTCTGTTTCCATCTTCTAATGTTTGACAACAATTAGATCACTGATTTCATACTCGAATTTGTATGAACTCGAGGTCCTCTTGGTTTAACATTTACATTTTTTTTTTATTTTGTATCGAATATAAAGTATTCCATTTGGATGGATTTTATTTCTATTATATTTTAAATTTTAATTGCTTAGGCAAGAAGAGAACCAAGTCATTAGAATGTCGCTCTTGCTTTTGGTATGGGTGTAGTCATTGTACCACTTACTTATGTTTGTACCATTTGCTCTTATTTAAACAAGCCGCAAATCATTTAAGTTGAAGTCTGTTGAAGTAAAGTAACACAACCGCTTTTAGTTTTTTGCATAATGTATAGACTATGTTTGTTCACTTCATATTCTTAACTTCACAGTTCGTATTAAGCTTTTATTATGCTTCATCATTGTTCCCGTGTGGGAAAAGCAGCTCTTTCCTCATCTTGCTGAAAACAGTAGACACATCGATTCCATTGTCGTTGATGTGGTTTGTCAGATATGTATTTGAATTTGAATTTGTTTTTCGAGATGGGATATGTCTTTCTTATTATTCATTTTGTTTCTTCAATTGAGGTAAATCATATAGATATTTGCTTTTTTAACGTGAGCACTACATGTTTGATGAAATGCCTGACTGATGAATGTATTTATAGGATACATATATATTTATATTCTTATTTTATATTGCTAACTATTTCTATTCTGGTTTCATATTGCTACACGTGTTAATCTGCACTTTCTCTGTTCGATTATAGAAGTAGAAGAAAGAGAGAGAAACTAACAAGGAGGGAAAGAAGCGACTGTAAAAGCAAGTTAAATCTTACCTCTCGAACTTGGTAAGACGTTCTCATTCAATGTAAATAATGTAATTATATGGGTATAGAATTTATGTGGGGAAGTGACGTGTTACATGAATTTATTTTTCTCAACCTCAACTTTTAACCACTGGAGGGATTGGATGAACTGGAGAAAACCAGTGTGTTTCTGTTCCCGGATTTCTATTTCTTTTTGCGGAAATTTGAGAACAACTTAGCTTGAGGTTTTTACTTACTTTTACACATCAAGCACAATATAGGTTAGCTCTAGGAGCAGCCACCCCGTTAGTGTTTTTGTCCTCCGATTTCATTTTATTCTTCTCTGTTCCTAGATTTTTATAACAAAATTCTGGGTCTAGAAAAAGATAGATTCTAAATAATTCTCCCTATTCTAATTTTTATGGGAACAGAAACAGAAAACTGAGAAAGGAAACACTAAACGAGCACCACCTTTCTGTTTTTGCTCCCATTGTTTTTTCACAAAAAACTTTGAAAAGAAACAGAAATGTGGGAACAGTTCTATTTCGTTTGGAGAAAATTAGATAACCAATGACACGTCTTTATGTTAGCATCGAGTTCCCCACTCTATCTCCAGGTACGTTTCTCCCTCTCTCTTTGGATTTTGGGTTTGATTGTCTTTGTTTTTCTATTTCGAAACCCTTAAAATTGAAACATTTCATCAATTTCTATTTCGAAACCATTCTCCCTCCATTTATGAAGACGGTGCACAGATGGTCGTCGGTGTTCGGCCATTCTTCTACCATTGAAATGTGTTTGTATTCATCCTGGGCTAATTTTATGTCTTTCAATTTCTCTCAATAGACTTAAGTTGAATCAATCTGATTTTGAGTTGGCATGGGTAAGGAAGTTTATTTAAAGACATTTGTGTTTTTCTTTTCTGTATGTATTGTGTTTATCAGTAGAACAATTTGAACAATTGCTCTCTACTCAGACTGTACCCTTGCTGTTGACATCAGGTAATTAGCACTACCAGCTATGTAATAGGTTTATTTGCTAATTGGCTAGAGAAGAAAATCCATTTGACTTCTTTCTTACTTTATTTGCGTTTCATGCCAGAGTGTCTATGCTATATTTTTTCATAAGGTAAGCAGTTCATTCCATTGTGTAAATTCTGTCAACTATTTTTTAACTATCTTTTCTTATTTTACTTTTCCTTGATTTGTGTATACATTCTCTATTTACATTGTGGATATTGATGTCCTTTATATTTTTAGATGGCTTATGAACCCTATGGTCTTCTGGCTGGAAATGTCAGCATAGTCACTAGAGAAAATATTGAGCCTTCTTATGGTGGGGATAATGAATCTTTCTTGAGGAAGATTATAACACCAATATACCGAGTCATTGAAAAGGTGCTTCCAATGCAAACATGCACATTCCATAAAACTTTGATCTTTCTGTTTCAAACATAATGTCAGTTGTTAGTGGATTCCAAGAAGCCAATAAGAGCAAAAATGGAAAAGCCCCTCATTCAGCTTAGTGCAATTATGATGATCTAAATGAATACTTTTGGTATATATTGTTTCGATTGAGCTCCGAGATTTTCAAAAAAACTGCTGAAATCCACCGCGAAATAGGTATTAACCTCTCAGATTTTCAATATTTTTTGTTTGTATTTTTAATTTCAGATGAAGTTTTTCATTCTTTAATTTTAACTCTTTGAAGCTCTGCTTATCTGAATTCAGGTATGTTGAACTTCATTCAATTTTGTTTTTAGTTCATTATATTGATTTTTTAACTGTAACCCTAATTTCCTAATTGCATTATTTTATCTAGGTCTTTTCTTCTTTTTTTTTTTTTTTTTTTTTTTTCAACCAAGCAATACCTAAAACTAATTTAAAAGTAGGTAGCGTTTGGAAGCTTGGAATTGGGTTCCAAAATTGTTTCGGCACCTCTGTCTTTGATTCCCCACTATCTCTATCTTCGATCTTCTACTTTGCGGCTGATTGTCTCTTGGTCTCATAAATCGGATTTTGAAAATAAATTTGAAAATTTTGTTTGCTCAGTATGGTTTCATTTGAAAATTATTGTTATGTTTGATAAAATAGTTGTAAAATGTTGTATAAAAAGTAAAAATTATGTCATTTTTTAAACACCCGTGCCTTTAGGTACGGGTTATACGCTAGTATATATATATATATATATATATATATATATATATATATTGTCGTATTGTGGTTGGTTAGTCAGATAAATGATGTCATATCGACGTCACGCCGGCCCCACATGAAGGGTGGGGTGTGACAACAAAACTCTCTGAATCGTTTGGTCGACAGATGATTGATGGACGGTCGACCGATGGGCGAAGGAATTTTGATTTGGCTAGTATTTTGAATCGAGCGGTCAACAGATGTGTCTTGGTCAATTGACTGATAAGTCTATTTTAGGTTTTGTGGAATTTCGGGATTTGTTAAAAAAATTTGCCGTTATTTGGTTACTTGAATGAGAGATTTTAGGGATATAGATATCTTTGAGATATAATACTCTTATTTGAATATCTATATAGATTTGGTACATGGAATTAAAATATTTTTTTCAAATCGGTCCTTTTAATACTTCCTATCTTATCGATTTGTGTCTGAAATTTCTTTTGAGTGACTAAATTGAATATTTTGAAATTTATAATTAAGTAAAATATACCTTAAATAAAATGTATCAATATATGGGATCTATTGGTATTTTTAAATAACATATCTTGTGGAAACTAGCCGTTATAGGGCTTGTTTCAAGTGGCTATATATAGACCTGCGGATTTCGCATAATATATATACACCATATCAAAAACTATTCAGTTCATAAGTTTTTATAAGAATCATCATTCTGATTTTATTTTAGGGATAATAGGTGGGAGATCCTATATTTAGGCTCTAATTTGTTAAAACTCCTAGAGGCATTAAAAACTTTTGATTTAGTCCTATATGTTTTAAAAAGGTAGAATCTTTGCACATAAAATAGTCACGCGTCAGTTACATGTAACTATTTTGTGTGTAATATTACTATATTAGTTGCAAGTAACTTTTTTTTTTTTTAGATGTAACAATTTTGTGTGTAAAAAATTTGTTTGATGTCACAAAATATATATAATTAGTTAAAGGTAACTAATTATATATAACTTTTTAGTTACATGTGCCAATAATGTGTAATTTTTTAGTTATATATCTCTAATATGTGACTAAAAAATTTGATTTTTTTAGTTACATGTTTCAATAATATGTAACTTTTTAATTACATGTCTCTGATATGTAACTAAAAAATTTGATATTTTTTCAGTTACGTCATGAAATATTACACATATATATGTAATTGTAACATGTAACTAAAGTACATGAACCAAAAATACCTAAATATGTATGAAAAATAACAATTATGAAATTGTAACTAACATTAGTTACATGTAACAGAATTCACTATAAAAATCCAATGTACTCACTAAGGGCTCCCTATAATTCCTACAATTCCTGTAATGCGAGATTAAAACACAAGTGAAATCTAATTTAAAGGATTAAATCAAAACCTAAAAACACAAAATGACTTTTCACCAATTAGACTTTAAAAATGGGATTTTTCACCAATTTTTCCTTTATTTTAAGATATCAAATTCTTGAGGTGTTCTTGAGTTAAAGTATTGATTGTATATACGTCACTGATTTGAGCTGTCTAGCGTTTCAATCTATTATTCTTCGGTGTTATTCAGGTGAGATCTTTCCAAGCTATTAGTCTTTATTGTATATTTATTTTTCTATATTTGCTTGATTGATAAGATCTTGATAAAAATGTTTTTTGAACTTTAAATCGTATAAAAATATTTCTTAAACGATTTTTGGTGAAAATCTGATTACATACTTATTTGTGTGATATTCATATTTATCATAAATCATATTTTTATGGTGAAAGTGTTCCAAATATATTCTTAATTGAGTTTATTGTGATCATTGCTTGCTTGGTTAATTGATTATATGAGAAATCGTTTTTGAACTTTGAAAAGCATAAAAATCTTTGAAAAACAATTTATGCGATAATTTGATTACGTGTTTAATTTTGTGCTACCCGCATTATTTTTATAATCATATTTTTTGTTTCCTCACTTAATTCTATCACTAATAATTATCGGGACATTAATCGAATTTAAATTAATTTGAGGTGGTAGAAGTTTCGAGTGGGAAAAACTTATCAATTTCTTATAATTAGTGAGTTGTGTGCGGATTAGATACTATTGGGAGTATCTAATCAAGGGTAATTAGTTTCAGTCTCTTCCTGTAAAGAGATTGAGTTAGTAATTATTCCTTGATTGAATTAATTTGTGAGTGATTTTGTAACGGTTCAATTCTTACCGGGTAGAAGGACATTTGAAGTGTTTGTGAGGTTTTAACTCTTTAGCCTAAGGTATAAAAAGAGTTAGGTTATTCTTGAGACTGTAAAAAGTAAAGGTTATTCCTGAGTCTGGAAAAAGAAATTTGTAAAGGTTGATTCTGAGTCTGTGAAAAAAAATATTATGTAAATGTTTGATTCCTACGTGTTTAAAGAAATCTTAGTGATTAGTGAGTGTGAATCTCCGTGGGGCTCGGAGGACTAGATTACTCAAGATTAGTTTGGTGAACCAGGATAAATTTCTATGTGTTGCAATATTTACATTATTTATTTTTGGTTGTTTGGTGTACACATAGTTGATAATATATTTCCGTTGCTATATAAAGAGATAATAATTAATTTAGAATAAAATTAATTATTTGAATTTTTTAAGTATTTTATATGGATTAAATTGTTATCTACCCAATTCACCCCCTCTTGGATAGCTCATTGGGCCAACAATTGGTATCAAAGTTGATTTTAGCTAGATTAGACTTAATATCCTAACTAAACCGGTCACGTGCATACACCATGGATGATATGTTTTGTGTATCCTCTTTTAATCGTGATAAATGCGTATATGATAATGTGGTTTATGGTTCTTGTGATTCTTGTGGTAGTGATAGAGATGATGATAATGAAAATGTCCATATTGTTATAAAAAAATTATTTTCTTTCACACTACTTTTTTTCTAAAGAGAGCTTGAGTTTAAAAAGAAAAATTGCTTCTTTTGAAAATGGTGGAAAAAATGTCCAAAAATTTAATATGTATTTTGATGATTATTGTGGTACAAAAGAATTTTAGGACATTGTTTTTTAAATTAACAATTTGCTCTTTAAAGTGTATTCTCTTGAAAATGAAAACAGAGTTTTAAAAAATAATCTTAAGATGATTTCTAAGTAAAGGTCAGATCTTGATTCAAAAATTGATTTACTTAAAAAAAAAATTGAAAAATCAAAATCCAACCTTAAGTCTGTTTCGAGAGATTCTGAAAATAATTTTTCTAGATAAAGTGAATATATTTCATCGTCTCATCCTTCATCACAAGCTAGTGATAGTTATGTGGTTATTGTTATAAATGATTTGTGTTTTATATCTCGTTCTCTCTATGATAAATCATATTTGAGATGTTATTATTGCAATAGGGTTGGGTATTTTAAAGTATCATGTCCGTTTTAGAACCCTAAGTTTATATCTAACAAAGACGGATCCAAAATGAGATGGATACCGAAGAGAATTGTTGAAATGTCTTGTGCAGAATTACAAAATTTCGGAAGTGAACCTGAAGAAACAAACAAAGAAGTTATATCAAAGTCAAAATAGGAAGTCACCAAAGATCCACAAGCGACGTGTGCAAAGCGAAAAAATGCATCAAATACATAATATGAAATTATAAAGAAGCCACAAGAGAAATGTAAAAAGAAAAAAGTTGTACAAAAATCAAGATGGGATATCACCAGGAAGTCACAAGTGATACGTGCAAATGGAATCATCAATGAATCAAAATGCAAAAATCAAAGGAAGAGAAGATACGGACAGGGCAAAAAGAATTACGCACCCAAAGCAATCATGAGTACAAATGAAGTAAAAAATAAAGTTATCCCGAAATATATAAAAGGTACTCCTAACCCTCCGCATTTTAAATTTATTAAAGAGAGAGAGTCCTGACTTGCCAAATAGGTAAGTTGGTAATAGTTTCTAAAACTTATTTTAAATTATGCGTTCACTTATTGTCTTAGAAATATTATATGGTGATTATGAAAATCACATTTAGTTAAAGTGTATTTACATGTTTTTATAATGTGCTTATATCGAGTAGTAATCATGTATTTAATTTTAAAAATATGTTACGAGATTTAGAAATTGAAATAAGTTAATAGAGTTCTTATTTTATACATATTGATTTATTAAAATGCATAATATTTTATATTGGGGTGAATAGAATGACTTAATTTGATCATGATAATACTTGTATGGTTAATATTAATATGAAAGTATGAAAATTCTTTTTGATTCCATGTATGATCATTTGAATACATATCAAACTGTGCTTAGTGTTTCAAGTTAATATTTTTGTGCACATATGGATATCAAGTATCTTGCTATATATATGATAATTTATTTTTCTCATACGTTTCATGTCTCCTGATTTTTAAATACTTATATTTATGAAGGGATCTAAAATTATATGAGATAACATCGTTATTAATTGAGATATGATCTATGTTTTTTGGGGTGTTAATGATTATAAGAAGCATGTTACTAGAGATAACTTCATTAATTGATAGGATTAAGATTGTTTGGAATTGATTAGTGATCATACATGTTGATGAGAATAATTGATAAATATATGTTCATTTGATTTCTATTAATGATATTCTTCCCAGCATGTTCCAAATAGTTTCAGGTTATAAGATTACTCAAGGAGAAACAAATATTCATACCGAAACTCAAAGTTGAGTCAAGAATAAGAACGAGGTTGATTCAATGAGATAAATGATTAGAGTTGAATCTTCATTCAACTCAGTGATAAAACAATCTCATTCTTGTATAATTATGAGAGAAATTTAAGTATCATACTTTGATTATATGCCTATGCTATATGAGATCCTCTAAAAGTCATGTTTAAAATATGCGATATATCTTGTATCAATTCATGACTTGTTTATCTTTGAGTTATTTATTAATTTGAATAATCTCTAAATATATATAGCATGAGTTATTTGTTAATGATTATTGTTGAAAAATAGAGCTAAAATTTTTATGAAACAAGTATGCATTATATTGATAGCTTCATAAACTATCATTGAAAGATGTTTCATGTTTTAGTGCTTCAAAGATTATATTTTTCTCCTTAAAATGAATTAATTTGTTTACACTAATATAGTGGGAGATTCCATGTTAATAATGATGTTTTTAGTATGGATTTTGATGGATTGAGTAGACTTGATATTTAACTATAATAATGATCCACATAGAGTTGATATTTTGTGCTTAAAAGTTAATTTGTTAAAATGAGTTTTGATTTTTAAAATTGAATTTATGAGTTGATTCAATGTGCTTTTAAAAGAGTTATACATATCTGGATTTAATTATTTTAGGTTTACTTTTTCAAGTATATTATATGATTGCCTAGAGTAATATTTATTTGTGGTTCTCGTTCCCCACGTTTTGAGATGATAAAGGGGGATAATTTATTGATATTTTATTAGGGAGGAGCTTATCTTTAGGGGGAGTTTTTTTTTTTTTTTAAATTGTGCTTTGTTGATTATCTTCATGATTATGCTTAGTTGAGAATTCTTCATGATTGTGCTTTAATGAGTTAAAAACCCATCCTCGGATTCAGGAGGAGTGTGGTTACATTTTAGTTTGAGAAAAACATCAAAATTAATTGTCATTATAAAAAATGAGAAGATTATTGATCCTAAGATTTTGATGAATAATTAAATGTTGATGTTTTTTGTGAAACTAATGTGTTTATTGAGTGTTTCAGTTTAAAGAGTTCCAAATAGTATCGAGAAGAATTTGTAAAAGATGCAGAAACAATGCAAAGACGATAACATCATGAAGAAGTTGTGAAGAAGACAGAGACAGATACTAGATATTGAAGATTCCGAAGAATTTAGGTGAAAACAACTCTAATCTATTTTTACTCTTAATGTATCCCGATTAGGATCATATACAAGACAAAATATTTTTACAATTATGTGTGCTTTTATAGAATCCTAATTAGTTAAATTATTTGCTCCTATGTGTAATTGAAAAAGAAATAAATATAATTGATTAAAATTGAATTTACGAAGTGAGTGGAGCTAATCGAGAAAAGAAATCGGTTAAAGGGGGCAAAAAGGTCAAAGAAAATTATTTAAAATAAAATTAAGGAAGGAGCTCTGCATAGTCCAATCGACAGATAAGTCGACTTATGAAAATAAGACAAAGTCCCTGAATCGTTTTGTTGACAGGTAGGTCAACCTGTGGCCAAAGAATGAACTCTCTGAATCCTTAGGTCGATAGATAGGTCGACTTAAAAAACTCTATGAATCGTTCGGTCGATAGATGATGGATGGGTGGTCGACTGATGGGCGAAAGAATTTTGGCTTGGCTAATATCCTGAATCGAGCGGTCAACAGATGTGTCTTGGTTAGTTGACCGATAAGTCTATTGCAGATTTTGTGGAATTTCGGGATTTGTTCAAAAAATTAGTCGTTAACTATCCGTTATTTAGTTACTTGATTGAGAGATTTTAGGGATATGGATATCTTTAATATATAATACTCTTATTTAAATATCTATAGATTTTGTACATGGAATTCAAATATTTTTTCAAATCGGTCCTTTTAATACTTCTTATCTTATCGATTTGTGTTTGAAATTTCTTTTAAGGGACTAAATTGAATATTTTGAAAGTTATAATTAAGTAAAATATACCTTAAATAAAATGTATCAATATATGAGGTCTATTGATATTTTTAAATAACATATCTTGTGGAAACTAGCCGTTATAGGATTTGTTTCAAGTGGTTATATATAGACCTATGAATTTCACATAATATATACACACCATATCAAGAACTATTCAGTTAATAAGTTTTTATAAGAGTCATCATTCTGATATTATTTTGAGAGATCAAATTGTTGAGGTGTTCTTAAGTTGAAGCGTTGATTGTATATGCGTCATCGATTTAAGTTGTCTAGTGTTTCAATCTATTATTCTTCGGTGTTATTCGGGTGAGATCTTTCCAAGCTATTAGTCTTTATTGTATATTTATTTTTCTATATTTGCTCGATTGATAAGATCTTGATAAAATCGTTTTCTGAACTTTAAATCGCATAAAAATATTTCTTAAATGATTTTTGGTGAAAATCTGATTACATACTTATTTGTGTGATATTCATATTTATCATAATCAAATTTTTATGGTGAAAGTGTTTCAAGCATATTCTTAATTGAGTTTATTGTGATTGTTGCTTGCTTGGTTAATTGATTGTATGAGAAATCGTTTTTGAACTATAAAAAATATAAAAATCTTTTAAAAATGATTTGTGTGATAATCTGATTACGTACTCAATTTTGTACTACTTGCATTATTTTTATAATTAGAATTTTTGTTTCATTACTTAATTCTATCACTAGTAATTATCGGGACATTAATCGAGTTTAAATTGATTTGAGGTGGTAGAAACTCCGAGTGGGAAGAATTTATCAATTTCTTATAATTGGTGAGTTGTGTGCAGATTAGATAGTATTGGAAGTATCTAATCAAGGGTAGCTGATTTCAGTCTCTTCCTGTAAAAAAATTGAGGTAATAATTATTCCTTGATTGAATTAATTTGTGAGTGATTTTGTAATGGTTCAATTCTTACCGGATAAAATGATATTTAGAGTGTTTGTGAGGTTTTGACTCTTTAGCCTAAAGTATAAAAAGAGTTAGGTAATTATTGAGCTTGTAAAAAATAGAGATTATTCCTGAGCTTGAGAAAAAGAATTTGTAAAGGTTGATTCTGAGCATGTGAAAAGAATCATTGTGTAAAAGTTTGGTTCCTACCTGTTTAAAGGAATCTTAGTAATTAGTGGGTGCGAATCTCCATGGGACTCGGAGGACTGGATTAGCCAAAATTAGCTTGATGAATCAGGATAAATTTTTGCTTGCTGCAATATTTACATTTTTTATTTTTGGTTGTTTGGTGTGCACATAATTGATAATATATTTTCGCTGCTATATAAAGAGATAATAATTAATTTAGGATAAAATTAATTATTTGAATTTTTGAAGTATTTTATTTGGATTAAATTGTTATCTATCCAATTCACCCCCCTCTTAGGTAGCTCACTGGGCCAACACCAAAGAAAGTGGAGAAGATGGTGTAGGCTAGAGTTGCCACTTATAGCTTCACTAAGCATGAGATTTGTCAGATAAGCATATCTTAAGCACTAAATTATCATTCTTAGTATGTTCTTGATAATGCAATTGTTTCCTTGTTTGGATTCTCTTTTGTCTTGTATTTGTCTTTGCTTCCTGAGATGTCTCGGGTGTGAAAATGTTTGTTTCTTGAAAGATTGGAAATTGCAAGTGAATGCATAACATACATTTTCAAGTCCAACCATATACTATCATATCAAATAAGAAGCAATTCATCATAAAGACTTCTCAAAACTCAAAAAAAAAAAAAAAATGGTGGATAAGATGTTAGAAAAAAAAAAAAAAAAGTTACCATATCTACAAAACAATTATTCGAGAATTTTCCCTAACAATCGCTAATGGTGGCAATATTATATATCTAAGTCACCAAATGTTCCAAAGTAACACAATTGATCAAGGAGATTGTTGATCCTAAGATTTTGATGAATAATTAAAGATTGATATTTTTGGTAGAATTAACGATTTGATTAAGTATTTTAGTTTATTAATTCTAATGATGAAGATATGATGACAAATAATGAATGTATGCAAAAGAGGCTGACAAAGACGATGGACATTAAGAGACCGAAGAATTTGAAGAATCTAGGGAAAACAACTCAAGTTTAAATTTCAACTCTTAATATCCCAACTAAGATCACACACGATACAAAAAGATTTTTAAATGATTTTTATGAATATATAATTTTTAATAGGATCCTAATTAGCCAAATTATTTGCTCCTATATGTGATTGCAAAAGAAATATTTATAATGGAATTTAAATATTTAGTGGAGCTATTTAAGAAAAAAAAATGGTTAAACGGGCGAAAAAGTAAATAAGAATGAGTTAAAAACGAGTTCAGAAAAGAGATCCAACATACTTAAGTCGACTAGTAAGTCGACCGATGAAGAGAAATGAAACTCTCTAAATCTCTAAGTCGATAGGTAGGTCAACTGACGAAGATAAATGGAACTCTATGAATCTCTAAGTCGACAGATGGACGCAGAATCTTTGGTTTGGCTACATCCTGAATCGAACGGTCAACTGGTCGATCGACTGATAGTGCAATTTCAGGATATTGAGGATTCCGAATTCATATCTAACAGTAGCCGTTTTTTGTTGGGATTTGTGAGATATTTCAGGGATTTTATGATATTCAAGACATACTACACCCATTATTTAATTCATATTAATTTGGTTCATTAAGTTTGAATGTTTTTCAATTTGGTACATAAAATTATTTATATTCTATTTAATTAAGATTGAAAAATATTTGGGAGACATAATTGAGAGATTTAAAAGCTATAATTAAGTGAATTGAACCAAAATAAAGTCATAATGATATAAGGGGTTTAAGAGAGCAATTAAGTGTCATGATACATTTGAACTAGCCGTTAGAGAGCTGATTTATATCTCATATATATAGACTTGCGTTTTTCATATATCATTGAGAAGTGAAAGTGAGATTAAGAGATCATATTGAGTTGTTCTAAGAGATATCATGAGATTTTGTGAGAGTTATTCTAAGAGACGATCTTGAGAATCATTAGCTATTAATCATTATTGCTACCGGATCTGAAGTAACTACGTTCTATTTATTTTTTCGGTGGATTTCAGGTGAGATCTTTCCAATTACTTTCTAAATTGCATTGTTTGTTTAATTTTTAGAAATTGAACTTTAGAAATTGTTTATGATTTTTATTGAAGAAAATATTTTATAAACAATATCTTGAATCTGATTACGTGTTAAATTACGTACTACCCATATTTTGTTAAAAATCAAATTTTGAGTATCTCATATTTCTATCACTAGTTTTGGGATATTAATCGAGTTTTAATTTATCTGAGGTGGTAGAAACTCCGAGTAAGATAATTTGTTTATCCATTTGTATTGGTGAGTAGTGTGATGGATTAAGTACTGTTAGGGGTATTTAATCAGAGGATAGTCAATTTCAGTCTCTTCCTGTAAAGAAATTAAGATAGTAATTCTTCTTGGATAAAATAAATTTTGAGTGAATTTTGTAACAGTTCAATCCTTACCAGGTAAAAGGATGTTTAGAATATTTGTGAGATTTTGATTCTTTAACTTAAGGTATAAAAAAAATTAGGTTATTCTTGAACCTGTAAAAAGTAGAGATTATTCCTGAACCTGGAAAATTGAATTTGTAAATGTTGATTCTGAGCCTGCGAAAAGAATCATTGTGAGGATTTAGTTCCTACCTGTAAAGAAATTTTGAGTTTAGTGGGTGCGAATCTCCATGGGGTTCAAAGGAGTGGATTTGCCAAAAGTAGCTTGGTGAACCAAGATATATCGGTTTGTACTGTATTGTTTATTTTCTTTATTTTATCTTGTGTTGTTTGGGTGTGCGCCTAAAGCTTATTACACTTATCCGTTGCTATAAAGATAATAATTAATTTCAGAATAAAATTAATTGTTTGATTTTTGAAGTGTTATTATTTGGATTAATTTTTTAATACTACCCAATTCACCCCTCTCTTGTAGCTTATTGGGCCAACAATTGACATTAGAGCTAGTTTTAGCTCGTTAGACTTAACATCCTAACTAAACCGGTCACGTGCACACACCATGGATAATATTTTTTGTGTATCTTCTCTTGATGGTGATAGATCCTTATATGATAATGTGGTTTCTGATTCTTGTGATTCGTGTAGTAGTGATAGAGATGATGATAATGAAAATATCTTTACTACTTTTTGCTAAAGAGAGTTTGAGTTTAAAAAGAAAAATTGATTATTTTGAAAATGGAAGAAAAAGTGTTCGAAAATCTAAAATGCATTTAGATGATTATTGTGCTTCAAAAAAGTTTTTGGACGTTATTTTTTAAATTAATAATTTGCTCTCTAAAGTGAATTCTCTTGAAAATGAAAATAAAGTTTTAAAAAAATAATCTCGAGGTGATTTCTAAGCAAACGTTAGATCTTGATTAAAAAATCGATTTACTTAAGAAAAATTTTGAAAAATCAAAATCTGACCTCAAGTCTGTTTCAAGAGCTTCTAAAAATGATTTTTCTAGGGAAAGTAAATATGTTTCACCGTCTTATCCTTCATCACAAGTCAGTGATAGTTTTGTTGGTATTGTTAAAAATGATTCTTATTTTACATCTCGTGCTTTCTATTGTAAATTAGATTTGTGATGTTATTATTGTAATAAGATTGGACATTTTAAAGTATCATGTTCGTTTCGAAACTCTAAATTTATATCTAATAAGGACAGATCCAAAATGAAAATGGATATCGAAGAGAACTATTGAAATATCTTGTGCAGAATTACATAATGTCGGAAGTGGACCTGAAGGACCAAACAAAGAAGTTATATCAAAACTAAAATAGGAAATCATCAAAGATCCACAAGCAACGCGTGTAAAACGAAAAAATGCACCAAAAAGAGCATGTGAAATTACAAAGAAGCCACAAGAGAAATGTACAAAGAAAAAAGTTGTACAAAAACTAAGATGGGATATCACCAACAAGTCACAAGTGATACATGTAAAAGGAATCATCAATGAATCAAATGACAAAAATCAAAGGAAGAGAGGATACGGACAAGGCAAAAGAAATTATGCATCCAAAGTAATCATGAGTACAAATGAGGTAAAAAATAAAGTCACCCCGAAAGATATAAAAGGTACTCTTAACCCTCCGCATTTTAAATTCATTAAATTTGTTAAAGAGAGAGGTGCCCAACTTGCCAAATAAGTAAGTTGGTGATTGTTTTTAAGACCTATTTTTAATGATGTATTCACTTGTTATCTTAGAAATATTGTAGGGTGATTCTGGGAATCATATTTAGTTAAGGAGTATTAACATATTTTTATGTGCTTATATCAAATAGTGATCATGAGTTAAATTTTGAAACATATTACGTGATTTAGAAAATGAGTTAAGTGAATTGAGTTGATATTTTATGCATTTTGAAATGATATCTTGATATATTAAAGTTTTTCAAACGATTATCATTTTGGAAGGGTTTTAAAATTTTATTATGCATGTTATTATTAAGATTCATGTTCTTATGCGAAGCATGTTACTTGGGATAACTTCACTGATTGATAGGATTAAGAGTACTTGGAATTAATTAGTGATCATACATGTTGATGAGAATTTGATAAATTATTCTTGAGATATGCTTCCTATTCTAGTGCGTTAAAAATCACATGTTTCTAGATTTTAGGAAGATATTAATTGATATTATGCTACATTGCTGAAATGTTATGATTATTCACATGTGCATGAATTTGCTCATTTTTAATTATATAAAGGAAGATTGCATGCTTAGAATGATATTTTTGGTATAACCTAGGCATAATAATATTTGCCTAGAGTAGTGTTTTTGGTTCCCCCATCCCCAATTTTTTTTTGAGCTGACAAATGGGGAGAATTAGTTGATGTTGTGTTGAATATCTTAAGGGAGAGTTTATTGTATATTGAAATTTGTTTTTTGATTGAAAATCTTTTGATTATCTTTATTACTTTTCTTTGATGGGTTAAAGAACCCGTCCTCGGATTTTAAAAAGAAAACATCAAAGTTAATTGTCATCATTAAAAAGGGGGAGCTTGTTGATCCTAAAATTTTGATGAACAATTAAAAGTTGATATTTTTTGTAAAATTAACGGTTTGATTAAGTGTTTCAGTTTATTAGTTCCAGTGATGAAGATATAATGACAAGTAATGAATTCATGCAAAAGAGACTGACAAAAACGATAGACATTAAGAGACCGAAGAATTTGAAGAATTTAGGGAAAACAACTCAAGTTTAAATTTCAACTCTTAATATCCCAATTAGAATCACACACAACACAAAAAGATTTTTAAATAATTTTTATGAATATGTGTGCTTTTAATAGGATCCTAATTAACCAAATTATTTGCTCCTATGTGTGATTGCAAAAGAAATATTTATAATGGATTAAAATTGAATTTAAATATTTAGTGGCGCTAATTAAAAAAAATTGTTAAAGGGGCAAAAATGTAAAATAAGAATGAGTTGAAAACGAGTTCAGAAAAGAGATCCAGCATGTTTAAGTCGACCGGTAAGTCAACCGGATAAAGCAGACAGAACTCTTTGTATCTCTAAGTCAACAGGTAAGTCGACCGGTGAAGAGAAATGGAATTTTTTGAATCTCTAAGTCGATAGGTAGGTCAACCGATGAAGATAAATGGAACTCTCTGAATCTCTAAGTCAATAGATAGGTCGACCGATGAACGCAGAATCTTTGACTTGGCTACATCCTGAATTGAACTTTCGACTGGTCGGTCGATTGATGGCGCAGTTTCAGGATATTGAGAATTCTGTAATTATATCTAAAAGTAGTCCTTTTTTGTTAGGATTTGTGAGATATTTCAGGGATTTTATGATATTCAAGATATGCTACCCATTATTTAATTCATATTAATTTGGTTCATTAAGTTTGAATATCTCTCAATTTGGTACATAAAATTGTTTCTATTCTATTTAATTAAGATTGAGAAATATTGGGGTACTTAATTGAGATATTGAAAAGCTATAATTAAGTGAATTAAACCAAAATAAAGTCATAATGAAATAAAGAGTTTAAGAGAGCAATTAAGTGTCATGATACATGGGAACTAGCTGTTAGAGAACTGATTTATATCCTATATATATAAACCTACGTTTTTCATATATCATTAAGAAGTGGAAGTGAGATTAAGAGATCATATTGAGCTGTTCTAAGAGATATCATACTGAGATTTTGTGAGAGCTATTTTAAGAGACGATCTTGAGAATCATTGGCCATTAATCATTGCTGTTATCGGATCTGAAGTAACTACGTTCTATTTATTTTTTCGGTGGATTTTGGTTGAGATCTTTCCAATTACTTTCTATATTGTATTGCTTGTTTAATTTTTGAAAATTGATCTTTAGAAATTGTTTCTGATTTTTATTAAAGAAAATATTTTATAAACAATTTCTTGAATCTGATTACGTGCTAAATTACGTGCTACCCATCTTTTGTTAAAAATCAGATTTTGAGTATCTCATATTTCTATCACTAGTTTTGGGATATCAATCGAGTTTAATTTATCTGGGATGGTAGAAACTCTGAGTTAGATAATTTGCTTCTCAATTTGTATTGATGAGTAGTGTGACGGATTAAATACTGTTGGGAGTATTTAATCAGAGAGTAACCGATTTCAATCTCTTCCTGTAAAGAGATTGAGGTAGTAATTCTTCCTGGATAGAATTAATTTTGAGTAAATTTTGTAACGGTTTAATCCTTACCGAGTAAAAGGATATTTGGAGTGTTTGTGAGGTTTTGATTCTTTAGCCTAAGGTATAAAAAGAATTAAGAATTAGGATATTCTTGAGCTTGTAAAAAGTAGAGATTATTCCTGAATCTGAGAAAATGAATTTGTAAAGGTTGATTCTGAGCCTGTGAAAAGAATCATTGTGAGGGTTTGGTTTCTACCTATAAAGGAATCTTAAGTTTAATGGGTGCGAATCTCCGTGGGATTCGGAGGACTGAATTAACTAAGAGTAGCTTGGTGAACCAGGATATATCAGTGTGTAATGCGTTGTTTATTTTCTTTATTTTATCTTGTGTTGTTTGGGTGTGCACTTAGATCGTATTACACTTATCTGCTGCTATAAAGATAATAATTAATTTTAGGATAAAATTAATTATTTTATTTTTAAAGTGTTATTATTTGAATTAATTTTTTAATACTACCTAATTCACCTCCTTCTTGGGTAACTCACTGGGCCAACAGAGATAATCATATGAAATTAACAAGTAAAGAATGAAAGCATCGTGAGATAGAAGGCTACAAATACAATAAGATGGAGGGCGAGAGACAGATAGAAAGAGAACCTCAAATTGAATATATTAACATTTTTAGGTGGCGTTTGATTAATATAACTTACCAATAACAAGTTAAATAAACCTTGGTGAGTGTCGTATTAGCCATGGATTATAGAATTTGTCGTTAAATTGAAAGGACCAATTTAAATGTGTTTACTTTCTTCTATATAAATTATCAACATTATTTTTTTCGTATTAAATTTTGGAGAGAAAAAAAAAAGGTATTGATGAAATGAACGGTTTTACGATGATTAATAGATCAAATAAAATTTTAAAAAGTAAAAAAAATTATTATTTTTATTATCCTATTATGCCATAGTCATCTCGTAAGGAGGGCATGTCCTGCGAGATGTGATTGGTCTTTAAAAGAGAGCATACCTCGTATGATGGATGTTGATATGTTGTGTTGAAACCTACCAGGAGGACAAGTCCTGCAGGTAGTTGATTATATTATTGATATGGTAGTATACTATGTGTTGCTCCTACCATTGAAGATCTTGGAGGTTATGTGTAATATTTTTATATACATGTTACGTGAGTATTGACCATTTGTGACGTATCAAAATTTTAGTAGTTTGAAACGTATTTATGGGTTTCGGGACGTATTTATGTGGTTGCGATGTATTTATGTATTTGAGATGTATTTATATAATTGAGAGGTATTTAGGTGTTTTGAGACATATTTACATGTTTGCGATGTATTTACGTATTTTCATATATATTTATGCGGTTTGGAATATAGCTATGCATTTCGAG
The DNA here is from genome assembly GCA_016647705.1 of Eucommia ulmoides. Classification (NCBI taxonomy): domain Eukaryota; kingdom Viridiplantae; phylum Streptophyta; class Magnoliopsida; order Garryales; family Eucommiaceae; genus Eucommia; species Eucommia ulmoides. The sequence continues at coordinate 46,084,369 of CM028340.1, read as the reverse complement.
ACACATTTATGTGGTTCGAAACATATTTATGTGGTTGACACATGTTTATGTGTTTCGAGACGAGCGTATTTACATAATTGATACGTACTTATGTGTTTTGAGACTAATTGATGTGGTTAAGACACATTTATGTATTTTGGGATGTATTTATGTGGTTAAGACGTACTTACGCATTTTAAGACGTACTTATGTATTTGAGGGGTATTTACGTGTTTTCAGACGTATTTCAAGAAATTCATTATTGGAATTTTGAATTGTGTTGATATTTATGAAAAAATTTACGAGATTATTTGAATTTAATGTGGATATTGGAATTGTTTACTTTTAGTCGCACGGGACAGTCGACAAAGAATTGAGCCATCTACTGCTTATGATGTTGGTTGCTGCGATATGTTGGTTTAAAATGTCGGATGTAATTGATAAATGCTGATTATGGGATATCGCAGTGGACTTAAAAAGTCATGCCAAGTGAAAAAATTATTGAGGTCGTGGACCTGTTGGAATTGAGATAGACCCAATTCGGTAAGACTATATTTTAAAGATATATTGTTATTTATTGTTATTTTTATCAAAATAGCACAGTATGGGCGTGATGGTGACTTTCGGTTATTATTTAACCGAGAGTGACTAGTACAATGCGATTCTGAATTATTATTGCTTCGAATGAAATTTCGAGGACGAAATTTATTTAAAGAGATAGATTGTGATATCACAAAAATTTATATTTTTGAAAATACTATTTTATATAAGTTTAATATTTTTGGAATTGTTTTGTAAATTTATAATATAAATAATATTTGATAATTTTTTGTAATAAATGTTAATTTTAATTTGACTTTTAATTATTTTGGAACTATTGTGTTATTTAAAATATATTTTTAAGAGTTTTGAAATATAATTAATATTTTTTTATTTCAAGAAATATGTTTATGTAAATAATTAAATAAATAAATTAACGGTTGAGAATGATTTCTTTCTCACATAAGGAAACCAAACTTTACCTAAATATGTATATAGGGTGTATATACGTACACGTGTACATGTCAATTAATGATAATAATAATATTACTTATTATATATATCAATATGATTTTGATCATTAGTCTTGGTCATTCACACACACACATATATATATACACACTAGGACAGGGTACGTGCCACGCACATTACCCGTTAGACCAAAAATTTAGTTATGACAGTAGGAAAAATAAATTCAGCAAAGCCAGAATGGAAGATAATAATATTATGTTTTTTTGTAAGCATTTTGATTAAGAAGTGATATCTCCGAATAGTGTTTCTATTTGGAATTGGCTTAGGAAAAATCCATAACTAAGCCGTTTTCAAACTTTGTGGATTGAAGCGGTCAACGCATGAATAATGATTAAGTAGGCAAGACAACGGTTAATCATGTGTACAAAATAGTAAAACATGGGAACAGTGGCGTCACCGTCTTTATCCACTTCCACTGCCATAAAATTCATTCAAATGCTCGTCTTATAAGAAAACACAACTCAGAAAAACCATATCAAATATGCTACAACTGACTGAAATGGTAGATCAAGGATTTTCTGTTTCACCACATTGTAACACAGAACAAGACCAGAAAATAAAGTAGTAATTTCATATAAACCTAATAAACAAACATCCATATGATCCCTAAGGAGTTGCAAGACGAGTTGTTTACGTAATAAATATTTTTAAAAAAAAATTACTGAAACAATTTAAGTTTTAACTTATTTACGGTAGGGATGCATTTCGCCGTTTAGAACAGCGGGATCAGCCCTTTTTTTTTTTTTTTTTTATCTTTCCCTTCTGAAGGCCGGGATAAAAAAAGTATATTTTCATGTGATCCCGCCCTTCACAAGGGTGGAATCATAATATTTTATTTTATTTTTTATGCGATCCCACCCTTGTGAAGGGCGGGATCATTTTTTTTTTTTTTTTTTTTTAATGTGATCCCGCCCTTGTGAAGGGCGGGATCACACTAAATGGTGACCAGCCGTTAACGGCTGGTCGCCGTTTGCTTTAACCAGTCAAATGACCGGCCAAAGCTGCAAAAGAAGGCAGCCTTTTAGGCTGCCTTCTTTTGCTATTAGGCTCACTATTAGGCTCAATCTTATTTTGAATACCCACGGATACTTGCACAACATTTCACCTATAAATTTTACTTGTCTGAGTTCATTAAAATTCACACTTCTTCATTTGCTCCTTCTTTCATTTGCTTTTCATTTTGATATTTTCTCTTCTATTCACATTTCTTTTATTCAGACTTCTACTCTTCCATTCACAGGTTAGTATATTTTTAACGTTTTTTTAATTTATTTGTTAATTTAATTAGTATATTTTTTACCTGTTATTTGTTAGTTAGTTGGTTAGTTTAATTTGTTAATTTAATTGTTGAATTAAAAATTATACTTTGACCATTTTCACATGTTTAAGAAAATATAAAATAATATATTATTTAAAAAAAAATGTTAGTTAGTTAGTTTAATTTTTTACTCTAGCTATTTAATTAAAAAAATATTCACTTTGACCCCTAAAAGTTTAACAATTAGAAAAATATAAATTTTTAATATATTATTTTAAAATAAATTATTAGTTAGTTTGTTTATTTTGTTAATTTAATTTGTTGGTTTAGTTGTTTAATTAGTTGGTTAATTTAATTTGTTAATTTAGTTGTTAAATTAAAAATTATACTTTGCCCCCTTTCACATGTGTAGGAAAATATACACTTTGGCCCCTGAAATTTTTTCAATTAGAAAAATATAAAATTTTCAACCTATTATTTTAAAATAAATTGTTAGTTAGTTTCATTTTTTAAATTTCGTTATTTAATTTAAAATGTATTTGTTTAATTTGTTAATTTAGTTGTTAAATTAAAAATTACACTTTTGCCCATTTCACATGTGTAGGAAAATATAAATCAACATATTACATTTTTAGTTAGTTTAATTTTCTAATTTAGCTATTTAATTAAAAATATACACTTTGGCCCCTGAAATTTTGACAATTAGAAAAATATAAAATTAAAATACCTATTATTTGTTTAATTTGTTAATTTAGTTGTTAAATTAAAAATTATATTTTTGCCCCTTTCACATGTGTAGGAAAATATAAATCAACATATTACATTTTTAGTTAGTTTAATTTTCTAATTTAGCTATTTAATTAAAAATACACTTTGGCCCCTGAAATTTTGACAATTAAAAAAATATAAAATTAAAATACCTATTTTAATTTTAATTTGTTAATTTAGTTGTTAAATTAAAAATTACACTTTCTCCCCTTTCACATGTGTAGAAAAATATAAATCAACATATTACATTTTTAGTTAGTTTAATTTTCTAATTTAGCTATTTAATTAAAAATATACACTTAGGCCCCTGAAATTTTGACAATTAAAAAAATATAAAATTAAAATACATATTATTTGTTTAATTTGTTAATTTAGTTGTTAAATTAAAAATTATACTTTCGCCCCTTTCACATGTGTAGGAAAATATAAATCAACATATTACATTTTTCGTTAGTTTAATTTTCTAATTTAGCTATTTAATTAAAAATATACACTTTGGCCCCTAAAATTTTGATAATTAGAAAAATATAAAATTAAAATACCTATTATTTTTTTTAATTTGTTAATTTAGTTGTTAAATTAAAAATTACACTTTCGCCCCTTTCACATGTGTAGGAAAATATAAATCAACATATTACATTTTTAGTTAGTTTAATTTTCTAATTTCGCTATTTAATTAAAAATATACACTTTGGCCCCTGAAAATTTGACAATTAAAAAAATATAAAATTAAAATACTTATTATTTGTTTAATTTGTTAATTTAGTTGTTAAATTAAAAATTACACTTTCGCCCCTTTCACATGTATAGGAAAATATAAATCAACATATTACATTTTTAGTTAGTTTAACTTTCTAATTTAGCTATTTAATTAAAAATACACTTTGGCCCCTCAAATTTTGATAATTAGAAAAATATAAAATTAAAATACCTATTATTTGTTTAATTTGTTAATTTAGTTGTTAAATTAAAAATTACACTTTCGTCCCTTTCACATGTATAGGAAAATATAAATCAACATATTACATTTTTAGTTAGTTTAATTTTCTAATTTAGCTATTTAATTAAAAATATACACTTTAACCCCTGAAATTTTGATAATTAGAAAAATATAAAATTAAAATAAATTGTTAGTAAGTTTAATTTATTTCTTAATTTGATTACTATATTTTGTACTTGTTTAATTATTTAGTTAATTTGTTTGTTAGTTAGTTTTTTTATTTTATTTAATTTGTTAATTCATTGGCTAATTTAATTTGTTAGTTTAGTTGTTTAATTTCTTAGTTAGTTTATTAGTTTAATTTGTTACTTTAGTTGTTTAATTGAAAATTATGCACTTTGGGCCCTAAAAATTTGAGTAAATTATACATGTGTGAGAAAAATACAAATTGAAATATAAATTATAATATATTGTTTTTTAAAAAAAAATATTATTTAGTGAATTAGTTTAAAATTTTAATTTAGTTGTTTAATTTTGAAAAATGCACTTTGGCCCCTCAAAATTGATAAATTACATGTGTGGAAAAATAAAAATTGAAATAGAAATTATAATAGATTATTTTTTTAAAAAAATGTTAGTTACTTAATTAGTTTATTTTTTAATGTGTTTGAAAAAATTAAATTGTTGACTAATTTAAAATCAAATAAAATGAAAAGGATTGAAAATGTACACGGTGAGAGATTTGTATCGTTCAATGGGACGTAACTGGTTTTTAGAAGACGAATTCTCATACTCTTTAGATCCAAGAGTTCGTTACTCTTCACGGTCGATTACAAGAATGCGGGAGGAATACACTTATCGTGTCAACCAAGCAGAGGTTATGGTGGACGAATGCAGGCAATATAATATTCCAATAGTGCGTCAATTGGCCAAAACAATGCCAATAAACACGCCACATAATCTTCAAATGGCGTTGCATCGCTACCGTGAAGAAAATAACCGAATGCAAATTCGAATTTTTCGACATGAGCTTAAAACGACGGCACGTGAGTGTCTTGAATAAGGTTTGTTCGCCGAAGCGCGTACTTACATGAGATACGCAAAGAATCCTCAATATCAGTCAGATATTGAAATGTCTGATGATGAGAGTAATGTTTAATGTTTTCACGTGTATTTACTTTGAAATCTAATGTATCATTTTTACGTTAAATTATAATAACGCTACTTCTACCAAACAACTGACTTTTTTTCTTTTAATTGATAGGTGATGTTGGATTAGTTTTTTTTAATTTAAGGCTCGTGTACATAAGTTATAAAACATCATTTTTCATTAATTATCTTTTTAAAAAATTAATTTTTTTGTGAACTCTTAATTTGCAGTATAATATTTGTAAAAAAACTGTTCAGCCTATAATTTTCGTAATGTCTTCACATATTAATTCAAGTGAAGAAAGTTCATATGGTTTTTCAAGTGAAGAGAACTCATATGGTGTTTGGGGTTGGCATGGACCGTGAGATCACCAAAGATGTTGGGTTTTAAAACCATATTATGATGATTACTGGAGTGATTAAGAGACCAACCCGATAGAGTATCGCGTCGGTCTACGCCAAGAATGGGAATACAGGGTGAATGAGTCTAACAACCTTGTATTTTGTTTGAGAAATCTTAATGCACCAGTTCCGCATCGTCGAAGTCTTCAAATGCCTCAACGATGTATAATTGATGACACAACCGAGATTGAAGATGCTATTACACGAATTCGCCTGGAGAATAATCGAATGTTGTTGCGCAGAAATAGATATTATCTACTACAACTAGCCAATGAAATAGCTGCCACAAGCAACAAAGCACTCTCTCCAAATGAATACCATAACGTGATAAATAACAATGAATATTTGTTTGACGGGTACATGTCGAATGAAGAATAATTAATTTTTTACTCTGGTATTTTATTTTTAAGTGTTTTTATTGTCACTATTTTCATGATATTATGTACTGTATTTTTTATGTACTGTCTTTGTTATGAGTTTTGTAACAAATATCGTTAAACATGTTTCTAATTTATGTAATATTTTTTTAATATAATATTTATGATTATTTTAACTTTAATCGCCTTTAATATTATATTATTAGGAGTTGTTTCGTCTTTAATATTATATTGTTAGGAGTTGTTTTGCCTTTTTAAGAATCTTTCCGGAATGTTAGACATATTGCTCGATCTCCTATTCAAATTCTGTATCTATTTGTGAAGCAATATATACGGTAGATCAACAACTTTCTAAATCTCCAGACATTACAAAAAAATGTATTTACTAACTACATAAATTGCTATATAACTATATATTTACAAAAAAAATGTATTTACATTCCTATAGCTAAACTATCAACTACATAACTAATTATGTACCGCAAAGCCTCCGACGGACGTTCCTCCGCCCTCGTCATTGTGCAATAGGAGGTTCCTCAGCCTCCTCATAAACTTGTGTAACTTGTCCAAAGTTCGTGAACGCCTGATGCATACTCCCCGGGATGGCATCGACGTCGTCCTCGAACCACGGCACCGGCGACACTTGTCTTTGCAATCTTGTGGGTTCGACAAATGCCACCCAAGGAATGACGCCTGAAGTTGAAATAATTTCATCCATCTCCGGAGTGACGAATGACGATGACAGGTGTGTACCTAGCTGCGATGCGTAATGCGAATAAAGGTCATACATCTGGTACACGTTGGATGGCCCAGCATCGTCACCCATGCCGTACGCACTAGATGATTCGGCATGAGCGCCCATGCCGTACGTACTAGATGATCTGGCATAAGCGCCCATGCCGTACGATGTAAAAGGTTCGGCATCGCCCACACTACCTAGACGATAGGCATTAGAAGTCCATGGCTGAGGAGAAGGCTGAGGAGCAGCCTGAGGAGATGAAGGAACGTCAGTTTCCATATGGCGCGGTACTCCTCAGTGCATCCTCCCAATGGTGCCATCATTGATGGCATGAGCCAACGCGATACCTGATTCCGCAGTACCCGACCGCAGAGTTAGATGACTCAGGCGTATCAGGTTCGATACCTCCGTATCCTACGAAACACATATAATCGTTTAATTAATACATGAATAATAATAACATAATCAAACTCATATAACTAAACAGATGGTACAGTCAATGTGATCATACATCTAATCCCAGTCGTCCTCCTATTGGTAGATACCCAAACTGAGGTTGGTACACCGGGTTGACCAAAAATCTTTGTGTGATTCGCCAATACCAGTCTATATATTCTTGGTCAACCCCTATCCCTTGCTCGAAGTTGCCGACATTTGGTGTTTGTCGATTATTCCATGCAACTATATGTGCATGGTGATGGTCAGCCCGGTTTGCACGGAAGTATCCTCGCCGAGTAATTTTGTGCAAGTTCCTGTCCATAATTACCAGTTCAGAAACCTCTTGGCGATAACCAAATTGTCATAGCACGCGCAGGGGATACGTGTACTCGACAATCTCATAACAAATTAGAGGCAAGAACCCCTCGGAGCAGCTGGGAACTTCAAGTCGTCGCCGTAGGCGAGCTCTCCGAATGATATATTATAGTCGGGGAAAGGGACAACTTCAGGCCGAAGCCTTGGAAATCGCTCCCAAGCCCAACACTCTAACAAAAATAGGCACCCGGCAATGTGTTTCGTGTTGGGCTTCGTCGCCTTATAGAGCTCGCGGTAGAGGATTGCTAGGGTCGCACTGCCCCAGCTATACTTGACGAAAGGTGTCAAGTCACGCAGCAGTAGGAGGTAGGCTAGCTTAACTCTGTTGTGTGATTTATCAGAAAACAACATCTCACCAAGCATAATCAAGCAATATGCACGTGCGTAGCAATGTATAACCTCATCGTCGGCCTCGTCAGGAACTCTAGCAAAGGTATCCCGTAACCACTTGAGCGTCAAAGATCCATTCCTAATCTTATCCACTGGTGGTTCCACTCCAAGTAGCTCGCCGCAGAGTCTCTGCCAGACGGTATCCTCATGCGAGTCATCATTTTGGATAACTGGCAACCCATGCACGGGTAATCCCAATAAGATGGTCACGTCCTGCAGTGTGACAGTCATCTCCCCGACAGGTAGATGAAAATTGTGCGTCTCCGGACACCATCTCTCTACCAACGCGGTTATAAGGGCCCTATCTAACCGCTTCGGCCACAACCTAAATGGGTCGTACAAACTGACTGATTCTATTAACTGTATAACTCAAAGGGGGACATTTTCTCTCCATTCCCCTACATCATGTCCCACACAGTCAAAAGTACTGATATCCTAAAACATTTAATGAGACAGAATAAATAGCATTAAAAAATTAAAAAACTAAAATAAAAAAAAAAAAAGATGCAATAACCTAAATGTTTACCTGTGCTAACCAAACTAGTTCGGACATGTGCTCCCCCTGTTGGTGTAGAACTGAAATATTTTCAGGCTCAGGATGCATAACTGAAATTTTTTCCCACAACACTTGTGGTAAATTTGTTAGTACGAAATTAAAATTTAATCATATTTATAAACAAAATATAAGATTCATTATAAAGAAATGTGCGCGACAAGTGCATAGAATTTATAATACATAAAAGTTGACATAACAAAAAAATAAAGTAGTATAAACATTCATTACAATAAACCAACAAGATCAATTGGGTGCATGGCGGGGTCGGGATGGACATTTTCGCTTATCATGTCCAGTTTGGGAATATAAATCGCAACGATTTGTCATTGTTCTGCGCAACTGATCCATCTCGTTTTAAATGCGAGTGAAATTTGGTCGACCACGATGCACAACTCGAAGTCTGTCATGGTCTAGAATGAGGTTCGAAAAATTGGTCTCTGGCCAGTAGTCCTCATGAATAATTGGCCGAAACGAAGACTCCCATGCCATTAATTGGTTTGTCATTGTATACTCAGCTACAATATAGCGGAATGTATTAACTCCACTATACTCCGTGGCCGCAAGCATATGGAAGCACGGATATCGTCAAATTTTAAACTTACCACATGTGCAATTAGCGTTATCCCCTAGTGTGACTTCATGGGGAATCAAGTCCCCAGTAAGAGTCTTTCTAGTTTTCACATGGAAGATCATATTCTCTCTAGAAAAAAAATTCATATTTAGTTGTTAAATTATGTCGTAACAATTATATGTAACGTGAAAAAATAATAATGAATACTAAATTACCGATTGAATATTTGAATCTCGTATGTTTTAGACTTGGCTTGAGATTTCTGTATTTTATCAACGACGTGTTTAGCATATACGTAACCGTCAGTTGAGTCCTTTAAAGCTTGTTGTCGACCAATATCAAAGTATTTAACCATCCTGTAGAACGTAATCTTGACGGCTGCAGTTATTGGAACATTTCTTGCACCCTTCAAACAGTTGTTAAATACCTCTACGTAATTGGTCGTCATGACTCCCTAACGCTTACCATTATCGTGTGCCCTGGTCCATTTGTAAGGTGCATGATTGCTCAACCATGCATGCGCCTAAACATCAATTTTTTTTTATCTCTTCCATGATAGCATCGTATTTTCGAATTTGTGTTGCAGCACCTGCATTCCAAGTAAGATCTTTGTGATGCTGATTTTTAGCAATCTTATTAAAATTGCTACAAAGGTGCCGCAAACAAAATCGATGATATCGGAGGGGCTCGTTATGTTGATTAAGCCAAATATTGTCAACTGCACTAATAATCCTAGCGTGTCTGTCAGATATCAATGTAACCTCAGGACGATCACCGACAATATAACGCTTAAGCATGTAGATGAACCATCGCCAACATCGGTAATCCTCCGTCGGTACGATTGCAAAAGCCAATGGGTAGCACTTGTTGGACGACGTCATTCTAATGGCGATTGAAATCTTTCCCTCATATTTACCATACAAATGGGTCCCGTCAATGGTGATTACAGGGCGACAATAACACCATCCGTCAACTGAAGCTTTGAATGCCCAAAATACCATGTTGAACAACCTATAGCCAGGCATATCAATCAACACAGTGCTCCACTCGACAATCGTACCCGCATTGTAGTGCTGCAACGCGACCATAAACTTCGGTAACTTCCGATATGATTCATCCCAATCTCCGAGCAAGGTCTCAATGGCTTTAGATCTAGCCAACCAAGCTTTTCGATAGGAGATAGTGTATCCATGAGCCTCCTTCATGTAAGCCACAATGACGCCAATCTTCAATTCTGGATCCTGTTCGACTTGTCCAAGTATTAGGTTCGAAATAAGTGCAGAATCCAATTTTTTATGATCTACAGCAGTATGATTATAGAAACATGTGTGTTGCCCCTCATACTGTGTAATCTCAAACATACCGTGACTTTTTTTCCTCCCCGCCCGCAACCTCCAATCGCATCCATGCGAACAATTAATCGACCAGAGCTTCTTGTTCGTTTGCGAGACATAAAACTCTTTGTTCTTCTTCAAGTGGTAAAATTTGACGGCCTGCTGGACATGTTCTTTGTCCTTAAAGACCATACCAGTACGAAATTTGTCCATCTCCGGTGTCCAAAAATTCTTCCGCAACTTCGGCTCGTATGTCGCCAAGTCATCGTCGTCACCCCAATCCAAGTTATTAAAAAATGAAATTACATTGTCCAACTCCAATTGCTGATTTTAACCCCCTTGCCCGCTAGGCCCAGCATCTAAATCTTCGTCTGGCTGAAACGCAACATCCGCATCTAACTCTTCTTCTGACACATCGTGGCGACTATCAATTGTATCAAAGTCACCATCATAATTACTTGTGTTATCTTGCGGCGGACTACTCGCTGAATAATGGTGATGTGGAAGAGCAGAGCTGGTGCCATGACCACGGTCAATCATACTATGAGAATGATCTTGCTCTAGAATATAGGGGAGTGGGACGGTGTAATTAGACTCAAGTAATTGGGGGTGCAGCATAGGAGTATTGGGGGAATGATATTGTTCTAGACTGTAAGGGGGTGGGATGGTGTAATTAGACTGGACTGCTTGGGGAACGGTACCGAAAAATTATCCGTCAGATTGGGTACTGTACGGATTTAAACTCTAGGTCATTAAGTTGGTAAAATAACCACTTGGGGGAAAAAAATTTGGACCATCATCAAATGCCCGTTTTATCTCTACATACACTTCAACAGCAAGAAGTGAGGGTATATAAAGAGGTAACTCAAGCACTTGGTTTAATACTGAGTCATCCTCGATAGAAAACAAGGTATATTTATTGTTCGACCCGAAAAGAGCCATCGGCATCCTACACATTAGTTTCAAAATTCCAGTAACCCCATGTTCAAGAACACATGGTTTTAGTGTCTCAATTAATTCATTTAAGTTTGTTCCCCTACGGACAACCAAAGATTTTACAACTGATGTACTATAACAAACCCCGAACTCCGTACCTTCCAATATTCTACCACCCCAATACAATAACAACCGAACGTGATTCATTTCAAGCGGCTATCATTTGTCAAGGCAAAACAAAACAAGAAAATAATATCGTCAACTAAAACTCAATCACAAAAGTATGTTGATTTATAGTGTTAATTTTTTATGGGTTTGAGTAATTTATTTTTAATCCTTAATATTTTACTTATTTTGAATTTATTCAATAATTATTTTAATTTTAACTCTAAATCGAATATAAATTCCACATCAAGTTAATATCAACTAAATAGATTCAATTAATTTGAGGAATGAAAGTGCACAATTTGTACGTCATATTCCAATGTTTATAGTGTTAATTTTTTATGGATTTCAGTAATTTATTTTCAATCTTAACATTTTACTTACCAATATAACGAGTTTAATAAACTAACCAAAAATTATTTTATATAAGTTTAAACAAATACATTTTAAATTAAATAACAAAATTCAAAAAATGAAACTAACTAACAATTTATTTTAAAACAATAGGTATTTTAATTTTATATTTTTCTAATTATCAAAATTTCAGGGGCCAAAGTGTATATTTTTAATTAAATAGCTAAATTAGAAAATTAAACTAACTAAAAATGTAATATATTGATTTATATTTTCCTACACATGTGAAAGGGGCGAAAGTGTAATTTTTAATTTAACAACTAAATTAACAAATTAAAATTAAAATAGGTATTTTAATTTTATATTTTTCTAATTGTCAAATTTTCAGGGGCCAAAGTGTATATTTTTAATTAAATAGTTAAATTAGAAAATTAAACTAACTAAAAATGTAATATGTTGATTTATATTTTCCTACACATGTGAAAGGGGCGAAAGTATAATTTTTAATTTAATAACTAAATTAACAAATTAAACAAATAATAGGTATTTTAATTTTATATTTTTCTAATTGTCAAATTTTCAGGGGCCAAAGTGTATATTTTTAATTAAATAGCTAAATTAGAAAATTAAACTAACTAAAAATGTAATATGTTGATTTATATTTTCCTACACATGTGAAAGGGAATAAAGTGTAATTTTTAATTTAACAACTAAATTAACAAATTAAACAAATAATAGGTATTTTAATTTTATATTTTTCTAATTGTCAAATTTTCAGGGGCCAAATTGTATATTTTTAATTAAATAGCTAAATTAGAAAATTAAACTAACTAAAAATGTAATATATTGATTTATATTTTCCTACACATGTGAAAGGGACGAAAGTATAATTTTTAATTTAATAACTAAATTAACAAATTAAACAAATAATAGGTATTTTAATTTTATATTTTTCTAATTGTCAATTTTTTAGGGGCCAAAGTGTATATTTTTAATTAAATAGCTAAATTAGAAAATTAAACTAACTAAAAATGTAATATGTTGATTTATATTTTCCTACACATGTGAAAGGGCAAAAGTGTAATTTTTAATTTAACAACTAAATTAACAAATTAAACAAATAATAGGTATTTTAATTTTATATTTTTCTAATTATCAAAATTTCAGGGGTCAAAGTGTATATTTTTAATTAAATAGCTAAATTAGAAAATTAAACTAACTAAAAATGTAATATGTTGAATTATATTTTCCTACACATGTGAAAGGGGCGAAAGTGTAATTTTTAATTTAACAACTAAATTAACAAATTAAACAAATACATTTTAAATTAAATAACGAAATTCAAAAATGAAACTAACTAACAATTTATTTTAAAACAATAGGTTGAAAATTTTATATTTTTCTAATTGAAAAAATTTCAGGGACCAAAGTGTATATTTTTCTACATATGTGAAAGGGGACAAAGTGTAATTTTTAATTTAACAACTAAATTAACAAATTAAACTAACCAACTAATTAAACAACTAAACCAACAAATTAAATTAACAAAACAAACTAACTAATAATTTATTTTAAAATAATATATTAAAAATTTATATTTTTCTAATTGTTAAACTTTTAGGGGTCAAATTGCATATTTTTTTAATTAAATAGTTAGAGTGAAAAATTAAACTAACTAACTAACATTTTTTTTTAAATAATATATTATTTTATATTTTCTTAAACATCTGAAAATGGCCAAAATATCATTTTTAATTCAACAATTAAATTAACAAATTAAACTAACCAACTAACTAACAAATAAAGGTAAAAAATATACTAATTAAATTAACAAATAAATTAAAAAAAACGTTAAAAACATACTAACCTGTGAATGGAGGAGTAGAAGTCTGAATAGAAGAAGTGTAAATAGAAGAGAAAATATCAAAATGAAGAACATATGAAAGAATGAGGAAATGAAGAAGTGTGAATTTTAATAAACTCAGACAAGTGATATTTATAGACGAAATGTTGTGCAAGTATCCCGGGGTGTTCAAATTTTTAAAATAAGGTTGAGCCTAATAGCAGCCTAAAAGGCTGGCCTAATAGCAAAAGAAGGCAACCTAAAAGGCTGCCTTCTTTTGCAGCTTTGGCCGGTCATTTGACCGGCCAAAATAAACGGCGACCAGCCGTTAACGGCTGGTCGCCGTTTAGTGTGATCCCACCCTTCACAAGGGCTGGATCACATTAAAAAAAAATAAAAAAATGATCCCGCCCTTCACAAGGGCGGGATCGCATTAAAAAAATATATATTATGATTCCACCCTTCTGAAGGGCGGGATCAAAAAAAAAAAAAAGTAGATCCTGCTGTTCTAAACAGCGAAATGCATAACAGCGAAATACATGCTAACCATAAATAAGTTAAAACTTAAATTGTTTCAGTAAGTTTTATGTTTTTAAATATTTATTACGTAAACAACGCGTTGCAAGACAAATGGATATGTACTCATGACCATAGTACTCGAATAATATAGCAATAATGATGAATGGCCCATTCAACTCAAAACATAGCAGTAATTACCAATGATGAAATGATGGCATAAGCACGAAGAAAAGAAATAGGGAAAAAAACCCCAGCACAAATCGATGAGCTCCAGCGAAATGAAGGCTAAATCTATGCAAAATCAAATCTTCATTTGACCGAATCAAGAAGAACTGGAAATAATGAGTCGAAAACAGCTAATAAAAATGAGAAAATGAGGGTTTAATCTGTACCATTGAGGTGACGTCGTAATCTGATGTCGCCAGTGCCGAAGGAGAAGTGACGGCGGCGATTTCGTACAGTGGAATGCCGCCGGAGAAACGTATTCTCGTCGCACTCTCTCTGTCTTCATCGCACTGTCTCTGTCTTCGGCGCTCTGTCTCTCTCTCGATTCTTCCATATCACCGGTGCGGCGGAGGATATTATAAATGGTTTTTTTTATTAAAGGGGCTACAGTAGGCTACAGTATAAAATTTTGTATATGTATATTATAAATGGTTTTTTTTTTTTTTTTTTTTTTTAGAAAACTATTTTGGTTGGGATTTCGACTTCGAATTTTAGGTAGAATTTTTAACTCTTTTAGTATTCGTATTTAATCTCTCCCTCGACCATATGATTTATGCTAAAATGACGGTTAAATTTTAATTGTTAGTTCTCATTAAATATTTAGGGATATAATGTGAAAATTATGTGAGATGCATGTTTATGTGTAAATTATGTGAGATATACGTTCTGTTTATTTGGGGTGTTAATTAAATACACGTATTATAGGGGTTGAAATTCTACTAAGTTCTGACTCACAACTCTACAGTTTTGATTGCAGGACCGGTGAGAGCGAAATTGCGCCAAGAATTTTAATTGAAAGTTTATTTAAATTTGTAATAACTGTAATTATTATTTACTATTGTAAAATCGACTCGGTAAATAGATAATTATAATAAAATTAGATTTTATTTAGTTTTTTTTGGTATTATTTTTAGTTATTTATATACGTGACCTCACAGGAAACAAATTTGGATTTGGAATTACAACTTGCCATTGGATTTAAAATTTGAATACGTGAGCTTCAAAATTGGATTGGAATAATTGGATAAAACGAATTATCCAAATTTAAAATATTTTTATAAATGAAATATTGATTATTTGTCTCTGTTGTATTGTAAAATTTATTGGATTTTATAGAATGAAATATTGGTCATTCGGTTTTAATTTTAATTCTCTAAGGGGAGAAATCGCGTGACGGCTCTGGAAAATCGGGCCGTTACAAAGTGGTATCAGAGTAGAATTATTAGTAATACTAATTTATTTATAAATGGTAAAACATTTGGGATAGAATTCTCAGTAGGAGAAACCTAGTAGCGGCCCTAGGAAACCGAGTTGTATCACTAATTGTTTAAGATGTTCTTAATTTATGAACATAAACAAAAAAACACGTCTGGTAACAACATTTGTTTTTTCTCTTTAAATATATGGTAACTGATCGAATGGTGATGGTTGGCGCGGTGGTGGCGGGAATAATTTTGTGGAAGTGAATAGAAATTAATATAATTTTTTTTCCAGTTTTTTAAAGAATTTAAGATTTTCTCACAAATTAGTCCCAAAAATTGTGAGAACAAAAACTTGTTTCACAAATATTTTTCTATACTTTAATCCCAAAATTGTGGGAGTGGGAATAGTAATCAGGGAACATGGTCTTTATTTATTTATTTAATTTTCTTTTAGATTTTTATTTCTTGGAAAATTAGAATGAAAACAAACATCCTATTTTCCTTTCTTGGTTCATGGGTTTGATTTGTTCAAAGTTGTTACTTGAGTAGGACATGAAAATGAATTTTGCCAACTTTTTTTTATAACCTTTTGAGACACTAATCAAATCCAATGTGATACATGAGATTTGAAGTGTTTTTTTGCTTTAATAAAGTGAAGTGGTGTCTGGTTGTGTGATATAGAAGGAAAGTGGCCTTTGGTGTGTGTTTTTGTTTTTGTTTTTTCTATTTCTAATAAATTGAGATAAGAATTTTATTTCCGTTTTGTAATATTTTGAGAAAAGAAACATATTTAGTATCAAACGTTGTTCTAAAATTCTGATCACTACCGGAAAAAAATGAGGTCCCCCTGAACATTGAACACACAAAGTGAATGTATCAAAACTACATAAAAAAAAAAAATGATGATCGCTGCCTTAAATTGCAGCAGTGCATGTCTTCTCATTGTGATGCCCAATCTTTTGTATCTATCTCATCTTATTTCTGCGATCCCACCTCTTGATGGGATGCATTTCTTCCTCGACCGTCCAGGTTATTTTTTTGTGATCGGAGGAATGATTACAGCTTCCGATGCATTTCATTCAGGCTTCTCGATCATGGGCACGTCGTATATACATTCCGAATAGGTCATTCTATAATATTCCACTGAGAAAAATGGTTCAATGAAGAAATATATATTTTGGACGCTTTTTTGTGTTGCCGCGCAAGCTTGAATACACAAGAATTTGTTCCCATGCCAGCTGAAACAGGAACAAATTTTTTTTCTCCACGTCAACCAGCATGGATATAGGTTTAAGTGCACTTCGTATACACTATTGCCGCACTCGACAATGTTCCACGTCCGTCTATCGCTAATCATTCGCACAAGCAGCTAATCCCGTACTGGGCATAGGAAACTTGTCATCGATAATGATTTAGCGCTTCTGACTAACAATTAGTTCATTACTTTGCACCTAATCTTGTCGACCATCAATATGATCGACAGGTGCTGATAATCACGAATCCATGCGTTGAATGACACAGCTAATTTGGACGATATCTCCCCATATCTTTTACCTTTAAAAACATGTTATAGAAGTTGTCAGGTGGTACATCTTCTAGGAAAATCTATACTCTTCCCTTGCCTTCTACTCTTAATTCTTCCCTCAAGTGGTAGTATTTGTCAAGCATCATCGCATACGCCATCATCGAATATTTATACACGAGCTTCTCCTTCCACGCCTATTTCAATCCTGCTAATTTGTCCCTCAAGTTGTTCTTCAGGTGGTTCAAACAATATGAGTGAAAACAATTCGGGAATATCCTCCAAACGCCTTCAAGAATGCGTCTGTGTCGATCAGAAATGAATGTTAACACACGTTCGTTTGCCACAATGTTTGCTAAATTGGTATGAACCAGGACCAGTTGTTGTCATTCTCCGCACAATTACAAATGCCACTGAGAACATACTTGTGCAATTATAAAAATAAAAAAATAAAACAGATTAGTGTGCGAGAAAAATGCTTAACGCAAACATTTAATATGCATTAACATTAATGTTCCCGTTTCTCCTCCCCTCCCCCCAACCCCTCCCAAAATGACCTATTTGTCTCATTAGAACCCCCCAAAAAATAGTTAAATGTAAAAAATTAAAAATGATTTAAATGCATTTAATGCGTTAACGTTATGGGATTTATGTAATAAGGAATGAGACAAGCAATTCAAAATTAAATGTTTTGGGGGGTTCTTTAATGTTAACCAACTAATTTAAGCAGTTACATGACATAAACATACTGACAAATTATCGTTGTTCCAATTCTTTGTGCTGGCCCCCAACAAATGTCCCTTGTGCCTACCCCCGAGAAATATCCCATCAAAAAATAGTATTGGCCTTCATTATTTGAACCCGTGCATAGTCGCACAAAACGATACAAGCAGTCTCTTGAAATGACCTATTTCTTTGTTATAATCCAACACCAAATGGCTACCTGGATTCATCCGTATGCATGCATCCAAATACCAATGCAATTAACCATAAGATGACCCATGATCACCATACAAATCATCCAGAATTTTCTCTACATCATTCCATGCAATATGGTATGGGATCTCAATCTTGTAGTCGTTCTTAAAGGTGTGAACAACATCAATTGGTCAAGTGCATGGGGTATTCCAAACTAAGTCTAAGAGGCATAACTTAACAGAACTAAAATTCATCGTTTCGTTCCTCCTCGTCCTATAAGTAGTGCCCCAACTATAATTTCTCTGCAACTTACAAATATAAAAAAAAAAATCCGTTACTTTCATCAAATCAACTATGCACTCTCCATTCGCACCCTCTTTCTTTCTTGAGTGAATATTCGATTATCATTCTCTTCTTGTCATTCTTTAGGAACGAAAATGTGAAATCCATTTATACAGCGTATTTCCTTAATGCTTCTCTAAATTTCAGTATTCTACCCTTAAAGATCTACCCAGCTTCTTTAAGACCTTCAACCTAGTGATCGGATAGTAATATATTTTTAGCCGATGGGCAGAAAATTGACAACAAGTCGTCCTCTCCATTCATGCTGTCTGTGCCCCTCCGTCCCCTTGGCTATTCGATAAGCATCATGTCCCGGCTGCCACTCGATGCACTCCCGCTACCACACGTCTTTATCTTCAAATCCATATATTCAAGCTTTATTGCACGTGCAAGACTAATCATCACCTCTATGTCATCCTGAAACATTATTTAGTACCTGTCATGCCTAGGTATAAAATAATACATCTCGAAAGAATCGTTTCACAACACGTTCACAACACGTCCCATCTCGACATCACATTTTGAATAAGAATGCATGACAGGTATGCGAATAAAAACAATAGAATGCAAAAACCAATAGAATGCATCCAGGTGTGCTAATAAAAACAGTCTAAAACATCGAGTGTTTGTGTTAGCATTAACATCAGTATGTATTAGTTTTGTGTTAACATTTACGTGTTCTACAAAACTAAAAAGTGGGTGCATTAATGTTAACGTTAAAAGGGTTGTTAAAAGAAAGATAATGAGACTATCATCACTGCATATAAATCTCCCCTCCCACCTCTCCGGGGCAGAAACAAACATGCGTGTTAGTGTTAACGTAAAAAATAACTGTATTAACATTAAAAATCATGTTAACATTAAAACTTGTGTGTCTTGGATCATCTCAATTTTTTAAAAAATAAAACATTGTGAGTTAACTTTAACATGTACACCCGTTACTAAAAATAAAACGAACCCCCCCTCCCATTTCAAAATGAGTGTGTTAACGTCAATGCCTTCCTCTCACTCCTATCCTTTCTACTGTGCTTATTTCCACAATGATGTACGCATGAAAACGTTCATGTTAACGAAACCAAAAACCATGTTAACTCTTCAAAAATTGCCCCCATACATGTTAAACTCTGGAAAAAAAAAAAAAAAAACTAATAAAAAATCTGAAAAGGTTTTTTGTTTATATTCACATTGTTTTTACATTCATGATACAAGTTTAAAAATACATGTTAACGTTATCGCAATGTTGTCATCCTCCCCCCCAAGAATAGTGGAACCATTCATCACGAAAAACTCAAAAACCCAAGTTGAAAACATTATAGCAACATCGATAAACGATGAAAAAGAGACTAAACGTGATTATATAACTTTTCATTGAATACAATCGACCAACCTGATCTTACTTCGTCATAAAAACCTCTCCGAACTCCATCATCAAATATAGCCACCGTGGCCGTTGTTCCAGGTTCTTCTCCTTGTATCAGCTCTACAACGCCTACAATTTTGAAAGGAATATTTTTGAAAATCCCTGACTTGTGTAAGGAATGTCATACGTATATTGGAATCAGCTCAAAAATCTCTATTTTGTCGCTTACTATAACCGAATCCATCTATCTAGTTGGCTCGTCAGGGTGAACAAGAGTATTATCGTCCATCGTTGCTCGTCTTGGATCGTCGGAGGACTATAAACTAAACTCCCTATAGGGGGAGATCTAATCCCTAACGAAAAAGTTCAAAGGATTTCTTTTCTCAATGGTCTTTCTAATGGAACTAAATAATAAAAATCTCTTTAACGTATACACTTGTTGATCCAATTTGGATTGTACTTATTTCAACCGTCCATCACCATACTGAATACGCTGCAATCTGAATTTTGAGAGTACGTCAAAATTGTGGCAGCAATTCCACTCTTATCACCATAGAGTGGAGCATCGCCCCTCCCAAATGCGGTGTTCCGGTCAATTTCTCCGGCGAAGTCTCACCTCAATACTCTCCGTTGCTACATCTCATCAAACGATAAAATTCCCCATCCTATCCCTGGATTCATCGTCACCAACTCAGCCTCGAGCCCAAGCCTTTCAATATGGAGGCGGAAGAAGGAGATGGGGAAAGAGGGCTTGATCGTGGCCAAAGAGCTCAAGCGACTCCAATCCAATCCCATCCGATTCAACCGGTTCATGAACACTCACATTTCTCGCCTCCTCATATCCGACCTCACCGCCGTCATCGCCGAGTTTCGGAGAAAAAACCTCGTCTTCCTCTTGATGAAGGTCGGTTTCTCATTCTCCTCTTCATCTTTTTGAAATCATGCTTTTATTTACAAATTTCGAATCCATTTCTGATGATTTGATGATCAAATTGGTGATAAGAAACGCAATACGGTTTGGATCTCAAATTCTCAACAAATAGTATACTGGTTGAATTTCAGGAAATTTTGCATTTTGTTTGGTTAATTACATGTGTTAATGAATAAAATATATTTAGGGTTTTGAAGAACAATCTTATGACTGAACTCAAGAGCAAAGCTTTAGGGCCTGTTTGGTTAATTACACGTGTTAATGAATAAAATATATTTTTGATGAATTAATTTGTATATTTCTCCATTTAGCTATGATTCAATCAAATTTATGTAATTTTTTTTTAAACAAATTTAAATTTAAGTGTTCTTAATTCTTACAAGTTACAACCAAACACCACCAAGCTGTAACAATTCATAGATATTGACTAATTGAAAAATAATATAATTTGCGAATTGATGGACTGCTAAACGGGTCCTTAACTATGGCCTCCAACAAAACTTCAACATCTTTTGATGGTGCCTAATCCAAATCTCATTATTTTGGTTGTTTTTTAATTCGCAAATTGTATTGTTTTTCAATTAGCCAGTGTTATAACTTAGTGTTTGGTTGTAAAAATTAAAAACACTTAAATTAACTAGCTAACCATTTTAGATGTAATTTAGATGATATTTGCTTATTTAATTGGACTAAAATATACTTTAATAATTTAACTAAAATAAAACGAAGTTTATGTCTTGTTGTTTAACACAATATAATTCATAAAACTTGACAATTTAGACCACCAAAACATGCCCTAAATCAATTTCCTTCTCCAAATACATGACCCAAATACTTCTTCTTTTTTTTGGCAACAATAGAATTGAAATGTGAGTAAAATATAGTTTAAAAACTTCACTAAAATAAAGCAATTATATTATTTTTTTTCCGTTCAAACAAATAATATGTAAATTTAATTAAATTGATGGGGAAATATACAGATGTAGCAGATCAATGTATAAAAAAAATATAATTCGTAAAATAGGATAATTTAGACGACTAAACATGCCCCTAAATCAATTTCGCCCTCTAAATAGGTGACCTTGTTGAATCCCACATCAATGTTGGACTCCCAATTTTCATTCGCAGTGGTTTAAAAGTTGTTTTTTTTTAAATACTTTTAAAAAAGTGACATATCAATTTTGTCACATTTAGGTATGTCATATTACTATTTATGTGTTATATTTGATAAATGACACATCAAATTTGACCTAACTGTCAGAATTATTCTTAATTTATGAGAATAGAAACAAGAAACACGTTTGGTTGTAACATGTCTTTTTTCTTTAAATATATGATGACTGGCTGGTTGATGATGGTCGGCGTGGCGGTGATGGGAATAATTTTTTGAGATGGAATAGAATTTCATTTTTTTTTTTATTTCTCAGATTTTTAAAGAATTTAGGAATTTCTCTCAAATTACTCTCAAAATTTTGGAAACAGAAACGTGTTTCACAAATGTTTTCATGTACTTTAATCCCACTATTTTGAGAGTGGGTCCAAAAATCAGGGAACGGATGTCTTTATTTATTTAATTTTTGTTTTTTTTTTTTTCCTCTTACATTTTTGTTTTCTAGAAAACTTGGAATGGTAACAAACACACTATTTGTGTTCCAATTAGGATTACATCACCATTCCTCACCCCACTACCATTGGTCACCATTTGGTACACTGCATTCTAGCTATCACATGTTGCCTATATATTATTTTATATCCTTGTATCTTTTGTTTTTTCCTTTCTTCATTCATGGGTTTCATCTTTAATGTTGTTTATTGAGAAGGACATGATGTGGCAGATTCGAGGGCTCGTCATGGGCATGGTCGAGCCAGGTTTGGACGGGGCTCCGTGTCTGGTTAACATTTATTACTTGATTTTTTTTATACATATACATACACATAAAAAATCAAGTACTAAGTGTTAATTTTAATGAATGGTCCGACTGGGGCTTTTTAATAATTTAAAATGAGTCTGTTCAGTTCATGATCTTCTTAATGAGTATGTTTTTATTATTAAAGGTTTTTTTTCTAAATTATATTTTTAAAGAAATAAGGAGGTGGGTCTTTTGCTTTTTGCTTTCTTGGTTCATGGGTTTGATTTGTTCAAAGTTGTTGCTTGAGCAGGACATGAAGTGTTGGACATGAAAATATATTTTGATTTCTTTGTTTTTATTGTCTTTTGAGACACCAATTGAATCAGGTACAATGTGATACTTGAGATTTGAAGTGCTTTATGGTTTGATAAAGTAAATTGGTGTTTGGTTGTGTGATGTAGAAGGTGGCCTTTAGCTGGTGTTTCTATTTTTCTATTTTTACTCCTAACAAACTGGGATGAAAATATGTTTTTGTTTTGGTGTACTCCTGAAATGGAAACATATTTGGTAATGACCACTGTCTTGAAATCGTTTCTCCCCAACAATTTGGACATTCTTTATGTCATCCAAAATTTTAGTCATTTTGATGCCAAAATGAGCTCCAACATCTTGGACGTCATTAGTGCCATTTCGGAACAGATGTGTTGTGTGTGTTATATTTGGCACAGGCAGTGTCATGTACCATATTTATATGATGGTTTAATTAGGGTTGTGGTTTTAATTTTATTTTAAATTTAAATTATTGTTATAATTTAATTTAAGGTAAAAAATCAAACTACATAAAAAAAAAAATACGTAATATTAAATATTTTTAAGTTAACTTTTATTTTTAATTTTAATACAAAAATATATTTTAAAAAATACAATTAATTTTAGAGGAATTTGGTCACTGGTCCCTAAAATTCGCCGAAATTTTAAAAAAAATCCCATCGCTAAATACAACTTATGTTTTAGTCCCATCCATTTAAAAAAGGCAGAACCATAAAGACACGCGCTCCCGAACACCATTGCCCGCGCTTGCTCTTG
The DNA here is from genome assembly GCA_016647705.1 of Eucommia ulmoides. Lineage (NCBI taxonomy): Eukaryota > Viridiplantae > Streptophyta > Magnoliopsida > Garryales > Eucommiaceae > Eucommia > Eucommia ulmoides. The sequence goes on along the minus strand of CM028340.1, from coordinate 46,060,769 downwards.
ACTGCTCAGAATATCAGACATATAACTAACAAGTTTACAATATTTAACACATTTCGAGACATTGAACTGAATATCTTACTATATTTCATAGAAATATATCTACACATCGGAGACATGTTACTAAAAAATTTACAATATTTACCATATTACAAGCATTTAGCTAAAAAGTTCGCAATATATTACATATTGTAGACATCTAACTAAATACACCAAAATATTTTTCAGAGAAAAAATGTATCTATATATTGGAGACATGTAATTAAAAAGTTTGTAATATTTAACATATTCGAGACATGTAACTGAATACAACAACATATTTTATGGAAAAATGTATCTACATATTTGAGATATGTAACTAAAATTTGTGCAATATTTACCATATTGCAGACGTGTAACTAAAAAAGTTCGAAAATATCTAAGATATTTTGCAAATTTCAAGATCTAACCAAAATTGAGAAGTAAAACAATCGATGAGCAAATCACTAAAAACAAAGCAAAGAACGATGCATGTTACTTACAATATTGATTCACTAATCGTTAGTCGACCCTCTTGGTTCAAGAGAATTCAAGATCTCCAAAATCCTAACTTGACGATGCAAAAAATTCACCAAGAATACAAAGACAACTCCGAACTCAACTATATATAGAGGAGAAACCAAATAGAACGACTAACGATCTGAAATCAATGAGAATGAATATCTCTTTAGGGTCCAAAAACCATGCGTGAGGACGCGAGGGACTAAAACAGGTGATAAAAATAGATTAAGGGACTAATTTTAAACTTAATAATAAGAAGGGAGCAAATTACACCTAAAAATATGACTGATTGCCGATTATCCCTTAATTTTAAGTTAATTTTTAGTTTTAATTTTAATATAAAAATACTTTTAAAAAAATGGCGCATCAATTTTGCCACATCTATTGGAGCATTCACTCTAAATTAGGTACGTTATAGTACTATTTATGTGTTAATAAATGGCACACCAAATTCGGCCTAATTATTAGAGATGCTCTTAATGTATGAACAAAAATAAAAAAACACATGTTTGGATGCAACATTTGTTTTTTTCTTTAAATATATGGCGAGCGGTTGACTGGTGATGACCGGCGTGGTGGCGGAAGGAATAATTTTGTTGGAGTGAATAGTAATTAATTTATTTTTTTCCTCAAATTTTTAAAGAATTTAGGAATTTCTCTCAAATTAATCCCAAAATTTGGGGAACACAAATGTGTTTCACAAATACTTTTCTATATTTTAATCCCAAACTTTGGGTGTGGGAACAGAATTCAGGGAACAAATGTCTTTATTTAATTTAATTTAATTTTTTTTGTTTTTTTGCTCTTAGATTTTTGTTTCTAGAAATTATAATTTAGTTTTATAATATAGAGAATAAAATAATAAATTATATTAAAATGATTTTCTTTTTATTTTTCTTTCTTAACCAAATAACAAATAATTTTCTGTTCGAAATCAATAAAAATCTTAACTTCTAATTTTTCCTTTTTTTTTTTCATCTTCCTAAGCAAGCATACTCTAAATAAAAAATAAAATTCTAGGAGAGGACTCTTTTTTAAGGAATTTTTAATATCCATTTTAAGTTTTAAATGTGTTTTTAGTATTTTAAAATAATGTTTTTAAAGATAACTAATCACTATTTATTTCACATTATAAATTTATATTGCGTGTTTATTTGGGTTGGGATAAAATAGGACAAGAAAATGAAGAAGGAACATAGAGTTGCAAAAAAACAATACATATTTTGTTTGGTAAAAAAAAAGGAAAAATAGAGAAAAGAATGATCGTAAATTTTTATCTCTACTAATTTTGATTTTTGAGAGAATAGTTAAAAAAAAAAAAAAAAAAGGAGTAAAAAATATTAAAATTATAATTATACTACTTATAATAATTTTTTTATTTATTTTAATAATGTATAAAATTAAGGGATAATTGGCCATTAGTCTCAAATAACAAATATAATTTTAAATAATTAAGTCTCATTTAAAACATGAGTTTTGATTTAATCCTTTAAAGTGGGTTTTACTTGCGTATTAGTCCCGCATGTGTATGCATTGTAGGGATTGTAGAAAGAATTTAATGAGAAAATTCATATTATAGTAACTATTAGTTACATATAATTAAAATTTGCTACAAACTTAATAATTACAAATAATATGTAACTATATTACATATATCTGTGTAATTTTAGTTACATGTATCTATGTAATATTAGTTACATATTATAAATTATATGTATTTATGTATATTTGTTACATCTAATAAATATTCTATATAGAAAAATTACATGTATTTGTGTAATATTTGTTACATTTAACAAATTTTTACTCACAAACTAGTTACATATTACAGATTACAATAATATTTGTTACATCTAACAAGTATTTTACACACAAACTAATATTTGTTACATCTAATAACTATTTTACACACAAACTAGTTACATGTAACTGTGCGAATGCAGGCGCATGTATTGGACCTTTCGTCTTTTTTAATAGGCGGGAATAAAACACAAGTTACAATTACACATGGGACCTTTTTAGAATTGAGGATAACATAAAGGACTTGACACCGAATGACCCTAAAATTAAACAATAAATTAAACATGTGAATTATTTTTCTTATTTTTTTTTTTAATCAAATCTGAAAAATTATCTTTTTATACATACATATATATATGTGTGTGTATGTGTATGTATATCCTTCTAATTAAATAATAGTATGAAAACACATTTTCCTTTCACAATAAATAAAAATATTATCTTTCTATTTTTTTTATCTTCCTCTCTTTCGTCCTCGCAACCAAACATCCCCTTAGTTGAAAATGGTGTTGTTAATGGAAGACTAGAACAAAAACATATTTTTTGCTCTACTCCTAAAAATATGTTCTATAAATTTAGCAACAAATTTTGTTATTCTCATATTTTAGTTTCAATTTTATAGAACAGAAACAAAACAATTGAGGACAGAAAACATGGTGAGATAGTGACTCGCCTGAAATTCGTATTTTTTGCACTTTTTTAACTTTAAAAACAAATGAAGTTTAATAAGCATTTAATTTACTGTAACAAAATAAGAAAGAAAAAATGAAAAAATCCATTGGCCCATGACTCAAGCCGTGGGCTTCACCCAATTTTTACATCCTGAAAAAACGAGCAATTATTATAATGGGGGAAGTGCTTTCTTGTTTGTGTTTCTGCTCTTAGGTTTCTGTTTCTTTTCCCATTAAACAAAGAATATAAATGATTTCAGATAAAGTGCTGTTTAACTGTAGTTTTGATGGTTGTGTTTTGTTTTTTTTTTGGGTAGAAAACTTGGAACTGAAACAAAAATTTGGAAACAGAAACGTTAAATATCGTTGTTATTGATAAAATAAGTAATTTGCATATATTCTTTTCCATTTTTATTGTGTTGTATAGTTTACTCATTTATACATAGTAAACTGAGGTTGCCAAACCCATTCCTGCTACAGTGATGATTGTATAATCATTGTATAATTTGCCATTTATATTTCTTCCTCACATCCTTATCCGTCGTGCATCTCTTCTATGCTTGCCTTCGGGCTCGCCCAGACATCTCCAGTTGCAACATCGGGAGGAGAAATACATTTTTGGCAGAGTAGAAACTTGCAGGGATTGCATTCTAATGCTGCGTCGTCCTTTGGCCGTTCTCCGCAGCGATTGCACGGCGAGGGTGGCTCATCATCATCATCGCTCTCCACGATTCGAACATATTTGAGTGTGTGCGGATGAATTTTCTCATCATCAAAAGTGGCGCCAAACTTGACATTAGAATACTTATCAAACGGGCGGATGCAGTCAATATGAAAAGATTGATCGCATTCACTGCAATGGTAGAGCCACTTCAACGGATCCATTTCCTCCTCGCAGATGTCGCAGTAGAACTCTTCGGGGTGGTTTTTCAACGGCGGGGACCGCAGGGGGATAGGGTGTCGGTCCCACCTGTGTTTGACGATTTGTGGCAGCAACGCACACCGCCGGTCCAGATTGAACTTGCAATAATGCAATTGAATCCAAATTCATTCACTTGTTTTCCACACGAGTTGCAATTCCCAAACTCACCGGTGTTCTCGAATAAACTGGAAATCTCAGCTAAATGAAGTTTGTGGACTATATGAGCTTGATGAAAAATGTCGATTGATGTTGAAACGCACTTGATATCAAGGCGAAATCCTTCAGGAGTTTCGTAGAAAAACCCGTTGCTCTCTATTCCGCAGCAATAGCAGTTGAAGAGAGAGAAGGGAGTTTGGCGTTTTCCGAGCCATAAGATTTCGTTATTGTGAGTTGGGTGTTTCGTGTTTTTTGGTAATTCTGCACAGCTTCTGTGAAGAAAGTAATTGCAACCTTCGCATTTGCAAGTGTAGAATGGTGTACAGATTGGCTGCACACACCCATCGCATAGTGTTTTTCCGTTGTTTTGAGCGGAAACTGTAAGAATTAGTGGGTGTTCGTGACTCCAGTTGGTGATCTCTTTTGGTTGTGGACTATTTTTGAGTGTCATTCTGTCTATATATTTTCTGAAGAGCTTCGTTGATGCTTCATCATCATGTGGCGGGAACTGTGTCATCTGAAAACTCAAGAAAATAAGACACAAACCCAATTATAATATGAAAACTAGGGCTTGTTTCGTTTTGTTTTGAAAAAAAAGTGTGGAAAGTAACGGTGTACCAGTAGTTCGACGAAAGCTTGGTGTCTGCAGCCAAAAAACAAAAGAACTTGTAAGATAAAATATAGGAAAACCGTACAATATACCATGAAAGGACAACTGTCCGGCGCGGGCCATTACTGTCATGTCACACCATGCTCCACAAACTCAGGAACCATGTGAGATAAAAATCATCGCACGTGCTTTCGAATGTTGTACAAAGTTTACAAGACATTAACACCTGTGAACCTCTCATAGAGGTGGCCGCGCTAACAACTCTTAACAGATCCATTTCATGTAACAGACTCCATATGCATTTACTAAAATAGAACCTTTGGACCCTTAGAAAAAGACTATCTTGATAGTAAATAAGAATAAGAATGATGGCTGAATTGTTTTCAAAACAATTATGGAAAAAAAATGTAGCAAAGTGATCGATAGAGAATAAATTACGTCATTTCCCCGATAGTACGCGATAGACGTGATCTTGCACAATTAAGGTGAGCACAATATATGCATTTTCTACAGAAGTAAATCCAATACGAAGTGCTCAATTCCTTATGACAAATCTTGCAGGCAATAGATTTGGAATACACTTCAGGAATAGAATCTCCCAGCGTGAGATGGTGTTCATGCCATGGATATTCAGTTTCCTCCTCTAGCAAACCACAAGTCTTGTGAATCCAAAACGAGCAGTTTGTACATTTGAAGGATAAATCTTCATGTTTTTCAGCACAGGCATCACAGTGAAAAAGGGCTGGTCTCTTCAAGAGAATCAACGGGTGTTCGTGGAAACGGTGAGTGATCGTTTGAGTCTCAAAACGACTGCAGGATACGCAGAGGTTGAATTCGCAGGGGGAGCAACTGTATTTATATCCTTTACGAGTTGCTTTGCAGTCATTGCAAAAGAAAGATGAAGAAGGTGGATCTAATTTTAAAGTGAGTTTATGGTGGCGATGCGTCGGGTGTTTGATTTCTTGGGATAATTCTTTTCGCTCCATCTCTCTCTTTCTCACACACAAAAACACACACAGACAGAGATAGAGAGAAAATGAGCAAGGATTTAAATAGGGAAGTGGTAAGCAAAAGGGGAGGTGGTGGGATTCCTATATCTTATTTTGTTTTTTCCTTTCTTGATTCTTGGGTTTCATCTTTAATGTCATTGCTTGAGTAGGACATGAAGTGATGGATTCGAGGGCTTGGTCATGGACCGGGCCATTACAACTTCAGACCGGGCCCTACCTCAAATATTACAAAATAAATAGTAAGCCCGAACGCGGCCCAGTCGTATGGCCGGCCTCTATTATCAATTTATCATGCCCAAGGTTGGCCCTAAACAATTTTTTTCAAACCCAAACCCTGCCCTAAGGCCGGGCCAACCCTATATATATATATATATATATATAATTTTAAAAATAATCACTAGCATAACAAATTAAAATTATAAAATACATTGATATATAGTAATTAGTATTTACCAAAATTATATAAAAAAAAATTAATAAATGGTTGGGTTGTCTCGGCCTGTCCTTAAAAAAATAGTCATGCCCAAGTCTAGCTCTAAAAATAAATGAGCCTAAATTTTGGAGCTTAAGTCCTGTCCATGGGCTCAAAAATCAAACTCAAGTCCTAAAAAAAGTAATAAGTTGGACGGTCCCTAAGCCCATGACCATTCCTATTCTGGTTGTTAAATATAAAAAATATATATATATATAAATAATTATACTTAACTTAAATGGGGGAAATGTTAAGTAAAGGGGAGATGGTGGGGTCTTAGGATTCCTATATTTGTTGCTTTTTCCTTTCTTTATTTGTGGGTTTGATCTTGTTGCTTGAGTATGACATGAATTGGTGGACTCGAGGATTGATCATGGATGAAGCCAGGTCAAGGCAATTTCAGATCAGGCTCTACATGAGGTATTACAAACAAAAAAAAATGGTAAGCCTGAGTGTGGCCCGGCCCTATGACCGGTCTCCATTATTATGTCCAAGCCCGACCTTATAACCGGGCCCTATTATCATGCCCAATCCCGACCCTAAATAAAAAAAATTCAAAGCCTAGCCTGACCCTAGGGTTGACCCTACCCCATAATTTTTTTTATAATTTAAAAAATAATCATTAACATAACAAACTAAAATTATAAAATACACTCATATATAGTAATTAGTACTTATCAATACTAATTTTCATAAACAATAAACAATAAAAACTTTATCTACATTGCACACTAAAATAAAATACATTCATTCTAAAATAAATAATCTATAATTCCATATTAATTAATTATAATTCAACAAGAAAAATACATCCGAACAATCTGAAATAGTTAACACTTATTACTTGATCTTTTATGTACACACATAAAAGATCAAGTAGAAAGTGTTAATTTTAATAATGGTCTAGCCGGGTCTTTTTAATTATTTAAAACGAGTTTGTTTAGTACGTGATCTTTTAATATGTATATTTTTATTATTTAAAAATTAATTTTTTTTAATTAAATTTTTAAAGAAATGAGGAGGTGGGCCTTTTGCTTTTTCCTTTCTTGGTTCATGGGTTTGATTTGTTCAAAGTTGTTGCTTAAGCAAGACATGAAGTGTTGGACATGAAAAGGAATTTTGTCAACTTTGTTTTTTTACCTTTTGAGACACCAATCAGTCCAATGTGATACCTGAGATTTGAAGTGCTTTTTTGTTTATTAAAGTAAAGTAGTGTCTGGTTGTGTGATGTAGAAGGTGGGTTTGGTTAGTCTTTCTGGTTTTTTATTTTTATTTCCAATAAACTGGGTGGAATGAGAATTCTAGTTTTGTTCTGAAGTATTTTAGAAAAATAGCTCCAACAGTCCTGTTATCTTCTGTATCGTCCCAAAATTTTGCAATTTTGATGCCAAAATAAGTTCCACAGTTCCGTCATCATCTTTGCCATTTTAGCACAAATACTCTGCCATATTTGGCACATGCTGTATTCTGTGTCATATTTGGATGAATGTTTAAATAGGGTTGAGTTAATCCTGAGTTATTATAGGTTTTACATTTGTTTTAATTTTAAATTATTGTTATGATTTAATTTAAGGTAAAAAAAATATTGAACCACATAAAAAAAGAATACATAATATTAAATATTTTTAAGTTAATTGTTATTTTTTATTTTAATACATAAACATATTTTTAAAAAAAATATTTAATTTTAAGTTAGTTTTTATTTATTTTATTTTAATCTAAAAATACTTTTAAAAAAATGACACATCGATTCTGTCACAATTCTTGGAACACTCACTCTAAATTAGATATGTCATAATACTATTTATGTGTCATATTTGATAAATGACACACCAAATTTGGCCTAACTGTTAGAGATGTTCTTAATTTATGAGAATAGAAATAAAAAACACATTTGGTTGTAACATTTGTATTTTTTTTCCTTTAAATATATAGTGATTGGCTTGTTGGTGATGGCTAACGTGGTTGTGATGGGAATAAGTTTTTGGGATGGAATAGAATTTAATATTTTTTAATTTTTTAAATTTTTAAAGAATTTAAGAATTTCTCTCAAATTACTCCCAAAATTTTAGAAACAAAAAGGTGTTTCACAAAATGCTTTTTCATACTTTAATCCCCAAATTTAAAGATTAGGTCTAGAAATCAGGGAGCAGATGTCCTTATTTATTATTATTATTATTATTATTTATTATTATTATTATTATTATTATTATTTATTTTCAAGACTTAAGAATATATTATTCTATATACCTATATCTTTTACTTTTTCCTTTCTTCATTCATGGTTTTCATCTTTAATGTTGTTGGTTGAGGAGGACACGAGGAGGCATATTCAAGGGCTAGTAATGGGCCGGGTCGGGCTGCGCCAGTTTAGGACGGGGCTCTACCTGAAGTATTACAAAGCAAATAGTCTGTCTGAGCCCGATTAATATTTATTACTTGTTTTATATATATATATATATATATATATATATACACGCACATAAAAGATTAAGTAACAAGTGTTATTTTTAATGGTCAGGTTGGGACTTTTTAATTATTTAAAATGAGATTATTCAATAAGTGATCTTCTAATGGGTATATTTTTATTATTAAAGATATTTTTTTAATTATATTTTTTAAAAGAAATGAGAAGGTGGGTTTTTTGCTTTTCCTTTTTTGGTTCGTGGATTTGATTTGTTTAAAGGTGTTGCTTGAGCAAGACATGAAGTGTTGGACATGAAAAGAAATTATGCCAACTTTGTTTTTATTATCTATTGAGATTTCAAGTGCTTTTTGATTTGATAAAGGAAATGGTGTCTGGTTGTGTGATGTAGAAGGTGGCCTTTGGTTGGTGTTTCTGTTTTTCTATTTCTACTCCTAACAAACTAGGATGATAAATTTATTTCTGTTTTAGAGTATTTTGGAAATAGTAACATATTTGGTAATAATCACTATCCTGAAATCGTTTCTTTTAGAGCAACTTCAACAGCTTGAACATCCTTCATGTCATCCTAAATTTTGGTCATTTTGATGCCAAAGTGAGCTCCAACATCTCAGCCGTCATCTGTGTCATTTCGGCACAGATGTGTTGCGTGTGACATATTTGGCACAAGCAATATCCTGTACTATATTTATATGATGGCTTAATTAGGTTTTGGTTAACCTTGTGTTATTTTAGGGTTTTAATTTTTTTAAAATTTAAATTATTGTTATAATTTAATTTAAAGTTCAAAAAAAAATTAAACTACATAAAAAATACATAATATTAAATATTTTTAAGTTAACTTTTATTTTTAATTTTAATACAAAAATATATTTAAAAAATACAGTTAAGTTTTATTTTTAATTTTAATATAAAATACTTTTAAAAAAAGGCACATCAATTTTGCCACATCTGTTAAAGCACTCACTTTAAATTAAGTATGTCATAATACTATTCATGTGTCATATTTGATAAATGTCACACAAAATTCGGCCTAATTGTTAGAGATGTTCTTAATTTATGAACAGAAACCAAAAAAAAAAAAAAAACCACGTTTTGCTGCAACATTTATTTTTTTCTTTAAATAGATGGTGATTGGTGGACTGGTGATGGTTGGCGTGACGGTAATGGGAATAATTTTGTGGGAGTCAATAAAAATTAATATTTTTTTTCAATTTTTTTAAAAAAAATTAGGAATTTCTCTCAAATTATTCTCAAAATTTTGAGAACAAAAATATGTTTCACAAATATTTTTTATATTTTAATTTAAAATTTTGGGAGTGAGAACAGAAATTAAGAACATGTATCTTTATTTATTTAATTTTTTTTCTTAGATTTTTATTTCGGGTTTATACCAAAGACCTCTTATGTCATTTAACAAATATCAATCACCTACCTATAGTTTTACAATCTAAACCACTTACCTCTCTTGTCAGTGAACAGTTATTAAAACATCATTATTATTGACAAAAATATCCTCAAATTAATTTAACTTCAATAAAATGACATAAATACTCTTTTATTAATTTAATTTATTAAACAAATATACCCTTGTTTCTCTACTTCAAATATTTTCATTTTTTAAGGGATAATGACATTTTGTAGCTGTGACAAATAAATTTTATTTCAATTTGGACTCCCCCCCCCCCCCCGCGTATTTAAAAATAGATACATCGGCCACCTCGTATTTCATTTTTATTTCAATTTGAATCCTCTTCAGAATTTTGTTAGGTCAACGTTAACGATCAACATGAAAGTAAGAGTATTTTGGTCATTTCATGTTAAAAAATAAGATTCATTTCGTTCTACTCAAACTAATTTGATATTGTCTATTTGTAAATTATTCTGAACTTAAAGGTAAAAAGTATACTTAATTCATCTTCCAAAAAACAAAAAAGGAAAACCGAGCTACTTCTCTCTCCGGCGACTCTCTCTCCTCTCATCTCATCTCTCTGATTCTTCTCTTCCCACTATTGAAATAGCTGAAATAATAATCCATGACCATGAGGAGGAACAAATCCCTCATCCTCCCCATCGCCGCTCATACAAGTTCTCTTTCTCTCTCTCTCCTCCCCTCTTCTCTCTCTAAAACCCACCACCATCGCCACGATGGTGGTGCAGGAGCGATCGGAAAAGTGACATCATCATTTGGGTTAAGGAAGAAAATGATGAATAGTATATTTGAGATTGTAGCAACGATGACGTTGAGGGGTGCTGTGCGTGGTGGTACCATGAGTTGGAACATGGGATGCGGGTCGGGATTTATGAGGGTAGCTCCGATCGTCCTCGCAACCCCCACCGTCACCCGCTTGCTGTAATAGCCCCTGGCCACAATCCGATCGAAGAGTTCTCTGCTCTCGCACAGTTCCATCACCAGATGCACGGCCTCGTTGTATTCGTATGTCGCGTTGAGCTTGACGATTTTCGGGTGCTCCGGCAGGCTCGACATTATTGCGACCTCGCGCCGGCCGTCCTCAGTTTCTTCTTGGACGGGTCTCCTTGTTGGTGCAGAGATAGGTGATGCCGAACTCGCCCCAACCCAGCACGTAATTGTCGTCGATGGCGGAGATGAATTTGACGAGGCTGCTCAAGTGCTGTAGGTGCTAAGGGAAATGGGTGTTAGGGATGATGACGATGCTAATTAAATCTTGTACCTTTAAGTTTAATAAAATATTTATACAGATTCCATTAAATTAAAACAAAGGTAAATTGGTCATTTTATTCAAAAAAAATTTATTGTATAAAATCTGACAAAAGTAAGGTGTATGAGAGTCTTTTCACACACAAAAATTACTAAATGGAGTTGACTAGTATTTGTCAAATAACAGTGGAGATTTTTTATTTAAGGCCAAAAGAAAGAGAAAGTCTTTAGTATAAATCTTTTTTATTTCTATATAACTTAGAATGGAACCAAACATGCTATTTTTGTTCTAATTAGGATTACGTAACCATCCCTCACCTCCCTACCGTCATTCAGATGCACTTATATCACCGTAGAGTGAAATATCGCACCTCCCAAATGCGGTGTTCCGGTCAATTTCTCCGGCGAAGTCTCACCTCAATACTCGCTTTTGCTACATCGCATCAAACGATAAACTTCTCCAATCCTATCCCTAGATTCGTTGTCACCGGCTCAGCCTCGAGCCCAAGCCTGTCGATATGGAGGCGGAAGAAGGAGATGGGGAAAGAGGGCTTGATCGTGGCCAAAGAGCTCAAGAGACTCCAATCCAATCCCGTTCGATTCGACCGGTTCATGAACACTCACGTTTCTCGCCTCCTCAGATCCGACCTCGCCGCCGTCCTCGCCGAGTTTCAGAGACAAAACCTCGTTTTCCTCTCGATGAAGGTCGGTTTCTCATTCTCCTTTTCAAAAAAAAAATCAGCTTATTTCTCGCAATCTCAGAGAAAATCAGTCTGAAATTTCGGATCCATTTCTGATGATTTGATGATCAAATTGGTGATAAGAAACGCGAAATGGTTTGGATCTCAAATTCTCAACAAATAGTTTACTGGTTGAATTTCAGGAAATTTTGCATATTGTTTGGTTAATTACATGCGTTAATGAATAAAATACATTTAGGGTTGTGAAGAACAATCTTATATAGGACTGAACTCAAGAGCAAAGCTTTAGGGCCTGTATGGTTGTCTAAATTATTCTATTCTATGAATTCTCTTATTTTTTATGAATTAATTATGTACATTTCTCTATTTAGCTGTGATTCAATCAAATTTGTGTATTGTTTCTTTGAACAAATTACATATTGTGTTCTTAATTTAAGTGTTCTTAATTCTTACAAGTTACAACCAACCACCAAGCTGTAACAATTGTTACAATTCATAGATTGACTAATTGAAAAATAATACGATTTGCAAATTGATGGACTGCCAAACGGGTCCTTAACTATGGCCTCGAACAAAACTTCTATGTCTTTTGATGGAGTCTAATCCAAATCTTATTATTTTGGTTGTTCTTCAATTCGCAAATTGTACTGTGCTTCAATTAGCCAGTGTTATAACTTAGCGTTTGGCTGTAAAAACTAAAAACACTTAAATTAACTAGCTGACCATTTTAAATGTAGTTTAGATGCTATTTGCTCATTTAATTGGACTAAAATATAGTTTAATAATTTAACTAAAATAAAACGAATTTTATGTCTTGTTGTTTAAACAAACACAATATAATTCATAAAACTCGATAATTTAGACCACCGAACATGCCCTAAATCAATTTCCTTCTCCAAATACATGACCCAAATACCTTTTTCGGCAACAAAAGAATTGAGAAGGGTAAAAACTCAATTGGCCTAACTCACTCTCAACAGATGTCTTGTAAGATGAGGATTGTCCTAGGATTTATATATAGTTTAGGATCAGGTAACACAAGCGATGTGGAATTCAACATTCCCCCTCACGCGCAGGGTGAACTTTGACAAACCACTGCAAACGGATATCGGGGGAGGGCCCAACATCGATGTGGGGTTCAACAAAAAGGGAGTAAAATATAGTTTAAAAATTTAACTAAAATAAAACAATTATATGTTTCTTTTTCAAACAAACAATATGTAAATTTGGTTAAATTGATGGAGAAATATACAGATCAAAACGTAAAAAAATTATATAATTCATAAAATAGTATAATTTAGATGACCAAACATGCCCCTAAATCAATTTACTTCTCTAAATAGGTGACCTTGTTGAATCTCACATCAATGCTGGGCCCCTGATTTTCATTCGCTGTGATTTGTCAAAGTCCACCCCGTGCATGAGGAAGTGTGTTGAATCATTGATGTTAGCCTCCCCCTCCCCCTCCCCCTCCCCCCCGATATCCGTTCGCAGTAATTTGGCAAAGTTCACCATACACGTGAGGGGCGTGTTGAATCCAACATCGCTTGTGTTAACTGATCCTGAGCTATATATAAAGTCTTTAAGGCAATCCTCCATTCCTCCTCTTACCAGGCATCTTTTTTGAGAGTGAGTTAGGCCCATTGGATTTCCACATGCGTCTTTTTCTTAACAAAATTGTTTATATTCTATTCCCAGTTTTTTAGAATAAGTAAACTAATCCAAAGGCAACCTACACTACACAGTCCTTAATTTCAATAAACTCCCTTAATTTCAATAAACTCCCATTTTAATTGGAATTCTATTTTAATTATTATTAGATAATAATTAATAGGTATAGAATTTTTAATTATTAAACATGGAATTATAAAATCCAATTTCCATTAAAAGTCTGTTGTAATTGTTATTAGACAAGAATTAATAGACATATGTTTTTAATTAAATGGGTAGAATTCCAATTTCAATAAAACTATATTTTAATTGTCCTATGATAATTAATAGTATATAGAATTTTTATTTGAATTTCTACAGTTATATGAAGTTGTTCGTAAAGAAATATGGTACCGCCCAGACATGTTCTTCTACCGCGATATGCTCATGATGCTCGCGAGGAACAAAAAGCCCGAAGAATCAAAACAGGTTTGGAGAGATCTACAAAGAGAAGAAGTTCTTTTCGATCAACACACATTTGGCGATCTTATTCGGGCTTTTTTAGACGGCGGGTTACCCGAAGAAGCAATGTTCATATACGATGAAATGAGGGGTTCCCCCGATCCACCTTTGTCTTTGCCCTATAGAGTCATATTGAAAGGGTTAATACCATATCCTGAACTGAGGGAGAAGGTGAAAAATGATTTTTTGGAGCTTTTTCCGGGTATGATTGTTTATGATCCGCCCGAAGATCTCTTTGAAGATGAGCGGTGGAGAGAGGAGAGCGAAAATGATGATTAGGGAAAATTCACATTCGGGCCGGACCGGGCAGTTAAATCGTGCCAAAAGTGCGCCAAACGGGTTGATTCGGGCCGAGTTTTTAAACCCTTTTTTGCGCTCATTCTCTTTCAATCGTGCACCACGTGGTTTGATTTGGGCCGGGCAGGGCTAGACCAGTGGCTTAATATCTAAAAATAATGCATGAAACAGGTACTTAAATTGGCTTCCCTTTTATTTCATTTCAATTTCTGTGAATTTCATCCGTATTTTTGTTGCCTGGGCTGTTTATTTATGGTAAAATTCAAAAACAATGGTTTTGGGTCGGGCCGAGCCGGGCTGAGCTAGGTAGTTAAATAACACCAGACGAGATGATACGGACTGGGCTCCTAAACAGTTGCTAACTCTCTTCAAATTGTACACCATATGGTTACTTTGGGCCGGGCCAGGCCGTTGTTGAAGAACAGTTACTACGCTTGGCATCTTTTTGTTCTATTTCACTCTCTTTGAATTCCGTCCCCATTTTTGTTATTGGGAGCTGTTTATATGTGGTATGATAGAATGCCAAAGTGAAAATTTTCCCAATGGGATGCTATTTTGTAGTGAAAGATTAGTTTATTTGATTCCATTCGTTGTGAACCTTGCAATTCAAATATATACACAATATCCGTTTGACATGCACTTTGTAGAAGCACAATATCTGTTTGATATACAATTTTACAATTGGTATACTGTACTTGAGCTTTGAAAGAAACACAGTATCCGTTTGTCATACAGTTTGTTGAAATAAAGTATCCGTTTGACATACAATTTGTCGAAATATTGTATCCTTTTGACATACAGTTTTGTAATTGGTAGGTTGTACTCGAGTTTTGAAGATCACGATATCCGTTTGACATACAATTTTGTGATTTGTTGATTGTACTTGAGTTTCGAAAAATATAGTAGTATCCATTTGGTATATAGTTTTAAAAACACACCACCTATTTGACATACAGTTTTGCAATTGTTAGATTCTACTCAAGTTTCGGAAAATACAGTATCTGTTTAGCATACGATTTGCAAAACACAATATCTGGTTTGACATACAGTTTTGAGATTTGTAAACTGTACTTGAGTTTTGAGAAATACAGTACTTGTTTGGTATACAGTTTGTAGAAACTTAATATATGTTTGATATACATTTTTGCGATTTGCAGGCTGTTGTTTGATGTATAATTTTGCAATGGGTAGATTCTACTCAAGTTTCGGAAAATATGATGTCCATTTAGCATGCAATTTGCAAAATATTGTATCTGGTTTGATATACAATTTTGAGATTTGTAAATTGTACTTGAGTTTTGAGAAATACATTACATGTTTGGTATATAGCAATGATTTAAAAACCAGACCGGACCGGCCGGTCGGACCGGTTGAACCGTCGACCGGTCGACTTTCCGGTCCGGAAATAGTCTAAAAACCGCTCAAGCGGTTAAGCCGTTCAACCGGACGGTTCAACGCGGTTCAACCGAGAACCGGCGAACCGGTCCGGTTTTTATCGAACTAGTCGTATTTTTTGATTCCTCATTTCTGTAACTATTTCCCCCAAAAAAATCCTTAAAAAAAGTTGCCTTCTCCTCGCCAAACTTCACTGGGCACGATGATCACGATCGACAACCGGACATCCCTTGTAAGTTGTATCGTCGTCATTAGGTCTTCAGGTTCAGGCTTGAATCAGGGAGAGAGAGCGTACCTGTGTAGCAAGCAGTGGAATTGGGAGCGGCGCTGATACAATGGGGAGGGTTTGGTTGTATATTAGGGCTATTAGCTTTGACTTAGATAATGGCCTTTGGATCAAAAGTGATCCAACGGTAGACTAATTATATATATTGGGAGGGCATATCCTTATCCCATTCCCAAGCCCGTTGTAGCCTTGAAATTATCACCATCCTTATAAATATCTTTTAATTTGGTAGACTAATTATATATATTGGGAGGGCATATTAATTATTAGGTTATATAAATATATTATGTATCTTTTAATATTAATTGAAAGGGATATATATATATATATATATATATATATATATTGTATATTTTAATATTTTTATTTAAATAAATATATATAAAAATATTAATAGCGTAATTATGACGTCACCGGTTCAACCGCGATTCGCCTACCGGTTGAACCAGTGACCCGTGATTCAATGATTTTTCCAGTTCGACGTCCGGTCCAGTTTTAAAAACATTGGTATATAGGTTATAGAAACACAATATTTTTGCGATTTGTGGATTGTACTTGAGTTTTTAAAAAAAAAATCACAGTATCTGTTTGTCATACAGCTTGTGGAAATAAAGTATCTATTTGGCATAAAATTTATAAAAATATAATATTCTTTTGACATACAGTTTTGCAATTAGTAGATAATACTTGAGTTTTGAAAAACACAGTGTCCATTGAGCATACAATTTAAAGAACCGCAGTATCCGTTTGACGTTCAATTTTGCGATTTGTGGATTATATTTTGAAAAATATAGTACCAGGTTGGTAAATAATTTGTAGAAACACTATCTATTTGACATAAAGTTTTGCAATTGGTAGATTTTACTCGAGTTTCAAAAAAACAGTTCCCCTTGAATACACAATTTATGAAATATAATATCCGATTTGACATACAATTTTGAGTTCCGTAAAGTGTACTCGAATTTTGAAAAATACAATATCTGTTTGGCCTACAATTTGGAGAAACGCAATGTCTATTTAACATGTAGTGTTGCGATTGGTTGATCTTACTCGAGTTTTAAAAAACACAATATTCGTTTGGCATACAGTTTGTAGAAATACATTATCCTTTTGACATACAGTTTTACAATTGGTAGATTGTACACGAGTTTTGAGAAACACATATCCGTTTGGCATACTGTTTAAAGAAACACAGTATTTGTTTAATATACAATTGAAAGAAATGCAGTATTGATTTGACATAAAATTTAAGAAAAATCAGTATCCGTTATACATACAGTTTGAGAGATGTAGTATCCATTTGACATATACTTTTGCATTTGTGGGTTGTAAAAGTATAGTATTTGTTTGGTATACAATTTTTAAAAACACACTATCTGTCTGACATATAGTTTTGCGATTGGTAGATTCTACTCGAGTTTCTAAAGATACAGTATTCATTTAGCATACGATTTGTGAAACACAATATCTGATTTGACATATAATTTTGAGATCTGTAAACTGTACTTGAGTTTGGGAAAATACAATATATGTTTGGCATAAAGTTTAGAGAAACAAAATATTTGTTTGACATATAGTTTTACGATTAGTAGGTTGTACTGGAGTTTTTAAAAATACATTATTCTTTTGACATATTGTTTGTAGAAACACAATATGGCATATAGTTTGTAGAAATACAATATTCTTTTGACTTACAGTTTTACAATTAGTAAATTGTGCTCGACTTTTGAAAAATACAATAACTATTTAGCATACAGTTTGAAGAAACACGATGTCTGTTTGACATACAATTTTACGATTATTAAACTGTACTCAAGTTTTGAAAAATATAATATTCGTTTGGCCTACAGTTTGTAGCAACACAGTATCTCCATTTGGCATACCGTTTGTAGAAACACAATATTGTCATACAATTTTTACAATTAGTAAAATATACTCGAGTTTTGAAAAATACAATATATATTTGGAATACAGTTAGTAGAAACACAGTAATTGTTTGCTACACACTTTGCAATTTATAGAATGTACTCGAGTTTTGAAAAATATATTATTTTCTATTAATTGTTTTTATTCTCGTATTTTTAAAATAAAAACAAAAAATATAGAAACATATCTAAATATAATTTAAAATTCAGTTTTATTTATTTATTTTTCCCGGGAAACACTCTAAACCATTGTTGAGTTATAACCAATTTTCTCCAACTCAAAAATAATAAATAAATAAATATTTAGAAAATAATTAAAATTAAAAAATCCATTTTTTAATCCTATAATTCCTCCTAATCAATCAAAATAATTTTAATTTAAAAAAAAAAACATAAAAATCAAGCTGTATTACTCTCTCTCTTCATGTCTCCACCTCTCTCTCTCTAACCGCAACTTCCATCTCTCTCTAAAAAGCCTTTTCTTTCAACCTCCAACCCCTTCATTTTACCTTCTCTCCTCCTCCTGCCACCCTCTCTCTCTCCTCATTCTCTCTCTAAAAAACTCTTTCCCCTCTCCAATGGGGAACTGTTGCTTCCGCGGCAGCACGGCGGATTCTCCTCCTGTTTACGACAGCGAAAGGGGAAAAAGCCAAAAAAATGCTCAAACCGCCGCCGCACCCAACGGCTCCTCTCTCCATAACAACGGAAGTGGCACGGCCGCCACTGCCCAGACGAAGACGGTGGCTCCGGCGACGCCGCCTAATCAAATGTCCAAGAACTCGAAGCCGACGCCGGTTGGACCCATTTTAGGACGGCCGATGGAAGATCTCCGTTCCGTTTATACCATAGGGAAGGAGCTCGGAAGGGGACAATTTGGCGTCACCCATCTGTGTACAAACAAACAAACAGGTCTCTCTCTCTCTCTATATATGTATAAATGGAAGCATACCTTTCGGAATCGAAAGACTTGTTTACAATCCGTTCTTCATTTTTTCTCTTATCGGCAAGCAAAATACTGCTAAAATATTTTTCAATAATATGAACACTCATTAACCAAGGCCACTCAAATTTTCAGTAATATAATAGAATTAGAACCTTAGTGGTATCATTACCTATTTATAAAGAAAATCCCGAATGGTGTATCCGTTCCAATAGTCGTCTACCGAATAGACGTGATATTTGAGAACAAGGCACTCATTCACATGGTAACGACCCGACCCAACCCGCTCCGTAATCTGAAAGACTTGTTTATAATCCATTCTTCGTTTTTTCTCTTGTCAGCAAGCGAAATATTGCTAGAATATTTTTCAATAATATACACACTCATTAACCAAGGTGGCTCAAATTTTCAGTATTATGATAGAATTAGAAACCTTAGAGGTATCATTACCTATTTATAAAAAAAAAAAATCCCGAATGATGTATCCGTTCTAATGGTCATCTACCGAATAGACGTGATATTTGAGAACAAGACACTCATTCATATGTTAACGACCTGACCTGCTCGGTAATCCAACAATATACTTATTGCATGGAATTTGAAGAAACTTCCCCATAAAATTTGTATGTTTTTGTTTTGAGTTTTAACCGCTCCGTAATCCAACAATATACTAATTGAATGGAATTTCAAGATTTATTAAAAATTACACAAACTCCCCCATGAAATTTGTATGTATTTGTTTTGAGTTTTAATTAGAAATTAATATAGGGTATTTATATCGTAAGTCCCTTATTTTACACTTAATTTTAAAAAAGTCTCACAAGCAATTGCAACTTGTGTTTTAGTCCGACGCATTAAAAAAATGACTTAAGGCCTATGTACTCTCGCAGTTAAAATATTTGTTAAATGTAACAAATAATACACAAACACATGTAATTTATAATCTGTAACTAATATTATACAAACACATGTAACTAATATTATATAAGCGTGAACACATGTTGGACTAATACACAAATAAAAAATAATTTAAGGGACTAAATCAAAATTTATATTTTAAATACATCCACTATTTGGGCCTAATCACCAATTATCCCATTAATATATGCGTATATATGTACTAGGGACTGAATTGATATTTATTTAGAAGTTTTGGGGCTAAAAGTGTAATTTGTTCTTTACTTCAAATTTTAAACAGGCGAACAGTTCGCCTGCAAGACGATCGCGAAGCGGAAGCTGGTGAACAAGGAAGACATCGAGGATGTCCGGCGGGAGGTCCAAATCATGCACCATTTGACGGGACAGCCAAACATCGTGGAGCTCAAGGGAGCTTACGAGGACAAGCACTCGGTTCACCTGGTGATGGAGCTCTGCGCCGGCGGCGAGCTCTTCGATCGCATCATCGCCAAGGGCCACTACACCGAACGCGCCGCCGCGTCGTTGCTCCGGACGATCGTTCAGATCGTCCACACCTGCCACTCCATGGGGGTCATTCACCGGGATCTCAAGCCGGAGAACTTCCTCCTCCTCAACAAGGACGAGAATTCGCCGCTCAAGGCTACCGATTTCGGTCTCTCCGTTTTCTATAAACAAGGTGATTTTGCTTTGACTTTTTGGCCTCTTTTTCCCTCAATCAAGTTCACGAACAGTTTCTATATGCTCATAATTGCGAATTTTTTAGATCGGTTTTGAATTTTGTTTCTTCTGTGCATGCCCTACCAAGAACAAAAAGCGTATGATTGATTATACCGAACGTTATGAATGTCCATATATGAAAGTAAATCAAAACTTGCAGTAATTTTCTACTTAAAATTAACAAAATGCAGCAATAAAATTGATTGAATTGGTCCATAAATTTGTGGGAAATAGGAATGGATAAGAACTGAGAATTTAAATCTGTCTCGATCTAAAAACTTTAAGAGCACATTTGGGTGAGGTATTTGAAGATTTTCTTATGATCTGCTTGGGTGAGGCATTTGATTTTGGAAAGGGATTGGTAAAGTTCTCTTCATTTAATTTTCTTACAAAAAGTATTACAAATCCCTTTTTCAAATCAGAATCCTTCTTCGGATACCTTATCCATGTGAACATAGGGTAAAGATCTTTTGGCCTTTTGCTGCAAAAGGTTGGGCTCCTTTTTCTTCTTCTTCTTTCATGCACCCGGTGCAGTTTTTTTGAGATGTTGCAAAGTTTATCATCCCAAATCAGAGTGATTAACATTATTTCTCTTGATAAATTCTCCTTTGTAGTCATCGTATATTTTCTCCTATTTTGTAGGATGAGATTTGTATTTTCATATTTCAAGAGAGTCTTGTATTTGTTCTCTTCTTGTTTATAGAAGAAGTTAGTAAAATTCTTATCAATAGTGAAAATCCTTCTCCTTGTGCCCGTGGATGTTTTCTCAAATTAATTGACGGTTTTACCACGTAAATATGTTGTGTCAAATCCTATTCCTCTCCATCCTAATTTTTAGTTTAGTTGAGTGATACTATTTCAACCTATTATTCCCTAATAATCCAGACATATCCTTAAGGATTTTTCTTAAGAAAAAATTGCAAATCCCTTTTCCAAATCAAAATCCTTCTTCCAATATCTCATCCAAACATTTCATAAGAAAAAATTACAAATCCCTTTTCCAAATTAAATTCCTTCTTCGAATATCTCATGGTCCTCACCCAAATGCACATTTAGTTTTTTTTGCAATTTATGCTTTATCCACCTTTCTATTGATCAATGGTGTAATTAATTCTTATGGCAGGAGATGTATTCAAGGATATCGTTGGTAGTGCATACTACATTGCACCTGAAGTCTTGAAGAGGAAATATGGGCCAGAGGTGGATATATGGAGCGTCGGGGTCATGCTATATATTCTTCTCTGTGGTGTTCCTCCTTTTTGGGCAGGTAATCCATCTTTTTTGCAAAAATAAGAAAACGATAAAGAAAAAATAAGGCACCGTTTGGTAACGTTTTTTTTTTTTTTTAAATGCTGAAGGCATAATTCAGTGATTGAGAAAAACCTTATGTAACAGAATCAGAGCACGGGATCTTCAATTCAATTTTGCGTGGGCACATTGATTTCACGAGTGATCCATGGCCTTCAATTTCACCTGGAGCAAAGGACATTGTCAGGAAGATGTTGAACTCAGACCCCAAGCAAAGGCTGACTGCATTCCAAGTTCTTGGTGAGTGTCCCTTACCGACGAAAAATTTCTTCAAAAATATAAGGACCGTTTGGTTGTTCAATTCGCTAATTGGTTCTTAATTCTTCAGTTAACATTAACAAAATTGAATCTATTGCGGTGATATCTAGTTAATGTTGAATTTATAATCGATGTCTGGGTTAAATTTAACTAAAAATAAGTTGGTAAGGACAAATGAAAAAGTTTTATTATGTTTCAACCCTTATAAAGTCCAATTTGTTCTATAGATCATCCATGGATCAAGGAGGGTGGAGAAGCACCTGACACACCACTAGATAATGCTGTTCTAGGAAGGCTCAAACAGTTCCGAGCGATGAATAAGTTTAAGAAAGTTGCTCTTCGGGTAATTACAGTTTCTATTCTCAGAACCGATCTTTTAATAGTTTCATATCATGTCAGTGATGATTTGATCATGTCTTACAGACTTAAATTGGTGTTTGATTAGTGTTCTTGTTTCCAGATTTTTATTTTTTGTTATCAAAAAATTTAGAACAAAAATAGAAATCTTGTAGTGATTTTGTTTGTTTCTAGTTTTTTCTTTTTTTCGAAAAACTTAGAACAAAAATAGAAATTTTGGAACAGTTCCAAGCGATGCATAAGTTTAAAAAAGTTGCTCTCGGGTAATTACAGTTTCCATCCTCAGAACCGATCTTTTAATAGTTTCATATCATGTCAGTGATGAATTGATCATGTCTTACAAACTTAAGGTGGTGTTTGTTTAGTATTCTTATTTCCAGATTTTCAGTTTTTTGTTCTCATAAAATTTAGAACAACAATAGAAATTTTGGAACAATTCAGGTTTTTGTTATAAAAATTTCAAAGCTGAACAGACAGGGTCATAACCCTATGAACGAATTTATACCATTTGAACTATTTTTTTTTTTTAATGAAATTTATAAAATTTATTTTCCCTTTCCCCCTCTTATTGAACAGGTGATTGCCGGTTGCCTCTCAGAGGAAGAAATCATGGGTTTAAAGCAAATGTTCAAAGGAATCGACACTGACAACAGCGGTACAATAACACTTGAGGAGTTAAAGCAAGGACTTGCCAAACAAGGCACTAAGTTATCTGAATTTGAAGTTAAACAGCTAATGGAAGCTGTAAGTTCTTTCTCGTAACAACACCATGTTTGGTTATATATATGTGTGTGTAGATCATATATTTGTGACTTTTCTATGCAGATTACCGGTTAATATATATTTTTATTTTCATTTTTCATAGGCTGATGCTGATGGAAATGGAACGATAGACTACGACGAGTTCATTACAGCAACAATGCACTTGAATAGAATGGACAGAGAAGAGCATCTTTACACTGCATTCCAGTACTTTGACAAAGATAATAGCGGGTAATTATTTAAATTAACCATGATTTCGCCTAAGATTCTGTTTGTTTAGGTACGTTTTTAATGTTGTTTTTTTTTTTTAAAAGCAAAAAAAAAAATATTTGAGAATAAAAAAAAGGTACTGAAAAGCTAAAAAAGAAAAGAAAAGGGAACTGTATTTGGTAGTGTAGAGTGAATGTCTCAGTACTACAACTATCACTATCAGTATAAATGATCTCTTAATCCTAAAAAATCATGGAAGGGTTCAAAAAACATGGTGAAGAGGTCTCCATTGATCTCTTAATATATAAAAATTGAAGAAACAAAAAGCAACTGTTTTTTGCTTTTCGAAAAAAGTATCCAAAACCATATTTTTATTTTTTTATTTTCTTAAAAGGATTTTTTCAAATGCAAAACAAACGTTACTTTGATTTGCCTTAAAAGCAAAAAAGTACTTACCCTTATTGTTTCTAGTTCTATTGCAAAACTTGGAACAATAAAGGCATAAATTTTGGAACCACATGTTTTGTTCACAGAAATTTATTCCAAAAAATCGGGCGCACAATGAAAGTATTTTTTCAGTTCCCATATTTTTATTTCTGTTCTAAATGCTCTGGAAACAGAAACACTAACAAACAGGGCCTTAGTGTTTCTTTTCCCATATTTCTGATTCTGTTTTCTAAAAACATGGAATATAAACAGAAATATGGGAACAATTCTGTTACGTCTTTAACAATCTGAAAGTAGAACAAACAATTCTTTTTTTGTTTCCATGTGTTCTGTTTCTGTTCGCGGAAATTGTGAAATCCATTACTGATTTTTTTTTACTGATTATGAAATCAGGTACATTACAATTGAAGAGTTAGAGCAAGCTCTACGTGATTTCGGCATGAATGATGCGAGGGACATCAAAGAAATCATTTCTGAAGTTGATGGTGATAACGTAAGCAACAAATAATCTATCAATTTTTTGAATTATACATTCAAATACCGGTGAATCTACGAAAAAAATGAGAATAGTTAAGGTGGCGTTTGTTTAGTGTCAACATAAAAAGGGAAATCTAGTAATTAAAAGAGATGTTTATGTTCTGTTCTTGTAAATTTGTTCTTAAAATCTGGGAACAGAACAAAAACAGTTTTTTTTCCCAATATTTCTGCTTCCATTCCTAATTTTCTAGAACCAGAAAAAGAGATTAGAGAATAGAAACACTAAGGCCATGTATGTTTAGTGTTCTTTTGTTTTCATATTTCTGTTTCTGCTGCCAAACAGTTGTTTTGTTCTGCTCTGATATTGTTAGAACAACTTTATGGAAACAGAATAGAATTGTTCCCAATGATTTGTTTCTTTTCAAAGATTACTAGGAACAGAAACAGATTTTTGGGAACAAAAACACTTATGCAACTGCCACCTAAACAAACGGGACTACTTTTTTTTTCTTCTTTTCTTTTCTGTTTTCTTCCCATAAAACTTTAAAAAAACACAGAAATCCGGGAACAAACAAACAAAAAACGTTTCTGTTCCCAACTTTTTTGGAAACATAAACAGAATTCTGGGAACAGAACCACTAAAACAAAAATCAAATCCTTGATTTTTTTTCGAATAATTTTACAGGATGGTCGAATCAACTATGACGAATTCGTTGCCATGATGAGAAAAGGCAATCCAGAAGGTCAACAAAATCCCAAAAAACGGCGAGATGTGTTCATCGAATGAGCGTTTTTTAGTGTGAGAGAGAGAGAGGAGGCAAAGGACAAGAAGAACCAAAAAAAAGGATTTATATGCATATTTTATTTAGGCTCTGTTTGGTTGCGTGCAATTTGGAGCTTCAGAATTCTGAATTAGAGATAAATGCATGCAAAATTTCTAATATTTTTTACATGCGTTTATTTCTAATTTCAATTTTCAGAGCTTCAATTTCGCGATTCCAATCGCTGCCTTAGAGTTGGAACGAATCCGCCGACGAAGATATGGAGTATAATTTAAGGTTGGTAAATAACTAATTTTTTTTTCCTTTTTTTTTTTTTTTTTTTAATGTTTTGGAACATTGTAATCAGTTGCATGTTGCTAATGATTAGAAAGCACAGTTCTTTTATATGGGAAATTGGGAATTAATGTTCTCTACTGCTAGAAATAGACAAATGTAATATTGTGTTCTTGTTCTTGTTTAATATATATATGTTTGTATATGTATATGTATGTTTTGCAAAATATTAAATATGAATAATCATATATTCATTTTTATTTTTATTTTTGGCAATTTTAAAACTATTTCTTAAAGGGGTAAATTACACTTTGCTACTTATAGTTTAATCGAATTGTATTTTACACTCTTGTAGTATTTTCGTCTATCAATTACCCACCATGTGGTTCACACTCAAGTGTAACTATTAATATTTAAGAAAATTATGTAAAATGATAAATTTATCCTCATACCCTATTCGACCCAACGTTGGGGGAATAACCTTCTTGCACTTTTAAGTACAAAGAACGCAAATCCATTGTTATACAAAAAATCAAACCATTAGGGATAAATCGTCTTCCGTCGCTAACCATTGACAGATATTGATGAAGCTCTTGCCTCCATTTGCTAGCCATACGGATAATTTCGGCCCTGTTTGGTAACCGTTTTCATTCCAGAATTTCCCATTCCATTCCCAAATTTTTGGGAATTCTGTTTGGGAATAGCGTTTGGTAATTTTTGTTTTCGTTTCCATTCTATTCACATTTGAGAATTGTGCCCATTTTTTTTCTTAAGAAATAAGAAACAAAAAAAAAAAGTTGTTTCTCATAATTCCCATTCCATTCTCAAAACCAATTCTACTGTTCATCCATTGGGGCGACCACCGTCCACCGCCGTTGCCGCCGGCAGTATTCTCCGGCGACCGTTGCTGGTCACCTACGGCATCACTGGCCGGTCACTGCCGCCGTCAGCCACCTGGAAACTTCCGGCACCGCCTGCCGCTGGCCAAAAAAAAAAAAAAAAATCTCAAAAAAAAATAAATTGATTTTAAGATAAAATCGTTACCAAACGCGATTCTCTTCCTAAAACAAAAAAAAATTATTGTTACCAAACGCGATTCTACTCCCAAGAAGAAAACAAAATTCTCATCTCATCCCATTCCTATCCCACTGCTGGAATAGAAACAGAAACGGTTACCAAATGCCACCTTCATTACCATTATCATTTCCCTCAATATCATTTAAAATAGAAAAGCAACAGAATGTTGTGCACTAATAGGGACAGGGAAGTGCCCGAAGGTGATGTTAGTTAATAGAAGCAAACAACGGATAGTAGTCAAAATCAATTAAGAAGAAAATAGCGGAAAAAGAAGCTCGACTTGACTGAAAGTAGAGTCAATCTTTTCTTTTGATATGTCTACACCTTGTACGGTCTGATGCCAAGTCGGTGAAGCAGGAATTAAGGCAATTTCTTTTGTGAATTCTAGTGCACGCCAACCCGCCTTTTAGCTCCACGAGCACCAAGCCACTGAGAGATCTCATACTATAGATAAAAAAAATTGAAACAAGCGGATATTATATGACTTTACCCAATCCGATTAAGATTATCAATGTCAATTAATATGAAATAATTTATTATTTTGACTTGTCAAAGTTTGACTCTTAACTTTAATAGAAAATATAATTGTTGTATTTTAGT
Organism: Eucommia ulmoides; assembly: GCA_016647705.1. Classification (NCBI taxonomy): domain Eukaryota; kingdom Viridiplantae; phylum Streptophyta; class Magnoliopsida; order Garryales; family Eucommiaceae; genus Eucommia; species Eucommia ulmoides. The sequence goes on along the minus strand of CM028340.1, from coordinate 46,033,584 downwards.
TTTAATTACGGAGTAAGTGATGAGAAAAATCACGAAAATGTAAAATTCAATTAGATCAAATCACATGGGACAAAGTGTAATTAACTGTTTTTAGAAATTTAAATCCAAACCATTAACAACATAAAATTGTATTTAAAAAATAATTTGGATATTTTTTATAATATTGACAAATTTAAGGCATTTCCGATTTGTGGCATCTAGGTTAGATTATTTACGATAGTAACCCTATTTTTTTCTTTTAAATAAAATTCCCAACAATAAAAATAAATAAATTAATTTTATTGATATACCCCGAAATTCATTCTTCTCACTTTATAAATCATTAAAATGACTGACTACCCTCTACTGAGTACTGCCCACTATTGGGAGAAAAAACAGACGACTGACTACCCTCTACTGAGTACTGCCCACTATTGGGAGAAAAAACAGACGACTGATGAAAATAAATGGTAAATTTTTCTTTGTCTGAAAGGTATTATTGAAAACTTTTCTTTGTGTATTTTTTGAAATAGATATAATTTTTTTTTTAAAATCTAAAAAAAAAATTGTATTTGTGAAAATATTAAAATAGATTACTATAAATATTCTACATCTTTTTTCTTTTTTTTTTTCATAAATTAAAAAAAAAAAAATTCTTAATAATCCACAAAATTAAATTTAACTCATGAAGTCTACACGTTAAAGTAATTTTTATGAAAAAATTACTGTAACGCAAGTATTGCATGGACTAAATATTTAAATTTTGTAAACTGTTCACCAAAAATCTAAAAAGACCAAAATTTAAATAGTTAAACAAAATTTTCTCCCCAAAATTAAAATTTGTGAAAATATTAGAATAAATTACCGTCAATATTTTCATTTTTTCCCATAATAAAACATAAAATAAAAAAAGGGGGAAAAAGACAGACATATACTATTGCTAGTGCTTATAGAGATTAAAAAAGACTCCCCAAAAAAGTCAAAATTGGCTGGTGAGAGCCTCACGTCATCGTCTTCCCCCATTTCTCCTCCATCTTCATCTTCCTCCTCCTCCTCCTGGATGCTTCTTAGAGCTCAAGCTCTCTGTGTTTCGAGCTTCATCTGATTCTCCGTTCGTCGGAGTCGTTAACTTCTCGCTGGAGATTTAGCGTCTGTTTTGTATATAGAGCGGTGAAGCATAGGGAGGACAAGTTTTTCTTTTTTCTATGGCGTTCGCGGTGGATGAATAGAATAGGAGCGTTTCAACAGGAACAGTCGCCGGTGCGGTGCTTGAAATTTGTTGATTCTTCCGTCGAGCTTGTTATTCACTGTGAGTTTGCTTCCTCCTCTGTGTTCGTGGGAGCTGAGTTAGAACTTTAAAAAAAAAAAAAATCATTTTAATTTTTTGAGGGGGATTTTCTTGTTTTTGCTGAATTTGTTCTGATTCCTTTGAATTTAGCACTTACATGGAGATACTGCTGTGCTTTTCTAGCTGAATTAGGACTTGAGTCATGCTTAGTTTTTAGGGGATTTATTTTTTATGCTGAATTGTATCTGATTTGTTTGAATTTAGCACTTATATTAACGTACTTCTGCGCTTTTCTATCTTAGCTGAATTAGGACTTGAATCATGTTAAGTTTTTAGGGGATTTTTTTTTTGTGCTGAATTTTATTAGCTGATTTGTTTGGATTTAGCACTTATATCATGGTACTGCTGTGATGTTTTGTTGATTGTTGCTTGTTTTACTTTGATTCGTGTTTGTTTGAGAATTCATGCCAAGAATATAATGGTTAATGGAAAATAAATAACTACTAATCTCATAGTTTAAATTGATGGGCATCACTCAATGTTTGTTGAGAACATATATTGTTTATATTGTTTGATAGTGGTGATATAGTTAGATCCTTAACATATTTTTGTATGCAATACAATTACCTTCATTGATTCGGTGTTTGATAAATTTTTAAATATAATCAATTGAATACGGGCCCTTGTTTTTTCTTCATTTGTATATCTTGAAGTAATAAATCCTGTGAGTAAGCAGCATGGCAAGGGAACAACTTGTACTGAATTTTACCGTCATTTGGCATAACTAATGCATTCATATACAAAATTTGTCAGTTGTTTTATGGAAATGACCACCGGTGAACCTTTCGTTTCTTCATTATTTGGTTGGAAGAATAGGATGTTAGGTTTTATGGAACAAACAGGTGGTTTGTTTCTACTCTAGCCCTATCTTACCTACTTTTAGAATTCATCTTTTTTTCTGGAACCAGAACCGAAATGATACATCATGGGGACAAAGATCATAAGGTATTGGAGTTGAACCCGTGTTTTTGATAATTGTGATGTTATTACAATCTACCCATCTTTTGGCCTTAATTTATGAGAGTTAAATGCTTATCCCCAATGAGCTATCTTGCATTCCTTCATCTTACCATAAATTATTGTAGTACACGACCCTATATATATATAAACACAGAATCCTCAATTGTCACCGTGTCTGACCGCAGTGTACTTTGGAATTCCTAGCTGTAGAATTCAAAGACTTGGAATTTATGGTTCTCCATTGTCTTTGATCATTCTTCAAATACTTGGAATTTATGGTTCTTCGTTGTCTTTGATCATTCATCAAATTTCACTCTTTTTGGTTAATTATGTTTTTTGTTAATATAGTATATGATTAGATATTGATGTCATGTCTCTCTCTCTCTCTCTCTCTCTCTCTGTCAGTTCCTTCAGCGAAGATTCTGAAATAATGGCAGCAAAGTCAACAGCAAGCAATCTGGGTGTTGTTTCCCCATTTTGATTCTTCAAGGTATACTTTAATTTCTATCCACACCCCCAACAGGTGATAGGACAGTTCATATGAGGTTCCTGTCTCATTTTATACTTCAAATGTTTTTCAAGAGCAGTTAGCAAATGAACCCTATCTTGTATATTTAGGTTTACAACTAGACTCAAGTTGGTCCATTGCCATCGCAGTACCGTCAACAACAAATTATCTTTTCAGTCTTTAAGGTTGTCTTGAGAATTACGAGGACCCATGATGGCAGATGTCAGTCCCATGACTGATACTTCAACTGATGCAGACACTGATGAGAAGAATTTGAGGGTGATGTCTCCAACCATTTTCAACTTTTATTTGCATACTGTTATATGTTCTATATATTTCGATGATGATTTATATCCCGAGAGGGATGAATATCATGTCCGATGGAAAATAATCCCTTATTGAGAGTATGCATGTTTTAACCTGTTTAATACGCACACTATCTACAAGGCTGACAAACAAACCAAGCAGTCTTTGAGATTTCATCTGTAGACCATTTCGGAAAAACTGAAGATGACTACCACCATCCTTATGTTGTTTCTTGACGCATTCTATGTCCATCGCAATCTTCTTGGATTTACTTTAGCTTTGGATTTTGATAGTTTTTCTTTTGTTTGCTCTTGTTTCTTTGTGATTATGAGCTTCCTTTACCAATGTATTTCATGTCAACTGATCTTCTACTTATGCTGACACAGTATCAAAGCAATCAAGCGCTTGCAATTGTGGGTTCTGATGGCAGCGACAAGTCAAGGGATCAAAAGGTTTTGTTCTCTTAATTCAATCGGGGATGCATGTTCGAGATAATTTCGATTAACTTGTATTTTTCACATTTTTTTCTGTCACTCAGCAGACACTTCGTAGGCTTGCTCAAAATCGTGAAGCTGCAAGAAAGAGCCGGTTAAGGAAAAAGGTATGACTGATAGCTCTCTCTTCAAGCTTTTGTATGTCATCATGTATCCTAGGCAAAAGTTACTATTCATATCTTACTGAAAGAATCATGTGTTGATATGCGCTAACGTTTAGTGTTAGAGTGACCCTGTTATTTACGGTGCATTATAGTTTTACTTTCATGATCCATATAAAATGTAACACAGACAGATTACTAGATTTGGACTCAAATGTCAAATTCTTATCTTTTAGTTTCTCATGAATATTGCCTTAGTAAAACGTGTGCCTTTCTTATATCATCGATGCACTTCTTGAGATACCCTTGGTGCAGCGGTGAAGTAGATTCATTGCGGCCTACACATCTTGGGTTCAAACCATGGAAATAACCTCTGACCATTTATGGGGTAGTGTTGTGTAGACCTAATCCTCCCAAACCCCGGAGTGTGGGGTCGCATGCATTAGGTCACCCTTTTTTAATCAGCACATAGTCCTGTGGAGAAATAATTGTTTACTTTTGTCGGACTCTATTAGTTTGGTCATGCCATCTTTTGCATGGAACAAAAGATGGCATTTAAACATCACCATTCATGTAACAATATCAATGTAGTCATTGCAGTACACTTCGTGAGCCACATAAGAAACCCTGATATATTCTAGATTATTTAGATGTTGGGGATCTTGTTTAAGCTTACGAACGGAAAGTCTATTTACCGAAAATACTCGAGAAACCAGATGGGGTGATGTTACGACTTACAACAACAAAAAGAAGAACAAACTTCACTTAACACGAGAACACAACAAACCTTCGGGAAAGGGGCTATATAATAGCTGCCTATATCGTACATTGCCCGCCCTCTCGATATCAGGCCTTGCCCCGTTGTCAAGTTGTAAAATCGAGACTTGTCTCCTCTTTCTATTATCAAGAAATACGTAAGTCCATAACTGTTGCTGCAACCAACGCACTCTATCCAGAGAGTCATCTGCGATTTCCTTCTCGACAGGCTGAGAGGTCTTTGTCCATATAAGTTATTGTGATTTGCTCATGTCACCATCACATATTCCAGTCTTCCACTGAATACATTTCCCTTACCTCTACAAAAGACCATTCTAATCATTATTGGTGTAATTGTGCCACTTATTGGTAAGAGCTATTGGGTGACAAGTCATAATTGTGGGCTGAGAGATCGTTTCTTTGGGGGATTTTATCTCATGTTTCTATAAGAGATTAAGATATAATTATTCATTTTGAATAATGGATGACATATAATTTTTGTGCATTTTTATATGGCTCTCATATGAATTTTATGAAATTAGAATTATTGCAATAATTTCTCTAAGATAAACGACGTTTCCATAAAAAAGTAAATGAAATCTGGGAAGTTTTTGCTCCGCTTAAGATTCATGCTTAATTATTGCTTATTGAGCTTTCATGCATTCATTTTTTTTTTCCTTGAGCTTTTTTTTTGCTTTTTTTTCTGTATTAAATTATGCCATCTTTTGCTTTCCTTTTTGTTAGGCTTATGTCCAACAATTAGAAAGCAGCAGAATGAAGCTGACACAACTTGAACAGGAGCTCCAACGAGCTCGTCAGCAGGTTTTATTTTTGCCTACTGTATTTTTGTCTTCCTTTAGACTTTTGAAGTTTCGGGGACACAGTCTTCTGTACATTTCTGCCCTTTATATTAATATATTTTCCTTTGATGAAGGGCATCTTCATTTCCAGTTCTGGGGATCAATCACAATCAATGGGTGGAAATGGTATGGCCTTCTTCTAAGGTCTGATGTATAATCTCACGCTTTAATGATGACATCTTTCTGATATAATGGAATCTCGTGTTACCATATTCGTTATAGCATAACAAATGAAAGCTTTATGGATATCTGGTGTTAGTTCATAACTCAGATTGGGTGTCCAATCTGTCAATTTTTCCCAGGACACTATATAAGAATATGAGAGAACAGCGGTGTTTCTTCTTTTGATACATTGAATATCTATATATTGCATGTTGAATAAGCTTCAATCATGGTGAAGCTTGGTCTGTGTACATCTTTAGTTCACTCGCACTATTTCTTCCCTTGATTTAAACCTATTTTCTTCTCCCATTCTCCAGATCCTCCCGAAAGGGGAATCCGAAAAACTTAAAAGAGAAAACAAAAATAATTCTCTGTAGAAGGAACCCATTGCAATAATGTTCAACGGCTAAGAAACTTTTTTCTTTGGAACAGAAGGAGCCGGTCTGATGGTTGTAATTTATTGGTTGAAAATTGCTTGTGTGTTGACCAATTTTATTTCTAAGAGATTAAATAGTAATGGATCCATGAGTTATTGTCTTATGAACACCTCTAGGCTCAATCTTTATTTTGGAAGGAGGAGGAAGAAGATGAACATGAACTTAAAGTTTTAAGGTGTGATGTGTGAATGAGGGGTAATAATATGTATATATAGCCCGACTCTAGCCATTTGCAACCATGAAGCATACTCCTTGCCACAAAAAACCCCTTAAGTTTGACATTAAATGCAAGCTTATTGTCGTTAAATTAATTTGGCGAAACCTCATGCTTCATATGACCGTGTCTAGTATTGGGATCAACCTTGTGCTTGCATAGCTTATTGAGCTTTGTTGTTAGTTGTTATTAGACATCTGTAGTCTTGATGTTAATATACTTGATCTTTCAGAAAATTGTATTTATTCATGACTTTCATTTTCTTGAACGGTTTCTTCAACAAATCTCAAATCGCTCTAAGAATGTGTTGATACACTAGATTGATTTCCCATCATAAACCGTCAATGTTATTTTGCTACCATTGTGTTCATGCAATTTTATGGTCCTTGATTAAGTGGGAGTTGTTTGGCAAACAGGATTGAATTTTTATGTCTGAACTGAACTTGTTTTCTTGAAGATCTTTACAGAGGAGCTGCTAAAGATGATTGGGAATTGTCCATGAATATCTTTTTTTGGTAAATTGTGATTATCTACCTGTAATAAATATTTCTATGCTCGAACATTTTATACGAGCTGTTGGGGACAATTTGTTTTTTTTTTTGGAAGAAAAATTATCTGAACTCAAGAAAAAATGTTCTTTCTAGTGTTCTTATGTTGCAAGGAAGATGTTCTTATGGAGGACACATTGGGTGTTTGGTCTGAATGATTGGGAAGTTGCATGGTCACCTTTGTGATAATTAGTTGTCCCTGAAAATGACCTAAAACTTGTACATGATAATTGATCCCGTTTCTGTGTTCAATATTTTCAGCCTGATTTGTAAGCGATATGCATTATGAGTCATGAATTTTGGTTTCCTGAAAGAAAAAGTGAACTAATAAACGGTCATTATTTTTAGGAGCATTGGCATTTGATGTAGAGTATGCAAGGTGGTTGGAAGAACACAACCGGCGAATAAATGAGCTGAGAGGAGCTGTGAACTCCCATGCTGGTGATGCTGAACTTCGTATTATTGTGGATGGAGTTCTGGCACATTATGATGAGATTTTCAGGATAAAGGGAGACGCTGCAAAGACGGATGTTTTCCACATTTTGTCAGGGATGTGGAAAACACCGGCAGAGAGGTGTTTTCTGTGGCTTGGTGGATTCCGTTCGTCAGAACTCCTCAAGGTGATCGTCATAATATTATGCTCTCTCCCTCTCTCTCACACACACACGCTCACACACTTGCTCGCACTCCAATTCTTCTTAATTCATTAATGAACTAGTTTTAGATCCGCACAACGTGCGAGTTTAAAAAAATAAATTAAATTTATATTAATAGATATCTAACATTTGACTATTATATATGAAACATTTAGTGTTGTTTTTTTTAATTTAATGTTGAATAATATGTTTTTTTTAAATAAAGAATTAATGCATTCAAAAAAATGTCATTTTCGATCACTCTAATTTATTTCTACACTTCAAAATAATAAGAAAAAAGAGCAACATAAATTCAAGTATTAAATTCTAAAAGGAGATATATAATTTTTAAAATTGTTAATGTGTGTTTGAATAGAAACTTTATATATTTATTTATTTATAGTTCTTTTAATTTTGTTTTTGAGGCTAACTTTTAAACAAAATAATAGTTCTCATTTTGTGTTGTTTAATAGTTATTATTATTAGAAAATTTAATAGTGATTATCAATAAAAAATCACAACAAAAGAGAAAAAGAAATATAATTATTTTGGCCAATTTAATATGTCATATTTAAAAAAATAAAATAAAATTATTTTGAATTAGAAGAAAATCATTGAACTATTTGGGTAATTAATTAGAATGAAAAGAATTAATTTAAGTATGAAAGATTCAATTAATTTACATTAAAATGTTATCAAAATTACACTATCTTTAAAAACAAAAAAATATGAAAAGTCATAATATTATTGTGGGGAGTTAATATCATGAGGGTTAAACAAATCTTGACCATTCATTCATCCAAATGAATAGAAATTGAGAGATGAGCAATATTTGAATATGACGGCATGTCTTCCGTTTTTATATATAACATATAGATATAGATTTGTGGGATCTGATTTTCCTTTCATTTTTCAAGCTTCATCAGCGCGCGCACACTTTTCTTACAGTGTGTGTGTGTGTGTGTGAGAGAGAGAGAGAGAGAGAGAGAGTTCTTGAACAATATGATGATCTGCAAGAAATGGGATTTGGGTAATCAAAATTCTGGGGTTTTATTCACAACCCAAATTTTCTTTTCACAAATTACCCCCCCCTATATATTTGATTTTTGTTTTTCTGTTAACATGTAAATCACATATTTACCCCCTATAATTAATGAACTTCATTAATGTTGTAATTTGCTTTCTTCACCGAACCAACCCATGAAACAACTCTTTCATTTCATACTTACTTTCCCCGTCATGTCTTTATATCCTCGCTCGCTCCTTCTGTAGGCATGTTCTCTCTCTCTCTCTCTATATATATATATATATATTGCGAACATGTTAATACACCTTTCTTGACACAATTTGATTTTTGTCAAATTAAAATTTCTTTGATTCTTGCAGTTGCTTATAAATCACTTGGAGCCATTAACCGAGCAGCAGCTACTTGCAATCAACAACTTGCAACAATCATCCCAACAGGCAGAAGATGCATTGTCTCAAGGAATGGAGGCATTGCAGCAGTCCTTGGCCGAGACCTTGGCCGGATCTCTGGGTTCCTCGGGCTCTTCGGGAAATGTAGCCAACTACATGGGTCAAATGGCAATGGCAATGGGAAAGCTAGGGACGCTCGAGGGCTTTATACGCCAGGTAATGTTTCAAAAATACAATTCGGTCGTTTGGGAAGTTTTATTTTTGGTCCCTAAAATAAAGGTTGGGTGTCTATGTGGACGCCGAGGTTTGCTAAATTGCAAATTTGGTCCCTCAAGTTTTACATTTGTTTCAATCTTGTAAAATTAAAAATATTAATTATTTTGAACGGAAAATGGATTGTGATCAGCACATGGCCTTCTAACGGGTATATTTTTGTCATTTCATCATTCCACAAAATTTAAGACTTTTTTTTCCCCAACCTACAAAGGCTAGGGATTCATGTAGCCGACCCGACAAAGGCTTAGTTGTTATTGTTGTTTCCCCAACTTTTTGCTAAAAGCAATTCATTTGAAGAATAAGAGAGAAGTGTGAATCGTTGTAAGAGAAAACGTCTTAGATTTAGTGGAGTGATGAAATGACAAAAATATCCCATTAGAAGGCCATATGCTGAGTAAAACCCATTTTTCTTCCAAAATCATGAACATCATTTTTAATTTTGCAAGATTAAAACAAATGTAAAACACGAGGGACCAAATGTGCAATTTAGCAAACCTCATAGTCCACGTAAACACTTACCCAAAATGTAATTTTCCCTTGGTGTTTATTAGTGAGTAGCCTAAAATGAAATAAAAAGAGTTAAAGCGTTTAAGGGCCAAGAAATAAATCCAAGGGTCTTTGGAACGATGAAGAAATAAAAAAGGGTGGAACCTAAGGGTATATTTTGTTGGAAGAAAGGAAAGGAAAAATAAGATGATAATATTTGAATCTATAGTGAAAGATTTTTTTTTCCTAGTCTTGTTTGGTTAGGAAAGAAAAATGAAAGTAGGAAAAATAATTCACTTTAATATAATTTACTATTTTATCCACACATATTACAAAAAACAAATTAAAAATTCTATTATCAAAGGTGTAATTGTATTCTCTTAGTGAAAGCTCTACTTCATTTTCCTCTCAAATCGGTGCGGAAAAAAAATTTCTTAGGAAATTTGATATTTTCCTTCTTTTTTTTTCTCCATATCAAACAAGTTTTTTTTCTTTCCATTTTCTATCTTATTTTCCTTTTCATTTTCTTATCCATTTTTTTCCCACTCAAATAAATGCACCGTAAGGGAGAAAAATAGTAAACAATTTGGGAGGCAGTATATTTTTGCATTTAAATTTTAGCCCTCTAACAACAACGTCAATGTCTTTGTCCCACCTAAGTAAAGTCGGTAACATGAATCTGCTTTACTCGTGAGTTTTAGGGTCATCCCACTTGTTAAGTTCAAAATCATTCAAATTGTCTTCTCCCGATATTTATTAGGCATACTTGCATTCTTGACTAGTGCTCTCCACTTGAATTAAATGACATTTTGTGTTTGTAGGTCTTTTTTAAGTCATCTTTGATGATTTTCTTTCCTCTTATTCTCAGTGGGAGCTATTTTTGACATCCGCCTAGCAAATTCCATTCCTATAAGTTTATCTGTTTTTGTCTTATCACTCATCTACCTTAACATCGTTATCTTCTTTGTTGAACTTGTGTGTAGGCCCCACTCTTCATAAACCAAATCTTACGATAAAACGCTTTTTATACCTTTTTTTAACCATTTAAATTAAAAGGTGATATATATATGTATATACACAAAACAATGTAATTTTTCCCTCCAAAATGGGAACTTGTGGGTAGGCCGGCTCTTCATAAACCAAATCTTACGATAAAACAACATTTTTTAAACCTTGTTTTTAACCCGTTTAAATGACTCATAAATAAGAAAGGTTATATATATATATATATAAACTCCTCTTTTACTTTCAGGCTGATAATCTCCGGCAGCAAACACTGCAACAAATGCACCGAATCCTAACCACACGCCAGTCAGCTCGTGCCCTCCTCGCCATTAGCGATTACTTCTCCCGCCTTCGAGCTCTCAGCTCTCTCTGGCTTGCTCGCCCCAGAGAATAATAACAGAGACTGATAATGGCTGTTGCATAGTGCACTTTGTACCATATATAAAAAGACTAAACTGCCCTTTTGAAGCTACCTCAGGTAATTTTTTTTTTTTTTTTAATTTAAATGGAAGCCAAATCATTGATATCTCTCTGTTGTAGTAGTTGTGTGGTGGTTGGTTGAGGCCAAAAACTTGTACAAACCTAAATTTTATAGACAGATTTTGATCACCCTAGTAGTAGTAAGAGTTGATAGTAGTTTTTTTTTTTTTTTAATTTTTTTTTTTTTTTTTTTTTTTTATTAAGAGTAGACAAAGTCGTAGAATTTGGTGGTGTTTGTTATCTTTGTATTTGTTACCCCCCACTTTGATATTATTAAATGGAGTTATTGTTGAAGTAATTGTTAGGTAGTGTTTGGTTTCATGGAATTTGAATTAAAAATGGTAAATTTGATACCTATTGTTTTACCCCCCACTTTGAGATTCACGCATTCTTCAGGGTGAGAATGCGTCCGTTGTATATCAATGATGGACAACTTGCCATTTAAGTCCTTGATCACTCATTGTGAAGTCGACTGGGATTGTTAGGCCTTGTTTCATTACTATCCTTGATTTCTATTCCGCTCTCAGAATTTTGAGATTTATGTACAGAAATGCGTTGGGTAAACACGTTTCTATTCTCAAAATTTAGGAGTATTTTCTAAATTCTTTAAGAATTTTAAAAATAAAAAACGGTTGATTACTATTCACTCGTATAAAATTATTTTCACCACCACCCTAAACATTGAGAATCTGGCGTTGTACTAGATTCTACCGTTGGGGAGATTCTCATGCATTTGCATGGTTGGATTAGTTGGATATCAACCATGGATAACTTTCCCAATCATTGATTGTGAAGTCGACACGTGAATTGTTAATTTCTGTCCACATCAGCCTCGACCCGTTGTAATATAAAATATAATTTTTTTTAGCACTTCGTTTGTGGATCAATAATACATTTAATTAATATAGTATAAAAGTGTGGGATTTAAGTTTTCATTTGAAATCATTAGTCAATAAAAAAATATAAAAATCATAATCATGATCTCAAAAATAAAATCCACTATGTTTTAAGTTATGTGTCTTAGTGTCCATGTGAATCAATTTTGTTTTTTTTGAAAAAAAAATATATGTGATTAATTTTTTAAAAAAATAATTAAAAAAAAATAGAAATGAGTCACACAATTAGGCTTGTGTTAGAAGAAGAAAAAATATAGGGCTAATTGCCTTTTATACCCTTATACTTTGATTTTATTTCATTTTGTCCTCTCTATTTTAAAACTTACGTTGTACTTCTTTACACTAAACTGAACGGAATGTGTTAAAAATTTAATAAAATCTGAAATAAACAAAATTTCTTTGTTTTATTTTTATTTTTAATAAATAAATAAAAAATAGAAAGAGAGAAAAAGAGAAGTTGAAAGAGAAAATATTAATTTTTACCTTTATTTACCATTAAATATTGATTCTAAATTAAGAAATAAAAGACAATTAAGTCATTTTATATATTCTTTTGAAATAAAATGTGAGTTTCCCCTTCTCGTCCGTAGTAGATTAGGTCAAATTTAGCTTAGGATTAAAATGAAATAATATTAAGACACAAGGGATTAAAATGCAATTAATAAAAAAATATACTGTTTTGATGAGCTGGTGTTTTTGGCAGTTTGGGACTTGGAAGCTTATCCAAGAAGGACCATTATTTTTTGTGGGGGCAAAATTGAATTTAATTAAAATTGTGGGGACTTATTTGCAACTTTTTACCCCCAATCTGCTGAAACTACCTTTATTTAAATCAATTTCTCAAAAAAGGCTACAGAGAGCCAGTCACGGCCAAAGAGTAGGTGAAAATAAAAAAGCAACAAATTTACTAAACAATTATATTACACTTTCTACCCTCAAATTTAGTGTAATTGTATTTTTAATCCTTGTAAATTTGCCACATACAAAACCTTATATTTTTTTTTCAATTTTACCCATCTCTTTAGCTAAAATGAAATTATTATCTTTTATCTGGATTGTCATTAGAATTCCATTTAATCTGGATCCAATTGACATCGGTCTTCCCTAGCTCTCCCTTTCCTCCCAATGCTCCCCTAGCGTAGGCCTACCATGCTTTGCGCCTAAGAGTAGATTGTATCAATCGGGTAGGCTGGAATGGGGTTTTGGGTCTTTATTTTTTTTAATCTTAATCCTAAACTCAAAAAACCCACTCAAAAAAAAAAATAAAATTAAATAATAAAAATTTGAGTAATAAATTGTCCTATTAAAAACAACTGTTAACAAAAATTTGATATTCGTACCAACGGTATAATACGGATATTTTTTTTTTTATATTTTCTTATATTATTTAAGTTCAAACATATTTAAATAATAAAAATTTGAGTATTGAAAACAACTGATAACGAAAAATTTGATATTTATACTGACTATATAATACGGATAAATTTAATTTTTTTATTAATTTTTTTATTATTTAAGTTCAATTTTACAATTTACTCAACAATGAAAATCATTTTTATTTTTATTTTGTGTTATTAAATTTAATAGTTATTATTTTTAGCAAATTAAATAAGCTATTTTAAAAAATAAGAGTTTTTGTGTGCCCAAATTAAAATTGAAGAGACTAATGTGAAGTTAAATTGAAAATAGGGGGTAAAAAGTATAATTATTCCAACATAAGCCTTACCTTATTACTACGACAACCACTATTCCAGTGCACGCCACTTTACATGTTAGAGAGAGAAAGTAAGAGAGAGAAAGTGCTGTCTCTATCTCCTTCATCTTCCTCCTCCTCCTCCTCCTCCTCCTCTCTTCATCATAGCTATCAATTTGTGAAGAACCCTAGCATTTGTTTTCCAGATCTCGGCGGTTCAGAGGGGAAATGAGTTTTCCGATCCGAGTCAACTCAATGGGCGACCCCGATGACTCGTTCGGTTGAAGCACTGGTCGCATTTTGGGTTTTATTTTTTTGGGTTTTGGTTGAAATTTTAGCTACCGATGCTTATGGTTTTGGTTGCATTGTTGAGCGTAAATGTCGGCTTCTTTGGCGGCGTTTGAGCGTCCTCGAATTGGGGCCACAAATACGGTATAGTCCTCTCTCTCTCTCTCTCAATTTCGTTCAGTCGGTGTTTCGAACATTTGAAGTGAATTAAGTCGATTAATTGCTGGACTACTTCAGTTTAGTGGTGAATTTGCTAATTTAAATGTCAATTTGAATATAAAAATTGGGTGAACTTGATTTCGACGGAGATGGAATTTAGTACTTTGGGTTTCGATTGCACTGTTAATCAGGCATTTTGGAGTTCAAATCATGTTATGCGGACTTTGTTAGGTCCAGTTCATGGCATCAGTGTGTGATAATTGCTGTGTTTCAGTAGCTAGTTCAGTTTGAAATTGACTGGGTGATGGAACCCAAGGTAGCCTTTCATTCACTATTTTCCTCGAGGCCTCCTTTTGTAACTAGCTCTCTTTACACAATGGTTTCATCCCCTCGGTCCTATATCTGTCAATGTCGTTTTTCATTTTTGGTAATGTAATTGAATTGACATCTGTTTGATCATTATCGCTCACCGATTAAAATTTTGCCACCGAAGAGGAAGTCATTTTTTTTTCATTATTTGCAAAATTGGATCCTGGGTGTGGCATTGTAAAGAAATCCATTCACGCAGGTAGACTCGGTGTGTGGCACAAAATTATAAGGTGTTTTACTTGCATATAGTTAGTGAATTTTACTTTAATCTATAATTATGGGCTTTCGATACTCTCTCATGGAAGGTTTTGGTCTTAATCCTTGCTCTTCCATGGAAGTAGATATAATTTATGGCAATTGAATCCATGTGATGAGAGGAATGTCTGCCATGATATAGACTAAGTTTAATGTTGAGATTTCTTCAATAAAATGTTTTTACAAGAAAATTCATTTATCCTAAATTCCATTCTACTCGAGCTTGTAAAACTAAAGTTCCAATAATACTGGTTAACAACGAATATAGATGAAACCTCCACAAATAAGCAAGTTTTTATAGCATTCATGTTGCCATTGCCTTTTTATTTATTTTTTAAATCCTGCTTCTCGGGCATCAAAGAGTGTTCGAAAATTCATGGAAACGGACCTAACTTGGTTTTATGTTTTCTTTTGTCCCGTATGTGGTTGCTGACAAAAAATGTTTCTACTTAATTCTTGTGCTAGTTTCTTTTCGCAAAGTGATACAATGTACTTCTATGCTTATTTTGCAATTTAATTTTTCTCGGCATAAGACGAGGATTATGTTCTATCATGATTTAAAACTTATGTGGTAACACAACTTGCAGGTTTTCAAGAGTGGACCACTCTTCATATCCTCAAAAGGTTAGGAATAGCTTCTCTAACATCCTTTTTCCTTTTTTTCTTTATTTTCTGCCATCACTGTTTAGTATTATTGGAGGGCTTCAGAAGGGGCCGTGCTTTAACAAGCCATATCCAGGGTTTAGCACTTGAGCTTCTAGTTTTGTCATGTTCTTTTTTTTTTTTTTTTTACTTGAGTCATGAGCGGAATTACATCTGCATTTAACTGTAGGCTAGAGCCTCAACAATATATCTTCTTGGACTTACAAAAGGGACTAAATTGGGTGATGTTCTTTCTCAGACTTCCGTTGTATCACTGCATTAATATTCCCGCCTCTAAATTCTTATTATTATTATTATTATTACCATCATCATCATCATATATAGAAAGTCTGGTGTACGATACTGCAATATTCTCAACAATTTGCAAGTTTCTGTTGGTTTTTTTTCATGCGTCACAAGAAGATAGTTCATTTATTGCAAAAGCTGATAGTTCCATTACCCTATGCTTTCATGACTGGACATCTATTCTTACCATGAGCATGGAAAACGTGGAAAAAATTTCAAGTTTATTTACATCATTGCCGATTGGTTACAACTTTTAACGTGTTTCAAGTTACTCTTATCACTAATAAGTGGTCTTCCACATCCCAATTTAACTTAATATTGAATACTTCTGCAGGTTTAGGATGGAAGTCTTGGAAGAAGCGCTGGTTTATTCTCACACGTACTTCTTTGGTTTTTTTCAAGAATGACCCTGTTAGTGATAATTTCTATCTTTATCTTTCACCTTGAAACATATTAATGTTATGTATTTATATGTTATTATTCTTATGTACGATTCTTCTTTTGATTATATTACAACATAAACACGAAGCAAGAGACAGAGTTGTATGCGAACTTGCCAAATTTATTGAAAGAAAAAATAGGCATCTAGGTGATGATGTTAGATGTACAAGGACAGGCACCTAAAATTTATAGTGAAACAGTAGGAGATAGAAGAAATTTGGAAGGATTACTTATAATATCCAGTGAAACAATCTAGGCCTTCAAAACTACTAGTACTTAGTATCACTCAATGCTGAAGCACAAATATTATCTATATGTAAGAATATCCAAAACAAGGCTAGCCTTAAAGTAGGGTTCTTGACCTAAAGTATGGCTAGACTATTCACTGGTGAACTAAGTAAAGCTGAAGCTTATGATTTTTCATTGGTTTTGCAATTGATGATGGCTTTTTATGGTGGTATACCGTATGCAGCTTCGTGATGGGAGTATACTATTGGCATATTTGCTGGTTTAGTAGTTTTCTAATCAATGAATTGCCTCAAAATGTCAAATCTAATTCATTCCTTACATTGACTTCATATATTTATTTGGTGCCTTGGTGCTCACTGCTTTCATTTTAACGTAGAGTGCACTTCCACAAAGAGGTGGGGAAGTCAATCTGACTTTGGGGGGCATTGACTTGAACAATTCAGGGAGGTAGGGTAGAATCTTGTTGCCGAGTTGCTCTGTTATTCATATATTTTTATTGCTTAGTTCTACACTTTATCTGCAGCGTGGTTGTTAGAGAAGATAAAAAGCTGTTAACTGTATTGTTCCCTGATGGACGTGATGGGCGAGCGTTTACCCTTAAGGTGCTTTATTGTCAAGAGTTTGTCTAGTTTTTTTATTTTTTATTTTTATTTTTTTTCTCTATCTCTAATATTTTTTCCATTTCTTTGTTTTGCCCAGGATTTTTAACATATAGTTATCTTTTTCTTTTCCATTTTGTTTCAAAACATCAGGCAGAGTCTTCAGAGGACTTGTATGAGTGGAAGACGGCTCTGGAGCAAGCGCTTGCACAAGCACCAAGTGCTGCCCTGGTGATGGGTCATAATGGGATTTTTCGGAATGACACCAATGAGACACTTGAAGGGTCTTTTCATCAATGTTTGTACATCTAACACATGATAACATTTTTTGATATAGTTTTCATTAGATTGGTTTTCATGTCTTAATTCTGTTGTTATGTTACTTGAAAAGTGTATATATTACACTTTACTGGATGATGAACCTTCTTCTTATTCAAAATGTGACTGGATTTTGAAATTTTCATCCAGGGAGGGACAAACGTCCTGTCAAATCCTTGGTTGTTGGACGTCCAATTTTGCTAGCACTAGAAGATATAGATGGAGCCCCATCTTTCCTTGAGAAAGCTCTTCGGTTTCTTGAGAAGCATGGTACGTTTTTAACAATGTATGTGGATTCTAGTTTTTTTTTTTACTCCGGTTAGATATACTCTATTATAAAAAAGGTACCAATATGGATTACATCCTCAAGTATTTTTTTCTCTAGAGGGAGAGCATTATAGAAATGAGGTGTTCTTGTGTTGCCCAACTACATATGCGGGAGAGCTGATATTTTCGATTTTGCTCAACTCAATTGAATGCAATGATAAAAATTCTATTGATAGAGCTGCTAAAAGAAGCTATAGATATTGACATACAAATTCTTATCATAGAATTCTTGGCATACTAAATTCGAATCTCTGTGTTGGATACAAGTTTAGATTTAGATAAGATTGTTATTAACCTCATGTAAATCCGAACACCCCCACTCAGTATATTAAGATGTTTCAACTCCATTAATAACTCTCTGGTATTCGACCAGATTTATATCAAGAGTTTATGCATGATGTGAATTTTTATTTAGTCCCTTGATTGAAAATAAGATACCTACTTGACTTATTTATCCTATCAGCTTATTTTGTTTAAGAGGGAACGTAAATAAAAAATAAAAGTAGAAGCAATTTTATAGGTTCTCCTTGTGTCTCTTTTCTTTTTATCTTTTGAAGAGCAACAAGCTGAAAGTTTTGCCTCCTTTTTCTTTCCTTTCTTTCCACGTGGAATGCATGCTTAGTTCAAGGAAAATGGACAATTTGGTCAATATTATGAGGAAGTATAAAAGTTGAACGTTTGGGTTTTAAGTTTATTTTCGTGGTTGCTCTTTGAAATATGAGATTACGTAACTACGAATTGCTTTATCATCAGGAACTAAAGTGGAAGGAATTTTGAGGCAATCAGCTGATGTTGAAGAAGTCGACAGGAGAGTTCAGGAATATGAGCAAGGTATGGTAATATTAATATGGCAGAAACATGAAGCTATTTACTTGTGATTGCATCTGTTTATAACCCCTGATTTCTAAATAATGACTATTCCTTGGGAAAGATGGGAACGTAATTCAAATGTAAATGTATACGTTGTGAACTGGCAGGCGATGTGCTCTTCTCTTAGTAAGGAGCCTGAGAATACAAAAACCTTTGAACTCGCGAGGAAGTGCCCAAGGGAAATGCTTACAGGGTTAAGCTCTAGAAAAAGGCTGTGGACAAACTGCGCAGGGTAATGGAAGTGGAATGTTGCCTAACTTATGACAAGGGAGAAAATGCTCCCATTCAAGTAACAAGTGGGAAGTAGCATTGTAACAGAGCATATCAAGATGATGCTAGGGTTTTCCAGATGTGTTGTTTGAGCTATGGGAAACTAACACAGGATACCTTTTGGATGTTACGAGAAAGAGAAATTGTAATACTTTTAAGTCTGAAAGGAAAGGTGGGGTGGTGTTGGTGGGGGAGGGTGTGGGGGGTGTCAGGGTTAATTTGGCATTAGGTCAATTAAGCAAGTTTGCATTAAATTGGTCACTTAGAGGGTATAAATCAGTGTTTGCTGTAGAGTACATTAATTGATTATATATTTGGGTTTAGCTGAGGCCAGAGGGTGAACCTTGGGTGTAATGGTAAGGTTGCTTTATTATTGTGTTGGAAGTCACAGACTTTGTTGCTCGATTTAGTTGGTAACTGTGGGGTTATTTTTTGTATCGATGCTTATTCTCTTAGCAATTTTCATCAAGACCTTTCTACCTGAAAGTTCTTAGAGTACTACAGTAATTGAGCTACAATAAAAAAATAAAAATCTCTTATGATGAGCCTCTGGGAAAGATTAGAAAATAAAAATGTGAAAATCTCTCAATTCTTCTTATGTTGAAACACTGTTTTTCGTTATAATTATGTTGTTCCCAATTTTCTTTTATTTACTCTTTTGGATGTAATTTTGTCATGTGTAAGGGACTCATGTGGTGGCCTAGTGGTAGGACTACCACCCCCCACACAAGTGGTGGGGGGTTCGAATCCCAGGGTGCGTGAGTGTGGTATGTGTGAGTGAGAAAAAAATAAATAAATTTGTCATGTGTAAACTGAGGCTAACTTCTTTTTTTAGGCAAGACTGAATTTGATCCTGATGAGGATGCTCATGTGGTTGGTGATTGCGTGAAGGTAATCTTTGTATCTGATGTGCATTATGATTATTATTCTATGTTTTTTTGGTGTTCCTCAATTGCTTATCATTGAAGCATGTTGTCTGCAGTATGTTCTTCGGGAGCTACCCTCATCTCCTGTTCCTGCATCCTGCTGCACAGCTTTGTTGGAATCTTATAGTGAGTTCTGATATTGATATTTAGTCTTTCCACTAAAAGTTGGTGTCCATGGCTGAGCTACAGCAATGATTTCATTGTACATTTTCAAGATCAATAATTCTTCGATTCCACCTTCCTTGCAACTCCTCCGCTAGAGTTTCTGTTGGCGATCTTTTTTTAGCTATAAGTTTGCCAAATATTTTGCGGATATAAGTTTGTTTTAACAGTGTTGGTGTAAAATAAAATGGTAAGTGGTAACAGAAGAGTTGTGACTTTTGCTTGGGTGGCAAGATGTCCATCATGAAAATTGCTTCTGTTCTTTTCATATATATAAAAAAAGAAGAAGCTTTTACTGTCCTGGTAGGACAATCTGGGGAAGTATATGATTCTCCACCATAGTTTGAGAAGTAGAAGAAAATGAGGTTTGAAATATCTAGTCCTATGTCTAGTCAATCCCCCTGAGAGATTCTCAACTGATCTATTGTACTCTGATACGAATCAAGCTCATACTTAGTACGAACCAATGGTTACAAACTCACTAAGTAGAACTCACCCTTGAAAACCGGTTTGCAAGGGGAGGGTGCCTAGGAGCTTATAACTCACCAACCAATCCCATACTTAGTCTTAGTCAATGTGGGATCCTAACATTCCCCCATGCTTCTACAGCCGACGTCCACATCGGCCTCTTTGCCCCTCCGGCAGCGCACTGGTCAGCCTACCGAGGTTAGCCTACCATGTAGGCGGCGGCGTAGTTTCGGAACCATGCTCTGATACCAATTGATACGAATGAAACCCATACTTGGTACGAACCAATAGTTACAAACCCACTAGGTAGAACTCACTCTTGAAAACCCGCTTGCAAGGGGAGTGTGCCTAGGAGCATATAACCCACCAACCAATCCCATACTTAGTCGATGTGGGATCCTAACATTATTGATACGAACCAAGTCCATACTTGGTACAAACCAATGGTTACAAACCCATTAGGTAGAACTCACTCTTGAAAACCGGCTTGCAAGGGGGGGGTGCCTAGGAGCTTATAACCCACTAACCAATCCCATACTGAGTCGATGTGAGATCCTAACATACTCTTTGACTCTTAATCAGTTCTTAGATATTTCTCTGTCCTTGAATCCCATGATGTTATCTGCGTGGTGAAATCTCAGTTTGGAGTTCAGTTTCCTGTTTTATTTTGGTGAGTGAATGTAACTATAATATGAGTTTGAACTTTGAACTTAATTTTCTCTTTTGCCTGGACAAGAAATTGATCGGAAGGAAGCTCGCTTAAATGCTATGCGCTCAGCTATACTAGAGACATTTCCTGAGCCAAACAGACGTTTACTACAAAGGTAAACACCCTTCCCCCAATGATATGTTTTGGCTTTTACTCTTCTATTTTTGTAGCTATAGTTTGAGGTTTTGATTTGATGAGATCCCGTTCAATGTTACCTGAGACATGTCTAATAATGGACTCTTTCTTCCATAAGTATTAATTCCAGCCTGTTACCTCATGCCATTGTTTGCAGAATCTTGAAAATGATGCATACGGTGTCTGTACATTCTCCTGAAAACCGTATGACTCCTTCTGCTGTTGCGGCTTGCATGGCGCCGTTGCTCTTGCGACCTCTTTTAGCTGGTGAATGCGAAATGGAGGATGACTTTGAATTTAATGGTGACAATTCTGCCCAGCTGCTTGCTGCTGCAAATGCTGCCAATAATGCTCAAGCTATCATTACCACACTCTTGGAGGAGTATGAGAGTATTTTTGACGTATGTTGCCATTCTTTTTCTTGCTATGTTTTTTCTTCTTAGCTAGTCTTTGGTTTTACCTGGTCTCTGGTAGAACCATATGTGAACTAGATGAATTTTTCTTCTATGTTTTTCCTTAACTTCATGTTTGTCAGCTTGTGCTTAGGTATTGTGGTGTCTTCCTCTTTCAGGATGATATTCTACATCGATGCTCTATTTCTGCTGATTCTCGGATTGAAAACAGTGCAAGTGAAGATTCATCTGATGATGAAAATCTGAACGTTAACAATGGCTACCATGCTGCAGAAAATCAAGATGACCGAGAAACACATGATGATCCTGACCGTGTACTCAGTGGGAAGTTAAGTGCTAGCAGTGATTCTGCTGAAATTGATCTTTACGACTATAAGGTTCTCCATTCTTCCTCTGTGTGCATGTGTGCACATATATCTTTGGAATGTGTATGCTTGTGCCATTTTGATGATTTTTTTTTCTTGATCCTTGTTTCATGTATTATCAGAACAATTATGGAAGTATATTGTAGTTTGGAATTACCTTATCACTTCACCACCACCATAAAATTTAGGGTTTTTTCCCATGGACCCTAAGTTCACAATCCACTATTCACCCGATCCAATCACCATATTAATTCTGTCGGAAATCCAATGTCACTGCACTACATAAAAGCCACCGTAACTTTCTACATGAAAAATTTATGGGGACTTTCATGCAGTACAATAACTTTGGACTTGTGACAGAATTATTGTAGTGCACGAACTGTATGAACAAAAATTTTAAGTTTGTGGACTGTTAACTAAGAATCCCTAAAATTTAGTAACATGCATGCTTCTAATTTATTTTGTGGAATAAAGGAAGCGTTGTATTATTCATTGTAAGATTCCTCATTTTTGTGAATTCAGGCTTTTGGAGGTGATGATTCAGATGTTGGTTCCCCCAGGGACAATCTTGATTCGGAAGCAAAGTCACGATCAGCCACACCACCTCATTTATTTCAAGATTCTAATTTTCAAGCCAATGGCCAACAAGATCGACCACACAAATCAAGTGAGAATGAGATTGATTCTCCTAGCATTTTGCCTGGAAGTGACTCCCATCGGTCAATGGGGGAAATCTTGCGTTCTATGGATCAAGGGCTTGCTCAATCCATCTCTGGATCTGAATTATTTGTTGAGAAGACAGCTGGCAAACTGACAGGGTCAAGCCTCAACGCTAAGCGATCAACAATCTGGGGAAGGAGCAGTGTAAGTTATTAGTATTGCTACATTCCTAGTATTCTTTTACTTGTACTTTCTACCGAAGTATATGTTTATGTCTTCGTCTCTTCCCCTGAAGCCTTCAATTTGCAGTGACACCAGTGTACTTATAGGGCATCATTGATGAACCATTGATGATTTCACTGAGTTTCGAGTTTTCATGTTCTGGCTAATAAGTAAATTTTTTCAATTATTTTGATTCTTTGAACGGGTTTATTCTCTGAATGAATCTTGCTTTACTGTTTGCTGTTTCATTTGGGGCTCAAAAAAATGTTGGAAAATACTACGTTTGATCGGTGTGACTATTTAAAAATATCAACCCTCTCAAAGTTCAGCAATTCTCCATGTAAGGAATTAGGGAAAGTTGAAATATGTTTTGTTTATTGTAAATTAACTGGTGCATTGTGGGTTATCTCAGACCGATTTTCACAAAACGTATTGATACGACTATATATTTATATATATATGTATGTATGTATATATGTATATTGTGACTCTGTTTTTTCTCTTGGAAGTCACCTTTCCATTAATTTCTTCTGTACAGGCCAGAATGACGCCCTCTATGGAATCGATTGATTCATCTGGAGAGGAAGAGTAAGTAATTATTATTCTTTACTTTGGAATAAAATGCACTCAGTAAAGCTCATCCATGAGTCTATGCTTATGGCTGTAGACATACATTGTCCATGAGCACCTATATGATCCTTAAAAGTGATTCTGTTCTCCCTCATATTTGTTTTGGTGCTCCCTCTTTAAAAAAAAACCCAGAGAAAGTTCTACTATATTTTCTCACGGTTGGGAAGCTCAAAAAATTGGTTAAAACTGTCCATCCAATTTCAATTGTTTTATAAAATAGAAAACACCCTTGTTTTATCCGTCTATATATGAAGGTTGGGGTGGGGTGGGGAGGTGGTGGGGGTGGGGATAAAATGTTATTAAGCCTTTTATTTCTATTGCCTTGCTCTTTTCCATTTCTATTACTTCTTGGAATCGTTTTTGAAGAAAGAAATTTGACGACTCTGTATAGACTTGCGATTCAGAGGCTTGAACTTACAAAGAATGACTTGCGGCAAAGGATTGCGAAGGAGGTAATCCTCGGTTCGAGTTTAACTATTTCATCATTTCAAGTCATCTAATATTTTTTTTCCTTTTTTTTTCTTTTCTTTTTAAACTGACAGATTCATCTTTCACATGTGGTAGGCTAGAGGTAATGCAATCTTGCAGGCTAGCTTGGAAAGAAGGAAACAAGCTTTGCATGAGCGGCGCTTGGCACTTGAACAAGATGTATATCCTGTTTAACCATACCTTACAACCGTTTTCTTCTCAATTTTTACTTTTCTCTATATATTGTTTTCCTTAGTTTTCATCTTCTTTAAAGAAAAAGATAACCCAAACCACCCCGCCTTGCTTGCCTTTTAACTTCTGCTTTATTTGATAGTTTCTTATATCGAAAATATAGCCTGAAATCATTTTACGATACATTTTGGTTAGGGGTTCGAAGAAGGAAGTTGATTTAGAAAAGGGATTTGTAATATTTTCTTATGGTCCGTTTGGTGAGATATTTTATTTTGAGAACAGTTGCGTGATTCTCTTAGTAGCTTCCCTTTTTTTTTTTTTTTTTTTTTTTTTTTAAGGAAAAATTTACAAATCCCCTCTTGGAATGTACTTTCGTCAAATTCTTTATCCAAACACACCGTAAATGATTTTTGTTAAGAAAATTTTACAAATTCCTTTTCTAAATCAATTTCGTTCATCAAATACCTCATCCAAATGCACCCTTAGATCTCATCCTGAGCTTGCTTGAATTCAATACTGTATGACTGCAATAATAGGTCGCCAGACTGCAAGAGCAATTGCAAGCTGAAAGAGATCTTAGAGCTGCGCTGGAGGTTGGCCTGAGCATGTCGTCTGGACAATTTTCTGGCTCCCGTGGTATGGATTCCAAGGTTTGTATTAATATTTTTATAAGTTGTCTTTTTATTGTTTTCGTATTAATTTTATGCAATACAATTTAACCGTCTCTCTCTCTCTCTCTCGCTCTCTCTCTCTGTTGTTGTAAAGACGAGGGCTGAGCTTGAAGAAATAGCGCTTGCCGAAGCAGATGTAGCCAGATTGAAGGAAAAAGTTGCTGAACTCAACCATCAACTTAACCAGCAACGGCAACATCACTACGGCTCCCTTTCTGATGCCTCTGATCGTTATCAACACGTGCAAAATCATACTTCTCATCAGTGAGTTGAAATTTTTATGACAAAAAACGAAATTACTACTGAAGTAGAATTTGATTTATATTGCTGACTTTTATTTTTTCGAATATTTTCTGTTGTCTGCAGGAAATATTTTCAGCAAGATTTTGATACCACCCTTGCTTACGTTAACCATGAAAGGAAACAAAGAACTGAGGTATTTAGTTAACTTTAAGTAGATTGAATTGATCGACTTGATGTTAACTAGTGTTCAATTTGTATTTGATATCATAGTTAAAGTTAATTAAAATACTGTAAAGGACTAAAAAAATAAGTGGGTAAGAACTTCATAAGTTCTCTATAAATAAGATAAGAATAACTAAAAATTGAGGATTCTCTGAGTCAAAATATATATATATTTTTACCTTGTTTTTTAGAAAAAATTATGATATTATGCTTAAGATAATTCGCTTATCATTTCTTATCCCCCGCCCTCTCCCCCTTTTCTGTTCTTCGAATAATTTTTTTGCTTCCTTCGGTTCGGTTAATATCAAAGTGGATGTTGAATTCATTTAGTTGATATCAACTATGTATTGAATTTGTACTTGATTTCATAGTTAAATATTCAACTAAAAAGTTGACAAGGTCTTAAAAAATATGGCCCCGCTTGGTTAATGTTTCTGTTCTCTAATTTTTGTTTTCGCTCCCAAAATTTTGAGATTAATGTACAAAAAAGTGTTTGGTAAACATGTTTCTGTTCTCAAAATTTTTTGAGTAATTTATGAGTAAGTCTTTAAGAATATGAGAAACAAAAAAAATGTTGATTCCTATTTATTCCCACAAATTTATTCCTGCCCCCATCTCGTCGGCCACCATACAATTAAAAAAAAAAAAAATAACAAATGTTGCAGAAACGTATTTCTTGTTTCTGTTCTCATAAATTTAAAATAAAATAAAATAAATAAATAAATAAAAAAATTGAGGACAATGGTCCTTACTAAACATATTTCTATTCCTGGAATAATTGAGAACGGAAACAGAATTCCTGTCCCAGATTTTGGAACTAGAAACAGAAAAGCAGAAACACTAACCAAATGCCACCTTAAATTGCTCTTAAAAAAAGAGAAAAACATAGACTAAGGACAATATAAAAACAACCCTTTTTTCACCTTTCTAGATTTTTGTTTCCCTTTTCTGGGGGGGTAAAAAGTTTAATTTTTTGTAGCAGGAGAGTTTATTGGGAGCTGAATTGAGAAACATAAAAGGGCAAGTGTTAGCTTCAAGCAGCAATATCAGACACCCCCCTACCAGAAAGCAATTGATAGACACATCAAGCTTGAGTGACTCCAAAAGTACTGAAGGGTTGTCCATGGATGATCTCTGTGCCGTTGATTCTGCTTCCATACCTTCCACTTCAAAGGCTTCTGAGGTAATACCGAAGTTTGAGCATTTTATTTAGGCCTTGTTTGGTAACAAGGAATTCAATCCGTCAAATTGTAATTGGAAATTGGCGGAATTCGTTTCTAATTCCAGTTCCGAGGTTTGCATTCGCCATTAAGCCAAACACTACCTTAACTATGAAAACAAGTAAAGAGAAACGGTTTTGGTTTTTGGAGTCACTTTAAGGAACCATACCTCCACTCCAATTTCACTATTCGCCACTATAACCAGTGGCAGATTGGTTGAAGTGGGGTTGGTGGGTAATTTTTTTTAGATTTGCACTTTGCACGCCTGAAGTTTTGGAGAAATCCCACTTTAGTCCATGTGCTTTCAATTTAAACACAATGAACTCTGAAGTATCCATATCGTGTCAACTTAATCCAAATTGGTAACTCTATTATTTTTTTGTAATGAAAATTAACTGTGTTAGACGCGGAATCACCCACGTGGGTGAATTCTGTCATAAAAAATAAGGGAGCTTGACACGATTGGGAAACTTTAGAGTTTAATGTGTTCAAATTAAAAGAATGGGGGTTAAAGTGAAATTTCTCTGATACTTCCAAGGGTGCAAAGTACAAAAAAACTTTTAACCTTCACATTTCCTTAAATTCAAAGTCATCTTGGGCTACAATTTTTTTTTTTTTTTTTCCTAATTTCATTTTTGACCCCTAAATAATTTTGAATTGCCTTTGATTTTTTTTTTTTTTTTGTAGGATTATAGTAGACACCCGTCGGTCGCCTCTTCCACACTTGTTGAATTAACAACACGCCTCGACTTCTTCAAGGAACGCCGCTCTCAGCTGATGGCTCAGCTTCATAACCTCGACCTAAACTATGACGCCGCCTCTTCACATGATCTCGTGTATAAATCATCAT
Source organism: Eucommia ulmoides (assembly GCA_016647705.1). NCBI lineage: Eukaryota > Viridiplantae > Streptophyta > Magnoliopsida > Garryales > Eucommiaceae > Eucommia > Eucommia ulmoides. The sequence goes on along the minus strand of CM028340.1, from coordinate 46,006,375 downwards.
CTCCTCCATGGAACTGAAAAAAAAAAAAAAAAAAGAAGAAGAAGAAAAAAGGTACTTTTGGATTTAATTTATTGCTTTTTTTTATTTTTTTGCCTGTTTCTGTATATTCTTTTTTGTACTGCCATAGTATATAGTATCTCTCTGGACTCAGGATTTTCTTCATTTTTAGACAGTTCTTGGAGAGGAACAACTTTTTTTTTTTAATTATTATTATTTTATTTTATTTTTTTATTTTCAAGTTTTGTGTTATGGACTGAAAAGAGACTATTTCTCGATTTTTTTTTATTTTTTATTTTTGTAAAAATAGTTGGTGAGGGTTTTATTTTATTTTTATATAGAACTGCTTGATTCCTCTCTCTTTATATATATATACATACGTGTATGTATATGTGTGTAAATATATATGTATATGTGTGTGGGTGTTTGTCATGCCTGAAGATGGTGGTAGATTGTGATACTTGGTTTGATCTTTTTGATAATATATGTACACACGCATAGGGCTGGCTAGCACGATATGAGGCCGGCATGAAATTATTGGGTGTGTTTTAGCTTATTGGGTAACGGATTGTTATCGGGTTTAACTTGATAAACATGATAAGAAACATGTCTGGTTATCGGGTAAACCTGATAACTTGATAAGCAACACGAATGAAACAATAATTTATCGGGTGTTCAGGTTACACAATAACAAAGACTTAATAAGTTATAAGTCACACGATAATTTAATAAATTATTTTAAAATAAAAATATTCTACTAAATATTTATAAATATCACCCCCATCTAATATTATAATTTAATCTATATTATATATATTATGTGATGTTATCAAAAATTTCTAACATGTAGCAGCTCCGTACGTGTTAAAAACTTCTTTACTTTGTTTTAGATACCTGCAAAATCATGAGTTTTCAAAGGGGACACCAATGTGGTATCAGTTAAAGAACCTTAGACGTGAGAATAAATTAATTTGATAATAAAAGGAATTAATATGCAGATTGAACCGTAAAAAGATACCAGTGATACTTGCCCCTTATATAGGGTTGGAGATATTCTGTCGTTTCATTGGAGAGGTCGCCCGTTACGTGATACACTCCTAACGGTTTCGAAGATAACCAATATCTCCTTTATTGTAGAAGAGATCTCTGTAACGTTCCCAATTGATCATGGATCGTTACAGTCAATCTGATTTATAATGTTCTTCAAGTGTAGGAGAGACAGTCACTACAGGCTGACCGTTACTCTTTGGTCCTTAAGTCTGTCTGTTTCGGATCCGATTTCTGACCCGATCCGGCCCATTTAAAGCTCCACGCCTATGTCAGTTATGAACGAGAGTTTTCCCATATCATTATATACTATGATGTTAATTCAATCTCTCTTACTCTTCTTCACACACACACATACTCATACTCTCAATTTTCATCACAGTCGCACGCGCTTCTCACTCACTTCTCCTGTCGAATATTGCTAGCCGTTGCGGCCTCCAAGTCCATCGCAACTCCTCTCTAGCCTCAAACCAAACACAAGCCCTGTCTTTTCATCTCTTTCCTTCCCAATTCTCATCTCTCTCTCTCACTTCTCTTCCCAAGTGATTGTGGTGGTGATGAACTAAGGATTTGCGATTGAGACGGCGCGGGGTTGAGGATATGCAATTGTTCTATTATATTGGGGATTTTTTTCCGTTGTATTTGTGAATTTTTTTTTATTTTTATTTTTTTGTTTGCTTTATTTTTCTTCAAGTTTATATTTTTTTATGGTTGATTTTTTATAAGTTGTGTAAAATGTTAATAAGTCTTAATGTGTATGGGTTAAATAAGTCTTTATTGTATCGTGTTAATATTTTGTGTTATAACACTAAAAATTATCATGTTGTGTCAAACCGATAAGTTTTGTTTTATTGTGTTTACGCGATAAATTATTATGTCATGTCGACTCAATAAGTTTCGTATCGTGTTCGTATTTAGGTTTTGTGACACGATATCTTATTGTGTCGTGTTCGTGTTTCATGTTATCGTGTTAGTATCAGACTATGACATGAAACAAAATACAACCCGATGACACGATTTGTCAGACACACACAAAAAATTTCATTGTGTTGAGTTAGTTGTGAATGACTAAAAAAACCCTTAGGGAGCGTTTATTAGCACATAATTGAAGACTTTGAATTAAGAATAAATGCATGTAAATTTTTAATTTTCTTTTTTAGTAAATGTTCATTTTTAATTTTATTTAAAAAAAATTTATTTTACGTAACCAAACATTTTCTCTATTCCCTGATGTCACTCGCTTATATAATATCATATATCTCTTCTTTGTTAGGAGTCCAGTTAACTTTAAAGAGAAAGAAAAAAATATTTTATTTAACTTCACGTTTGTATTTAATTAGTTAATATATTTATTAACTATATTTCTAGACCAATTAAATAGTAATCAATACAGTATCTTTAGGCATGAAGAATCCCTATTGTGAGTGTGTGTATATATAAATATATGTGTATCTGTGTGTTGAAAGGTATAAAATACGCATAAATTATTAGAAAGTATCATCTTCGTTCTTTTTTTCTTTTTTTGTTGTAATTCAAGTCTCGGAATTATTAACTGCTCGTATTTCAGAGCAGATATTAACACTTGTATTTCAGTTAAAAAAAACTTGAAGTAACGAAACTATAAATAATTTTGTCGCCATATTTTTGTTATTACAACGTCAGCCTCAAATTTTTTTCAAAAAAATATTTTATAACTTTATTAAAAGATCTGAAGTAATAAAAATATAGATAACTTTTATAACTGCGCTAAAAATAAATATATTTCTAAAATTGTCCTAAATAAAAATTATAAAAATAATAACTAAATTTTTGTCCCACTTATCGGTTATATGAATCCGAATCCGTTTTCAAGCGGTCATTCCAAATAAAAATTATGAAAAAAAACAAAAACACCGACCCAATAAGAAGAAGCCAACCAAGGGCAAAACCGGCAATTTTGAATAAAAAATTGGACCGAAGACACCGCCGTTGCAATATATAATCGTTTTCTTTTCTCTCTCCTCTCTTCATTCTCTCTCTTCCCCCCTCCTTCTCTTAGTCCCAAAGAAACCCCCAAATCAAAGAAAATCGTTGAAAATCGGAGAACGGGAGTTTGGAAGACTTCTCTTCATGGACTAGGAAGAGGAAAAAAATCTCTTTAGATCTCATTGTAAGTTCGATTCTTCGTTTATTATTTGCATTCGCTTCTCAATTTCAAGAGTTTATGCTTAAATTTTCCGATTGATGAAGGTTCGTTATCATTATCCATCGCCGATCTGATTTTGGTTTTTTTCTTTTGTTTCGAGAAAGTTTTGGTTTGTTTTCTGTGTTTATCGATGATCTGATTTTCTCTGCCGAACGGATTTGTATGTGTGGTTGACGATTCTGTTGAGATTGCTTGATTGTGCGATAGGGCTTTTGTTTGATTTTGCGGCTTTTTGGTTAAAACCAAGAAATGTTTTGTGTTTGTTAGGGTTTTGATTTTTGATTTGTTTTTTTTTTTAAGAAAGATGAGTAGCTTTTTGGGTCATGTAGATGGTACGGAGAATTAGGGCAAAGTATTCATTACTTAAATTTGATTCTTGTTTCAAAAGCAAAGGGTATTGCTTGAGAACGAGGTTATCCCAAATTATCTCTAATAAATATTAGTGGATCTTGAAATATGATGTGCTATTGCTTGTAATCTTTTATTGGCAGTATAATGTTGAAGGAGAATTTCAACAATAAGTGGTTTTTGGCTTGGCATTAGAGTCCAACTTTTAGTTTAATTTCAAGACTGAGGTGTGATTTTATTCGTTCTTTATGTGAAATATATAAGGGGGGATTAGAATGTGAAATCAAAAATTGTTGTATGCACCATAATTTTGATTTACCTTTATTTTTTTCAGAATCTAAATTGTGATTTTTTCAGCTGCATCAGTGGTGTTTTTCTTATTTCTGATATCTATGAATGCTTCTCTGGAATAACTATCAATTCTGTTCTCACTTATCTCTCTACTTTGGTACACTGTCAGAAGAAAGGAGGATAAATCATAGTGTTTTTAGCCCGTCTTTAAGTTGTTGATGTGTTTATTTTTTCTGCAGGTTTAGTCAGTTTGAGTCTGTCAAACATACTGTGACCAATGATGACCGTACAAATGGATAAAGTGCCTACTCCATCATGGGAGACTGCTCAACGTCTTTATGACAAGGTGTGTATTTCTCCTTTCTAGAAATGATAGGCCTTTTCTTCCACCTGTTGGGAGTTGTTCGTTCTGTATCTTCCTGTGGGAAAGCAGATATTATTTTTTAGTGACTCCAAAAGAGAAGCATATGACTAATGTATTATATGACTCACAGGATATGATTGCTTTTCTTGGGTTGATTTGTCATTTGTTTGTTGAAATATCGTTCTTAGTTCCTTCGGATCTTGGAAAATACAATTCATTTATTTCACTGGCGTTCATGGTTTATGCAGAATATTGAGTTGGAGAACAAGCGTCGCAAATCAGCCCAAGCAAGAGTTCCCTCAGACCCAAATGCATGGCAACAAATGCGTGAGAACTATGAATCGATAATTCTCGAGGATTATACATTTTCTGAACAGCACAATATTGAGTATGCCCTTTGGCAGTTGCATTATAGACGGATTGAGGAATTTAGGGCACACCTAAGCGCTGCTTTATCTTCTATGAACTCAGCCACATCTCAGGGTGGGAAAGGCCCTCCTAGACCTGACCGGATTTCTAAAATTCGTATTCAGTTTAAGACATTCCTGTCAGAAGCAACTGGGTTTTACCATGATTTAATACTGAAAATCAAAGCAAAATATGGGCTTCCTTTGGGTTATTTCGCCAACGATTCAAAAAATCAAAATGTTCTAGAGGATGGGGGACAATCAATTGAAATGAAGAAAGGTTCCTTATCCTGTCACCGTTGTCTGATATACCTGGGTGACCTTTCACGGTACAAAGGATTGTATGGGGAAGGTGACTCGAAAACACGTGATTATGCAGCAGCTTCAAGTTACTATTTGGAAGCTTCATCTCTTTGGCCTTCAAGTGGGAACCCTCATCACCAGGTATTCACCTTTCCTTCTTTCTATTTATTTCAGGTCTATGTTTTTCTCTAATTTTTAATAATCGAATTATTTCACCATGGTTCAGCTTGCAATATTGGCTACATATTCTGGCGATGAGTTGGTCTCTGTGTATCGGTATTTCCGAAGTTTGGCAGCGGATAATCCATTTCCGACCGCACGGGATAACTTAATTGTCAGTTTCGAGAAGGTATTGCATCTTTATTAATAGCTGCTATGTTTTTGTTCATGAGCATGGATAAGCATTTTTTTCCAAGGGTTTCTTTTTAGATTGAGCATGTTTTACGAATTCATATTATTGGCCCAAGAGATGTTGCGAATTCATGATGCATCCAGTTTTCTTTTGTTCCCATTTTACAAGTTGTTCTGTGTGTTGAGTGCGATAGTGGCAACTCCTTTTGTTTAGAACTTCGTGGGATATAGGAATTGTAGGGCTCACAGGTGGCATTCTTTTTAATATTTATGTTTTGTCATGATAAGTTGCTGAAATAAACAATTTGAAAACTGTTTGGTATATAAAAGAAGTCATTAAGAACTTCTGTCATATGCCACTGTACCTGTATCTTATTTTTTGGGATTTGTGGTGTTATTTATGTTTCACCGCATCCACTTTCTGCATACTGTAACGTGTCACTGCTTCTTAGAGGATGCAGTTTTTGAGTCTCAAACATCGAACGGAGTTGCGATGGAATTTCATTTGGGTGGATGTTTTCCAAGGTCTACTTTTCATTTTTGTCAAATGTACCTCTTGATGTTAGGGTTGATAGTTACTTCAATTAGTTCTCTGGTTTTATACCATTTGCCTCCCCTGTCTTTTTGTCCTGAACCAGATACCTCCCCTATCATTTTACAAATACCAGTCAACTCCGTTGACCAATTTTTTTAGGTAAAAAGACATAGATACCCTTATATTATTTTTGAAAAAACTAATGTTTTTATTTTTATAAAAATTCATTATCATCCCCCATATTTTTAAAATTATACTTTTTATAGTTAACTTTAAAATAATTTTATTCACCTTCCACCCTATCTCACCCTCCCACCACCACTGCCCCCGCCCCGCCTACCGCCACCACCACCGCCGGAGTTTATGAGCGAAGTTTGGTAAAACCAAAAGTCACAATCGCTGAAGAGAGAGAGAGAGGCGGCACAGATTTGCTATAGAGCTATGGCGCAAGCATAGATCCGCCATAGCACTTGGATCCCCTCCACGTCAAACAATTTCAGATCCACTTTCTTTGTTCTCGGACTCAAACTCGGGTACATCACCGCCTCCTTCTCCAACGAGTGAGCCAGTCCTAGTATGTGTCCGATCTTGTGTGTCGCCGCCAATTTCAAGTCGAAGGCGACCTTTGACGATTCTGATTTGAAGTCTGCCTCCCACGTCTCCGTTGCATCAAAGTGTAACCTCACATTCTCCGGCGAAAAAACGTGTACCAACACCCCCACCACCCCGTCGAACGGTTCCCCATCGCTGTGGTCACCGCTTGCGGCATAGATCCATGTGGATCTGTGGCCGCTGCACAGATCTGCCTTGGATCTGTGTTGCGAGCACTGATCAAGCATGGATCTGTGCACCGATCCATCTCCATGGCGGAGAGAGAAAGAGAGAGAGAGAAGTTAGTGGTGGAGTGAGAGAGATAGAGGAGAGGAAGAAGGTGAAGGGCTGCTTCAATTTTTTTTTGGTTAAAAAAGGGGGTCAAAAAAATATTAATTTTTTTAAAATGAGGATGTTGGTGTAAAAAAATAAAAGATGAAAATATATATAACAATTTTAAAGGGTTATTTATGTCTTAATTTTTAATTCTCTAATAATTTTAAATAATTAAGGGTAAAATTGTCATTACAATAACATATTTATTAATTTTTTATTTATAAGGGAGGTAAGTGGTTTTTGATCAAAATGATAAGGAGGCTAACTGGTATTTGTAAAATGATAGGGGAGGTATCTAGTTTAAGGCAACATGACATGGACATGGGAGGTATGTGGTATAAACCCTTAGGTCTCTATATCAAGTACCACTTGGAATGGTTGCTTAAGATATACATGGATGTCAAAGAAATTCTGATGGTCACCTTATATATTTTCTTAAATCAACCTAGAATGGGTTGGTGTTTAGTGTGATATTATACTATACATTTTTTTGTTCTCAGTTATGAAATTATTCTACTACTTTCCCATTTGAGCTTAGCAAGTTCTTCCAAATTCATGTGTCATTTTTTAACATTAATTTAATATGGCTTTGCAAGTTCTTCTAAATTCATGCATTATTTTTTTTCTTGGCATGTCAATTTAAACTATCAACCTGTATCTCTGGCAGAATCGTCAATTTTACTATCAGTTGCATGAGAATACTGGACGAACTGCTGTAAAGGAATCATCTGCCCGTGGTGCCAAGAGAAGAGGGAAAGGGGAAGTAAGATTCATGGAGCCCAATAGTGATGCCAGCCCTGCTGTGGAAGGAGCGACCAGTATATGTGAGAAATTTAAAGCCTTCTGCATTCGGTTTGTCCGTCTCAATGGCATCCTCTTTACACGCACAAGGTACTTCTTTTCTTGGGTACCTTTCTGCATGCTATCCTCCTTAGCAACCTAAAAGAGAGAGATTGTAAATGTCATTATTATTTTTTTTTATCCAGTTTGGAGACATTTGAAGAAGTTCTGTCACTGGTTAGCAGTGGTTTGTGCGAGCTTCTCTCTTCTGGGCCAGATGAGGAACTTAATTTCGGTTCAGATGCAACTGAGAATGGACTTGTGATTGTTAGGGTTATCTCCATCCTTATTTTCACAATTTATAATGTGATTAAGGATGGTGAAGGCAAATCATATTCTGATATCGTCCAACGAACGGTTCTACTCCAAAAAGCATTTATTGCTGCCTTCGAATTGATGGGGAATATAATGATGAGATGTGATCAGCTGCATAATCCTTCTTCTAGCTACCTTTTGCCTGGCATTCTTGTTTTTATGGAATGGTTAGCAAGCTGTCCTGATGTTGCATCAGGCAATAACATGGACGATAGACAAGCAAATGCTAGGTCAGATTTTTGGGTTCACTGCATATCCTTCTTGAATAAGATCTTGTCCAGTGGGCTGATATCAATGGATGATGAAGATGAAACCTGTTTTTTCAATATGAGTCGGTATGATGAAGGTGAAAGTGAAAACCGGCTTCCTTTATGGGAGGACTTTGAGCTAAGAGGGTTCTTGCCCCTTCAACCTGCGCAAAGCATTTTGGATTTTTCAAGGAATCATACCTTTAGGGGTGATGATAGCAAGGCTAAAGCTGCTCGTGTTAAAAGGATTGTGGCTGCAGGAAAGGCCCTAGCTAATATAGTTAGGGTTGGGCAAAATTCGATAAATTTCAGTTCGAATCTTAAGAAATTTGTTATTGGTGGCGAGTCTCAAATGTCAAAGGATGTTCTGCTTTCCCCCAAATCTAATGGCGGGATTGATGAAGTTTTGGCCGATTCAATGAAAGAACAACTTTATGTTGAAGGGGAAGAGGAGGATGAGGTGATCGTGTTTAAGCCAATAATAACAAAGAGGGAGGATTTGATTGCTTCACAATGGAACTTTCACGAGGGCATGGAACCCAGGCAAAATGCTCCAGTTTCGGCTCCTGAAAACAATCTTTATCAGCAGATTGCTATTGACTCTGGTTCAAAGCCACATTCATCTTCTGCAACATGGGTTGAACAACAAACTTCTCTTTTCAATGGCTTGAAAGATCTAAGTTTGTCGGAAGATACGCGCACAATGAAAAAGAAACCCGTGATGCAAGAAGACATAGGTGTTCCATATACTTCTCACCTTTCATTTCCCACCCAACAATCCATCAATTTGAACACCAGTGCCATATCGCGTAGTCAGGCATATACCTCAATGCAGCCAATGGTTGATTCGAACGCCTCGTCTGCGTGGGTCAATCCCATCACTTCATCTGTGAAGACATCCTCAGCTTTGCCACCAAGCTCTAAAAGAAGTCCAGTGAACCGTCCAGTTAGGCATCTTGGGCCTCCACCTGGTTTTGGCCATGTTCCTCCAAAACAAGTGAATGAGACCTCAATTGTATCTGATTTTTTGGTTGAGAATCCATTGATGGATGATTATAGCTGGTTGGATGGATATCAGCTGCCACCCTCTGCCAAAAGCTTGGGCCTCAATCAGTTTATGAATCAACAATCACATTCGGGTTCTCAGTATATGACTAATGGCAATGGCTACGAGGGGGCTGTAAGCTTTCCATTTCCAGGAAAGCAAGTCTATCCTATACAGTCTGAAGTGGAGAAACAGAGAGGATGGCAGAACAATGAGATTGTGGGAAACATAAATATTCACTATGGACAAGTGCAGCAACAGGAGGTGATGAAAGGAAGTCAGCAACAGTCTTTGTGGGCAGGTCGTCATGTGGTGTGATGAATTCTAAGATTATGAAGCGGTAAGTTTGTCCTCTCAAATATTTCTTTATTGGGTTATTTAATTTTGCATTCGTTTGTTCCACTGACTTAAATTCTTCCCCTGGTCCAAATTTATTCACACATTTAACTTTCCACAAAGTTTTAGACAGTGTCTCAAAATTTTAACTTTACCATATTACTTTCTCTGGGAATGATGTTGAGAAGAGGGTTATTTTGGCAAAGTGCTAAAGTATGTCTGTTAAAAGAAAGAAGTGTTAATTTGGGACATCCTAAAACTTAGAGTTGGACAATAAATTTGGGGAGAGATTAGTGAAATAATATTTGTTAAGAGGTTCCAACCTAGAACCACACGAAAGGAGGCGGAGTAATTCCATTCATATATAGACCACTATGGGAAGTCTCACAAATTTGATGGAGCAATTCCATTCACATATAGTTACTTTGGGAAGTCTCACAAATTGGACATGGTTAATCTCAGGTTTTATTACTAACTCGTTATGAATAGTATCATATTTAATTTTGATATTGTAAAGTTATGAATTGGTGGGATTAAAACTTATGTAGATTGCTAAAGTGGATGGCTCTACGTGTTGCCCTTCATTATTTGCTATTCTTTTGTTGTGTGCGTGTGTGTGATTATTCTCTAATGTGATTGTTTTTTTTTTTTGGTTTTTTTTTGGTGTGTGAAGGTCCTCAAGGATGATTGTGGTGGAAGTTGTTGTCCAGTTGCTACCATACTTAACTCCCAACTTTGCTGCCTTTATGTTGTTGAGTTTATGGTTGAGCATGGTTGTGTTCCATCCTGCAGGCACTTGTTGGCAAAGAAGTCTCTCTCTCTCTCTCTCTCTCTCTCTCGTGCTAAGGTCGTGTTTGAAGCATGGAATTGGAATTCGAAATTCATTTCTAATACCAATTCCAAATCCCAAAGTCCAATTTCATGCAACCAACCACTACCTGATTGTTAAGTTTGTGATGTGATGCTCTGTTTGAGACTCTGCTTTTAAAAACGTGTTCTTCTTTGATTGTATTTAGGTTTCGTCAAAATCTCTCTTTGGCCGGGTGAAACACACGTGGAAGATTCCTTTGATAGCGGGGAACTGGATTTTGCTTCTCAAGGGGCTGGTGAAGGATATGCTGTCCTACAAGGCGATAATAAAACCTAGTTGTTGAATGTAACGTCTTCATTCTCGCCATTGTTATTGAGGCTGATGTTAAGTTGGGTGATTTCTCTCTCTCCTCTCTCTTTCTCTCTCTGGCTGTGGCTCCCGCCAGGTTAGTAAAAAGTTTTCATGCTTTTTTAATTAAAGCTCGTTGTTGTGTCTGATTTTTTTTTTTTCCTTCGAAATTATAAGACTACTTTTGGGTTGAAGTATGTTTGATTTTGGTATGTTTAAGATTTTGGAATGTTGAAGAACACATTGACCTCTCTTTTGGGTTTCATGAGATTGAATAAAAAGTTCACTTTGTTTGAATTGGGTTTCATAGTGTATAATGTTGTGTTTGGTTGGTTTGATTCAATCGTTTGAGTAGTTTTTTTTTTTAACAAATGGAGGATGAAATTTGGGAATCGGTTCATTTTGAGAGTAGAATTTTTGAATCAGAGTTCTTCTAGGTTTAGTTGGTGTAAAACAAAATCGAGCATTTGGGTTTGAGTAGGATACCAGGCGCGCCAAGGTGCTGCTCCAGCACCTTGCCTAGGTTTGGGCGCGCACTTGCCTTAAGCTTATGGACCTTAGGCACAAGGTGCAAAGCACGCCTTGCGCGAAAACCATTTTTTTGACGTAAACCCTTGGCCCAATTCAAAATAAACCCTTCCAGTTCCTGGCTTCCAGTATTGAGCAATTGAGAGAGCAACGACCTTGAGCCTTGGCAGGCCAGGAGCCTTTGATAACTATGATGTAGCTAGTTCACAAGCTTTTGGAAGTCGAAGCCGGGAGCCTTTGGGCATTACGTAGTTCCGCTGCTGCCTGTTGGACGCTGTGAAGGGCATTATATCTGAACAACGGCTTCAAATTTGCATAGTCCAAACTCTACATGACCACTCGTTGGAAAGCTCAATTAGTCTACTTTCATATATGCACTTTAGGGTGCTAAATCTTTTATAGAGATGTACATTTAGGTTTAGCACCCTATACTTTCTAGTTGTGGACATAAAATTGGGAGACACAATTACATTTCTACCCTTTATTTTGAGTGGTAAAATAAAAACTTGAGGAGGTTGGTAGCTGGAGGTGATATTAATAGGGACACGTTTCAGCATTTATGAGTCTGTTAATATTGACTTATTGATGGAAGGTAGCTATGGGTAGTAGACATTGGATCATGATGAACATGACAACAAATTTTCTTCTTTTTTTTTTTTTTGGGTAATATGAAAATAGATTTTTATAGAAATAGTTTTTATATGTTTTTTTCAATGGAGGAACTTTTTTTTTTAAGTCTTCACTATTTATTTTTTTACACTTTAATTAACATTAATTACAATATTAAATGTAAAATTTCATATTTAGTCAATGTTAACTCAAAATATTCAATTTAGTTAATATTAGAAGGAAAACAACCATACAAAGAAATAATTTGAGCATAAAAAATTAATATATTCAATCTGAATTTCAGCGAATTTTTATCAAAAAGAATTTTTTTTTTTTTTTTTAATTTGTTTTGGTTGGGTTCTAAAAATAAATTTAGAACCTCTTCTATTTTTTATTTTTTTTGGTAAAGAAAAGATAAAAATAAAATATTGAGGTGACGTCTCATCATTGAAGTCATTTTCAATGTCCTAATCTTATTGCCCTTAAAGGAATGCATCCACGTTCACATGTGATGTGGATATAATTTCCAATTATTGTGAAGCTTTGTGGTTGCTTTATAATTTAAGCACCAAAATATCTTACAAGGGGGTCCAAATTGCCACTCTTTTGTCACATTTATCCCTTTGTTTTACATTGTTTTATTTATTTCAGGGAACGACCCATGTTGGCCCCCTGGGTTCGTCACTGTATATGCGGTTGCATTTGATAGGAGTGAGCGCCTGATTTAGAAAATTGATTGAGAGGAGGTTAATTCTTTTAAGAGGTTCATTTGACATTTTTATAATTCAAGAGGGTTTCTGTAAAATTTCAAGAGATTTTAATTGATTTTTTAATAAAAATATAAGGTAATTTTTTTATTTTTTTTTGGGAAGATTAGGGAGGGCTTGAGTCCCCCTGGTCATTAAGTAGATCCGCTACTAGTGAGCTGGATGGAAGTGAGGGAGAAGAGTTCAGTGTGAAATTTTGAATATAAAGTCATGTTCGGTAGGAGTGAGCAGAATGGAGTGAGGGAGAAGATTTCGTCCTTCTTCTTGTGCTCTATCAACACTAGACCAAGTTGAGATTGACATCTTTGGTGTGATCTGGAGTGTGATCAATACTGGTTTGCCAGGATAGTTTAGTATCGTTTGTTTAATATTTTTGTTGGCATAACGTGTTTTTGTTCCCAAAATTCATTGAACAAACAAAAAAATGGTTGTTTTTACTTTTGTAGAACAAAATTTTTGGAGGAGAAGAAAAGTTTTAGGAACACAAATAAAAATTTGAGAACAAATCAAAACATATATTGCATGATTGGGGAGAGAGGCATAATATATTGCATTATTTATGGGAACGGTTTCAAACAACTGCATCATGACTGCCTTTGTTTGTTCTTAGTACTTACGTTTGGGCAACGCAAGGCCAAACATATATTAAACACTTAAATCATTACAATTTTGAGGGGTTTGACACCTTTTACCCTTGAAGTTTTACCAAAATCTCTCCTCGGTCCCCATGGTTCTGATTTTTAATGTATAATACCTTAAAGTCTCCTAATCATCCCACTACAGTTGAAAGTCATTATCCCCATTACAATTTTTAATGTTACTATCAAAAATCATTTTACTCTATAAAAATTATTATAATTTTTTTATATGAAAAAATTATAGTAACTTTTATATATTATATTAATTTTGGATTTCTGAAAAAATTATTGAAGGGCGTGGTTGGGTTAAAATTTTAATTTTGTTGGCTGTTAAAAAAAAAGGCCGATAACCAAGAGGTCCTAAAAAACGCTAGAAACTACAGATTAAACCCGCTTTTCTTTCCATGCACCGATCAGTCCTTTTGCCATTTATGTGACAAAAATATCTCTCATGCGTAACTTTCAATACTAACATCAAAACACATGGATTTTTTCATAATTCCTGATATCATAAAATTAATATTTTTATGCTATATTAATCAGTAAAATGTCATTTTTTTTTTTACGATATGCTAATCATATTTTTTGGACGTGTGGATCGTATTATGCATGGATGTTACATGTAACATCAAATGTAATACTATCTAATATTGACAAATTTAAAAAAAAATAAAAACAATAGATATTACATGTAACATCTATAATCAATGATTATTTTAAAACATATTTTTAATGGAGGTTACATGTAACATTTATATCAAAACATATTTCAAAGTTACATCTATATGAAAACATATTTTCCAGTTGATATTACATGTAAAACATATTTTTATGGAGATGTTATATGTAACATCTATATTTCAGAGGACGTTACATGTAACATTAATGCGATTTCTAATTTCTCTCACTAACGCATATGTAAAATCTATATTTCAGAGGATATTACATGTAACATTAATCCGATTTTCAATTTTTCTCACTAACATAGACCCACACTATCACATACCCATATTTTCCTCACTATATTTTAAGGGGATGTTACATGTAACATTGCAGGATGCAATGTGCAAATAGTTAAAAAGGAATTCCAAAGATTTTAATACCCACTTCACTATTTCTCTCTCTATAAATAAACAGAGCATAAATAAGGTGACGCATCTATTGAAATGTTCGGATCTGAGTTGCGAAGGTGGTGGAGAAGTCGGGTCCGGACGGCGACGGTGGGAAAGACATCAAATCTGGACAACCATTTTTAGAAAAAGGGACTAATCGATGCAAGAAATCGCATCATGGGAGTTATCAGTACAAGAAAAGGGAAATGGGTTTTATTGATAGTTTCAGGTTACCGTTGGGATTGACCGATAATTATGCCTAAAAAAAATCTTTTTATTTTAAGGAGTTTTATAGAAATTTTCACCCCTACATACATGTATGTATATCTATATATTGAAGGACAAGTGTTTAAACACTAACTTCGCTTTTTCGGCATTATAATCATAAATTTAATAGAGAATGTGTGAGATTTTGTATTCTAATATAAATATTTAATACTTATTTAAATCTACAGAGTGAGATAATACGAGAAATTAGATTTATATGTTTAATTTAAATTTTGGCGAATGAAAATTGTTATAAAAAATACCAAAAATCATTAGAAAAAGCTATAAAAAAACATGAATGATTGAAACAAAATTATGGTTTTGATCAACTAATGTTCACGTAGATCTTGAGATTTATTAAATTTCACATTTTATCTATGAGGTTTCAGTTTTAATTTTACAAAATCGAAAATGTTGTTAATAATTTTGGACAAAAAATGAGTTGTGGTCACGGTTAATAATCTTTTTTAAAATTATTCTTATCTATTCCTCCCTACAAAGAAAAAGTAACAAAAAGTTAAAAAAGAAAAAAAAAGCAAAAGATTGCTAAATTGTCAACTTGTTTGGTATTTACAATTTTGTCCAAATTATTAATTATTTTTTTATATTTAAAAAAAATAAAAAATAAAAGACAAAATATCACATGAAACGTGTAAGGAACCCCTCTACCATTATTAAAACCCCCCACCTCCCCTTTATATCCTCTTCCACCGCCCCCCACCACCACTCCACCACCACTCCCCACCCACCCTCTCTCTCTCTCTCTCGCTTAAAATGCCACGCAAAAGCAAACCCACTTCACCACCAACAATGGCCGCCGTCGCCGCCATTTTCTCTCTCCTCCTCTCTCTCTCTCCAACCCTCACCTCCTCGGCCGACAGTCCGATCAAGACGGTGGTGGTTCTGGTCATGGAGAACCGGTCGTTCGACCACATGCTGGGGTGGATGAAACGGGTCAACCCGGATATAAACGGCGTCGATGGATCCGAATCCAATCGAATCTCCACAACCGACCCGAATTCACCACGCATTTACTTCGGCAACAGCTCCCATTTCGTGGATCCGGATCCGGGTCATTCGTTTCAGGCGATCCGGGAGCAGATATTCGGGTCGAATGATACGTCTTTGGACCCGCCGCCGATGAATGGGTTCGCGCAGCAGGCTTACTCCATGGATCACGATATGCCGCAGAGCGTCATGAATGGATTCGACCCGGATAAGGTATCATGAACTTTCGTAAAATTTACACTTTTTACCCCCATATTTGTACCAAGATTTACTCTTTGAGCTTAATTTCTCTAGTGTCTACTGAAATATCACCTCATCTAGTGAGTTTACCGGAGAGGTGTTGGAGAGTTGTTAGTTCGGTTGGTAGGTAAGGAGTAGGGATGTCAAGTTGAAATAACGGATAACTAAGCGAAACTAAACCGAATGGTCTGGTTTTAAAATCGACTAAATTGTCTGGTTGTGATTTTTGTTTTTAAATTATCAATCGAAGCGATTTTGGTTTTAAGATAATAACCGCGAAACTAAACCGGAAAAATAATATTTTAGATATATTTTTATGACATATATAACCTCTCTTTCTCTTTTTTTTTTTTTTTTAATTTTAATCCCTCGTATATATGTGTTTTATGATTAGTTTTGTAGTTTGTTTTTATTTTTTGGAATTTATGATTTATATTTTAGTTATATTTTAATTTATATATAAAAAATAAAGCTCCACAGTTTTGCAATTTTAATTTTAATTTTATTTTTTTATAAAATTAAAAAATCTTACATGGTTTTACAGTTTTGGTTTTGTATAGAGTTAAATGGTTTGGTTTTAAAATCTTTTGAAAAAAAAAAAATCGACGGTTTTGGTTGCAATTTTGGTTTGGTATAGAGGAGTATGTCTTTAAAATCAATCGATGAGGTGATTAGTCGAGATGCGCGGAAATTAGTCCGGACACACTTAATGTACAACCAAAAAAAAATGTCTAGTGAGTATTAAATTGAAATGTTTGTATAATATAGGGCCTATTAGTGTAATTATTTGAAATTTAGCTCATCCCTTCGTTCACTCTTCCATTTGATTCAGGTCGTGGTATACAAAACCCTCGTCTCCGAATTCGCCGTCTTCGACCGGTGGTTCGCCGCCGTCCCCTCCTCCACCCAACCCAACCGTCTATACGTCCACTCCGCCACCTCCCACGGCGCGACCAGCAACATTCCGGCGATGCTCGCCAAAGGCTACCCTCAGCGCACGATCTTCGAGAACCTCGACGCCGCCGGAAAATCCTTCGGAATCTACTACGAGAACATCCCGGCGACTCTGTTCTACCGTAACCTGAGAAAACTCAAGTACATACCCAATTTCCGACCGTACGGCCTCTCCTTCAAGTCCGACGCGAGGAGGGGGAAACTGCCGGCGTACACGGTGGTGGAGCAGCGGTACATGGACACCAAGGCGGAGCCGGCGAACGACGACCACCCGTCGCACGACGTGTATCAGGGACAGATGTTCGTGAAGGAGGTGTACGAGACGCTGAGGGCGAGTCCGCAGTGGAACGAAACGCTGCTGGTGATCACGTACGACGAGCACGGCGGGTATTATGATCATGTTCCGACGCCGGTGAAGGGGGTGCCGAGTCCCGACGGGATAGTGGGGCCGGCGCCGTTCAACTTCACGTTTGATAGGTTGGGGGTAAGGGTACCGACGATCATGGTATCTCCTTGGATTGAGAAGGGCACCGGTAAGTCTTTTTTATTTATTCATTTATTTATTACTCGTCCTCAATAGTGGAAAAGAAAATCCGATCGCAACGTGTAAGTAAGAAGACGGATGCGCGCTAACGCTTTAGGGTTTCGCGCATTTAGCCCGTTATATTGTTATTGTATTTTTTCAAAAAAAAAATTATTAAATTAAATTGCATTTTTTTTAAGAAAAAATATTTTTTCTTTTTATTTATTTATTTATTATTATTATTATTATTGCATTTTTTAAAGCAAATAAATAAATAAAGCAAATTATGTTTAGGTTTATAGTTAGGAATTTGTGGGTGATATCACATTTGCAAAAGTCTTTTTTTTTTTTCGACTTTTATGAAAATTATATTTTTAAAAATTTTAAAAATTACTATTTTACCCTCATCTAAGTCGCATCCCTTCATCATATATGTGGATCTAGATTTTACGAATTATTTGGATCTATAGATTTGATCTGGATCTGATCCGGAGATCTGAGTGGTTTGGAATAAATTTAGATTTATAAATGTTAGACTGTCTTTGAAATAAGTTATTTATAATTTTTTATTTTTGATAATATTAATTAGTTATGGAATTTTTATGTTATTTCATGGTGACATTTAACTAAAATATTTTTTTTTTTAAAAAAAAATCTATTATATAAATGAGCACGAATTTTAAAAATATATTTTGAGTGGTGGAGATTGATTTTTGATTAAATAAACCGATAAGAGATCATTTAAGAATTATCGGGATAAAACTTTCGTGTAAATATTTCACCCTCCCACTTTCCAGAAATTCTTTTACTTTTTGTTTCATATTTTTATTGAATTAATTAAAATATTTTTATAATTTATTATTTTTTATACTTATAAATTAGAAAATTAGAAGGGAATCTCTAGTAAGTTAAGGGGTTTTGACACTTTGTATCCTTGATGTTTGACTAACATGTCACTTGGATCCCTATAGTTTCGAACATACAACACCTTAAAGCTTCTTAATCCCACTACAGTCCAGGTCATTATTCCTATTCTAATTTTGGATGGAAAATATTTGCGTTTGTTTGTTGAAATTTATAACGGTATTATTGATTTGGACTGAAATGTAATGATAAGGAACTCTGGCATATTATATGTTCCAACTTATAACTATGGGGGATCAAAGTGAAATAATGGTCCAAATTTCGGGGTGCAAAGTGTAAAAAAAAAACTCATTAATGAAAAACCCAAACTACCCTTGCCATTAATAGTCTTAATGTCTATTTATTATTATTGCTCTGGTGCAGTTGTTCATGGGCCCAACGGTTCGCCGTCACCGACGTCGGAGTACGAGCATTCATCGATTACGGCGACGGTGAAAAAGATATTCGAACTGCCTAATTTCTTGACAAAGAGGGATGAATGGGCGGCCACTTTTGAAGGCATTGTCCAAAAGAGGACACAACCCAGAACTGATTGCCCTGGTAAATTTTCCTATTATTATAATTTAGTCCTAAAACTTTTTAATTCACAAAAATTGGGTTCAATCAAAGTATTAAAATTGGATTTTTAAGCATAATAAGTTAATTAATGCTGTTTTGAAGTCTTCAATTTTGACAAGTTATATTTGAAATTTTTAGTATATTTCCTATAATTGAAATGAAATTTAGGCAAGATTACACTTTTGGTTCCCTAAGGTATTGGGTTGGGTGTTTGAGATTTGCCAAATCGTATGTTCTGTATTTTTCTTTCAATCCCACAAAATCAAAAAACGTTTTTAATGCTTTTGGATAGTTAATGGGTTGTACCCAACGCGTGATCTTCTAATGAGGGATATTTTCGTCATTTCATCACTCTACTAAAAATAAAACGTTTTTCTTTAATTTTTCCTTGACAGTGATTGAGATTTATTTCTCGCATTAATCAGATAAATCGTTGTTACAGAAAAATTATGAAAAAAAAAATTATACATTTAGTAGAGTGATAGAATAATAAAAATATAACTCATTAGAAGATCATGTGTTTAGCACGACTATTTAAATCAATATAAAATTTGAAGGACTAAATGTGTAATTCGGTAAATTTTAGGGCCCATATAGACACCCAAACCATATTAGGGACAAAAAAATATAATTTTTCCTAAGATTTAATCCGTCGACACTATTGGCACCTTGACTTTAAATATTTTGGGCCACGTAGACTCAGTCCAAAAAGTATTGAGCCAGAGCAGCATGGGAGTGTTACATTAACCCTTAAAGCTTTTAAATTTCCAAATTGAACTCAACAAAACTATTACATTTGATTCATATGATAGATTAATTAATTGATTATTTTTTGTTTGATGTAAGTTCAGGGTATGAAAGTGTTGATTTCAGAAGTTAAATGGGTTAATATGCAATTGGGTAAATGTATGGGGGTTGCGAAGTGTAATTTTTTAGCCCACAGTTGGATCCATTTCGCTTTATACCCACACAGTTGAACCATTTTCCCAACTAGTTGACTCTTTGGAGTTACTTTATTTTGTTATTTAATTAAAAATATTTAAATTAATTAATTTAATTATTTATTATGGTCCAAGTTATTTTTTGAATGTATTGGAAAAATAAATTTATCAAATTGACGTGATTACATGATTATTAATTTTGATTAAATTAAATATTTAATTTAATATTTAATTAAATTATACATCCAAATGAATTCATCAAATGCACCGTTAAAATTTCTAATTTACTTTCAATTTTTTTTTATTTATTTTTTAATGTAAATAGAAACTCTCCCAACTCCGGTGAGAATAAGAGAAGGTGATGCAAATGAAGACGCAAGTCTCAGTGAATTTCAACAGGAGCTTCTTCAGCTGGCGGCGGTTATGAAAGGAGATCACCTCCTAACAACGTTCCCCGAAAAGATTGGGAAGAAGATGAGCGTAAAACAAGGGAAGCAATACATGGATGAAGCTGTGAAAAGCTTTTTTGAAGCCGGTTTTGCTGCAAAGGCAATGGGCGTCAACGAAGAGCACATTGTCCAAATGAGGCCTTCACTCACTACAAGATCACCAAACAAAAACCACCCATAGAAGGGAAAAAAAAAAAAAAAAAAAAAAAACAATTTGGAGCTTAATGTATAAATCCAATGTAATTCGAAAAATGAAGTCATAAAGAAAGTCTAGAAAAAGTTTAATCGTCTAAACAATAATTTACAGTATCTGTTTGGCAGACTGTTTAGAAATCTGAAATTGCCATAGTCTCCAAACACACCATTAAAACTTCTTTCACATATAAATAAACAGTGTACAAACACGAGACAATCAATATAGGGAAAATTTTACTACAAAAATTGAAGCGTTATAGTATCTAATCTTCGTAACGAACTATCGCCTTATAGGCGTCATCAATAATTTTCTTTTAAAAAAAAAGTTCCAAAAAAGGTCATTTTTGTTCATCTTGTACACAGAATGTTACCTGTACTTGTAAATTATGTGTCTCCTGAAGGGTGATGTTGTGGAACAAGATTGCTTGGTGAAGTATTTAGGCAGTGTCCCAATTGGGAATATTGGCAGTGGCCTCATTTACCATCTTTACAAGTCTTACCTGTAAGAATAATTAGTGATATAATTATAAATCCGCCGACGTAATTTAAACTGAAGTGAAAAAAGAGAAAAAATAGGTAAAAATTTAGCCCCCGTTTGGTTATTGTTTCTGTTCCTTGATGATTCTTGTTCCTGTTCTTAAAATTTGGGGAGTAATTTGAACTATTTCCTGAATTCTTTATAAATCTGAGAAACAAAAAAAAAATGTTGATTCCTATTTAGTTTAGTCCCACAAAACTATTTTCACTACCATCCCACAGGCCACCAGACATTTAAAGGGAAAAAAAAACAAATGTTGAAACCAGACTTGTTTCTTGTTTATGTTCTCATAAATTAAAAGAAACAATTTTTGGAGAATAGTTGTTACTAAATATGTTTCTAGTTTTGGAATACTGCAGAACGGAAACAAAATTCTCATCCCATCCCAATTTATTGGATGTAGAAATAAAAAAAAACAAAAACACCATGAAAGGATGATGAAGAAGGGTATGTGTTGGCAAATTATTATATGGAGAGGGGAAAACATTAACAATCAAGCACGATGGGATCGCCCTAGAATGATCTCTGTGCCCGACCGAACGGCTATGTCCATCCTCAAACCAATATAAATTTTGAATTTTATAGTGCCTTTTTTTTTTTCGGTTTGTTTCAATTTATTAAGCATTAGAGTCGATTTCCAAGATTCTGTAAACAAACCATTGAGGGATAATATGAATTAAAACATACCACGCTTTCAGGGACTCCAGGAGGGGGAAGTGATAGATTCTTCGGAGGAGGACCCCGAAGGTGTGATCTCTTGTCGAAACGCCATTCTCCAATCTCTCCATACGTCAGCTCCCCCTGAATGATCAACAACCATGTAATTATAATGATGTTTTTTCATAAAAATTTTGAAGTTAGCCAGATACGTCTCCCACAAAAGAGAACAAAAAGGGCAGTCCAGTGCACGACGGCTCCCGCCATTGCGGGGTCTGGGAAGGATCAGATGCACGCAACCTATAGAGAGGTTGTTTCCAAGATTTGAACCCGGGAAAAGAGAACAATAGAAAAGAAAAAATTGTAATATTCAAACTCGAAGGAGCGCCCAGTTACCTTCATGTTGTAATCGCATCCATACGTGTAATGGATAATAAACCTTCTTCCAACTTCCAAATCCCATGGAGGCTGAAAGCGCAAAGAACCAAGGAAAACGGTATTTAGAATTTGGACGATATAGTGAAATACAAATACAATAGACAAATAAATATATATAGCTATAATGCAACCTGTAGCATGAAGTCTTTCCGAAGAATATGGCGTACGCCATGCAATGCAGAGGCTACTGCATATCCATACCTAAAAATATCAAAGTGAAGTTCCGCTTATATGAGCAACGGCGAAATATAATAGCATCACATAGAGAATATGCATTGAAGCTACTAACATTTCTAACACCCAGCCGAAAGCTTTATCAGTCTCGACGTCATCTTTCATCCTAAGAGACACATTCAGCCATGTAGGAGCAATTTTTTCCAGAATAGACTGCAACAGTGTACACAAACTTGAGCCAAATGCAAAAAAGATAGTCAAAGAACACAAATAAGCCAATTAACCTAGAACACAAATGGTGATAAGGTGTTCCGTTTTGAGAACGGATTTGTAAAATTTTCTTTAAAAAATATCGAGAAAAAAGTACTTAGATTTTACCCAAACCCACCATTAAGAATTTCTGACCAAAAAAAGTGGGGGTCAAGCAGAATCAAATAATGCATTTGCAGTGACAAAGGTGCCATCGTCTATATCAGAAATTAGGGTGGCGTTTGGTTAGTGTTTCTGTTTTTTCGTTTCTACTTCTAATAAATTGAAATGGGATGGGATGAGAATTTTGTTTCCGTTCCACAGTATTCCAGAACTAGAAACATCTTTAGTAACAACCATTCTCCAAATATTGTTTCTTTTAATTTATGAGAACATAGACAAGAAACACGTTTGGTTTCAACATTTAGCATTCGGGGTGGTGGTGGCCGGCGGGGGGTGGTGGGAATAGTTTTATGGGAATGAATAGGAATCAACATTTTTTTTTGTTTTTAAGATTCTTAAGGAATTCAAGAAATACTCCCAAATTACTAGGGAACATAAACGTGTTTCTGTACATTAATCCCAACATTTTGAAAGCGGGAACAAGAATCAAAGAACATAAACAGTAACCAAACGGTGCCGGGTTCTACCTTCTTGATAATAACTGGAGAATTGCCGATCGGATCAATATTTGTCACAGGACCCATTTCCTCGGGATAAAATTTCCTGATAACTTTTTCATGCTTAGCTGGTTTTATGTAGAAAAATGGGTAGGCAGCTGGATGATCTCCACGTGCCAAATTCGGCAAAGGATTTGCAAATATGTGATCAGGCTCTGCCATTAGAATGTATCTGCATCAGTCGTAGAATGTGCAAGGATTGAGACGATGGAGCACGCGATAGGAAAAATAACCGTAGTTGCCGGGAATAAGAAACTTACTCTTCCTCAATCGTTGCTTTTTCTAACCATTGCACAAATGCCCAGGGTCTGTTTAAGACAATGTAACCCTGGAAACAAAAGGAAAACAGTTCAAATTAAAGAACAAGAAATTCTTAATGCACACAACTTGGACATAATAATTGATTCTAGAGCTGAATTATGTATTGTGACATTTGACAAAGACAAGATGAGGCATCCGCCATTTTACCCCTAATGATATAAGAGTCGCCGGACCCAAAAGGTGTTAGTTCGGTTCATAAGGGGAGGTACCCCTCTTTTCTTGTCAACCAGGATTTGACTTTCTTAAGGAGCACTCCAAGAATTAAATCTTGAATTTAATTCTAAATACACCAAGCCGATGTGGGAAATGCGCCCTTAAGATCGCTCTGAGAGGTGATTAGTAGAGATGCGCGTAGGCCGACCCAAACACACCTTACCGTTTAATTAAAAAAATAAAAATATAAGTGTCTCCGGTCAGTTTTAGACAAATCATTGAAGTGCCTAATTTCATTTTAAAACACTTGGTAATACTATTTTTTCTCAATTAAAACTTTGTATCCATATTTGTGGACTTCGTTGATTCAAATGGTTTTGGCTTACTTTTTATCACAGATCAAAATCGGGGACAATAAAAAGATTATATAACTCACTACATGTACACCGAAAGAACCCGAATTTGATACTTTCTTGAAACAATCAAACTATAGCTTAGTCGAATGAATGTCCCTAGCTTTAGCGTTGGGTAGCAGTGAACGGAATTGAATTAGGATCGGATGGAGAGATGAACACTCAAAAAACTTGATTTTGTGACTTTTATGAAAATTAAAAAAATCATGAAATTTTAAAAGACTATAAATAACTCACCAAAAATACCTAATTACACAAATTTTAAGAGAATTTTAAAATTGTAAAATTTTAAAACACAACTCATCGAAAAAGTCCATTTTTTCAAATTTTATAAAAAACTCAAAATCGTAAAATTTTTAAAAGCCGCCCTCACCGAAAAGCCAGATATCACCAATTTTATGAAAAAATATAAATCGTTAAATTTTGAAAGGGTATATCTCAGTGAAGAGCCGGATTTTGTCACTTTAATGCAAAACTCAAAATCGTGAAATTTTGAAATGCCATAACTCACCGAAAATATCTGATTTTACCAATTTTATGAAAAAATAAAAATTGTGAAATTTTGAAAAGGTAGCTCACCGAAAACACTTAATTCCACTTATTTTATGAAAACTCAAGATCGTGAAATATTGAAAGACTATGGATCACCTAAAAAGTTCGATTTTGCCACTTTCATGAAAAACTCAAAATCGTGAAATTTTGCAAGACTAGCTCATCAAAAAATACTTGATTTGAACAATTTTATGGAAAAATTAAAATCGTGAAATTTTAAAAAATTATACCTCACTAAAAAAACCTAATTTCTTCAATTTTGTGAAAAACACAAAATCGTGAAATTTTACAAGGTTACCTCAACGGAAATACTTGATTTGGCCAATTTTACGAAAAACTCAAAATCATGAAATTTTGAAAGACTACATAGCTCACCGCAAATACTTTATTTCGTAAATTTTATTTTTAAAAAAAAAATCATGAAATTTTGAAAAACTATATAGCTCATCGAAAAAACATATTTCACCAGTTTTATGAAAAACTCAAAATCGTGAAATTTGGAAGTTTAAATAGCTAAACGAAAAAAACTCGATTTCGCCACATCAATGGGAAACTCAAAATGGTAAAATTTTGAACGGCTATAGCATACCGAAAAAATCAATTTTGATATTTTTATGAAAAACTCAAAATCGTGAAATTTTGAAAGTCGATAGCTCACTAAAAAACCCTAGATTTTACCATTTTTATGAATTTTGCCAATTTTAAGAAAAACAAAGAATCGTGAAATTTTAAAATGATATAGCCCACTGAAAAGCCCGATTTTGCCACTTTTATGATAAACTCAAAATCGTGAAATTTTGAAAGGATACAGCTCACCAAAAATAACCCGTTTTCGACAGATCAATAAAAAACTCAAAATCGTAAAATTTTGAAAAGTTATAGAATACCAAAAAAACGCAATTTTTATACTATTGCCCGATTTGACTATTTCTATGAAAAAAATCAAAATCGTGAAATTTTGTAAAATTATAGCTACTGAAAAAAATCGATTTCGCCAGGCCAATGAAAAACTCAAAATTATAAAATTTTGAAAGGTTATAACTCAAAAAAAATATTTGACTTCGTCAATTTTATGAAAAACACAATCGTGAAAATTTGAAAAACTATAACTCACAGAAAAAATCCGAGTTCGCCATTTTAATGAAAAACTTCAAATCGTAAAATTTTAAAAGGTTATATCATACCCAAAAAACCTAATTCTGTCACGTTTATGAAAAACTTAAAATTGTGAAATTTTAAAAAGTTAACTCACCGAAAATACTGGATTTCAACAATTTTATGTAAAACTCAAAAACGTGAAATTTTAAAATGTTATGGCTCACCGAAAACCTGAATTTGACACTTTAATGAAAAAATTAAAATTGTGAAATTTTGAAAGTATATAACTCACCAGAAAACCCCAATCTCGCCACGCCAATGAAAATTCAAAATGGTGAAATTTCGAAAGACTATAACTCACCCAAAAATATCAATTTCCTCACTTTTATGAAAACCACAAAATCGTTAAATTTCGAAAGATTCATCAAAGAAATCAGATTTCGCTAAGTCAATGAAAAACTCAAAATGGTTAAATTCTGAAAAGGCTATAGCACGCCGGAAAAATTCGATATTGATATTTTTCATAAAAACTCAAAATGGTTAAAGTTTGAAAGGCTATAGCACACCGAAAAGGAAAAAAAAAAAAATTGATGTTTTTATGAAAAACTCAAAATGTTAAATTTTGAAAGGCTTATTATAGCACACTGAAAAAACATGATTTTCTATTGTTATGAAAAACTTAAAATCATGAAATTGTGAAAGTCTATAGCCCACTGACTAAACCAGATTTTGCTACTTTCATAAAAATCTCAAAATCATAAAATTTTGAAAGTCGCTCACCAGAAAAGCCTGATTTTACCAATTTTATGATAAATTCAAAATCGTGATATTTTGGTGAGCTATATCCGAACAAGCTCGATTTCGCCACTTTTATGAAAACTCAAAATCGTGAAATTTGGAAAGTTGTAACTCACCGAGAAATATCGATTTCTCCACGTCAATGAAAACTCAAAATGGTAAAGTTCTGAAAGGATATAGCGCACACAAAAAAAAACCCGATTAATATACTTTCATGAAAAACTAAAAATCGTAAAATTTTGAAAACCTATAACTCACCGAAAAACCCATGTCACTTTTATGAAAAACTTAAAATGAAAGGATATAGATAACTTGAAAACCCAAATTTGATACTTTTAAGAAAAAAATCAAAATCGTAAAATTTTGGAAGGCTACAACTCACTAAAAAGAAACAAAGAAAAAAAATAAAAAAACCCCGATTTTGCTACTACTATGAAAACCTCAAAATCGTGAAAATTTGAAAAGTTATAACTCGCCAAAAAAGCTGGATTTAACATCTTTTATGAAAAACTAAAAATTATAAAATTTTTAAAGGTTATAACTCACCAAAGATATCTGATTTTGTCAATTTTATGAAAAACTTTCATGAAAAAAACAAAATCATGAAATTTTGGAAGGCTAAATTTTTTTTTTTATGCTTTGATAAAACTAAAAATTGTGAAATTTTGAAAGGCTATATAGCTCACCGAAAACCCGTAGCTCACTGAAAAGCCCGATTATGCCACTTTTTACGAAAAATTCAAAATTGTGAAATTTTAAAAATAGTTCTCGTCAAAATCCCGATTTCGTCACTTTTACGAAAAACTCAAAATCGTGAAATTTTTGAAATATTATCTCACTGAAAAAGCCCGATTTTGCCAATTTTGTGAAAAAAATCAAAATCGAAAAAATTTTGAATGTTGTAGCTCACCGAAAATACTTGATAACTCGATCTTGCCAAATCAATGAAAAACCATAAATGGTGAGAAATTGAAAGGTGCTCAACTGCTCACTGAAAAGGCCCAATTTTGCCACTTTGATAAAAAAACTCGAAATCGTGAAATTATGAAAAGCCATAGCCCGTTGAAGAAACCCGATTTCGTCCGGTCAAGGAAAAACTTAAAATGGTTAAATTTTGAAAGGCATAAAACATGGAAAAAATTCCAACTTTTATACTATGAAAAACTCAAAATCATAAAAACTTTAAAGCCTATAGTCCATTGACAAAACCAAAGCTTGCCACTTTTATAAAAACACAAAATCGTGAAATTTTGAGAGTTTATAGCATGCTAGAAAAGCCAGATTTAGACAATTTTATGCAAAACTCAAATCGTGAAATTTTAAAAAGTCATAACTCAATGAAAAAAACACAATTTCGTCACTTTTATGAAAAACTCAAAGTCGTAAAATTTTTAAAGAATATAACTCATTGAAAAAATACGATTTCGCCGCATTAATGAAAAACTCAAAATGGTGAAATTTTAGAAGACTATAGCACACCGAAAGAACCCAGATTATGATACTTTTGTAAAAAAAACTTAAAATCGTGAAATTTTAAAAGTCCTTACTGAAAAAACATGATTTGCCACTTTTATAAAAAAAAACTCAAAATCGTGAAATTTTGAAAAGATACAACATACCCAAAACCCAAATTTGATGCTTTTAAAAACAATCAAAATTATGAAATTTGGAAACCTATAACTCACTGGAAAAAAAAATCATATTTCACCACTTTTATGAAAAACTCAAAATCATGAAATTTCGAAAGGTTAGCACACCCAAAAAAATCGATTTGGCTACGTTAGTGAAAACTCAAAATGGTGAAATTTTGAAGAAAAACAACCCAATTATGATACTTTTATGAAAAACTAAAAATCGTCAAATTTGAAAACCACAGCTCACCTAAAACCCGAATTTGATACTTCTATGAAAAAATCAAAATTATGAAATTCTGGAAGGCTATATAGCTTACTGAAAAAAAATTCAATTTCGTATTTTTATGAAAAATTCAAAATTGTAAAATTGTGAAATGTTTTACCTCACTAAAAATACTTGATTTTGCTAATTTTATGAAAAGCTCAAAATTGTGAAATTTTGAAAGGTTATTGAAAATCTAACTTCGTCACTTCTATGAAAAAACTAAAAATCATGAAATTTTGAAATTCAAAATTAATAAATTTTGGAAGGCTTATAAATCACTGAAAAAAATTCAACTTCAAATTTTTATGAAAAATTCAAAATCGTAAAATTGTGAAATGTTATACCTCACTGAAAATACTTAATTTCACTAATTTTATGAAAAATTCAAAATAGTGAAATTTTGAAACGTTACTGAAAAGTCTGATTTCGTCACTTCTATCAGTTCTATGAAAAACTAAAAATCGTGAAATTTTAAAAGAATATAGCTAACCGAAAAAGCTCGATTTGCTATTTTTATGAAAAATTCAAAATCTTAAAAATTTGCAAGGCTATAGCTCATCGAAAATACTTGATTTGGTCAAGTTTAAAAAAACTTAAAATCGTAAAATTTTGAAAGATTATATAGTTCATCAAAAATAAATGATTTCACCAATTTCAATAAAAACTCTATCGTGAAATTTTAGAAGAATATAGCTCACCGAAAAAACACGATTTTGCCACTTTTATGAAAAAATCATTATCGTGAAATTTTGAAAGGCTGCTCACCGAAGAATCCCAACTTCACCAAGTCAATGAAAAACTCAAAATCGTAAAATTTTTAAAAGCTATATAACATACGAAGAAAAAAACGATTTTTATACTTTTACAAAACAAACTCAGAATCGTGAAAATTTGACATGCCCGATTTCACCACTTTTATGAAAAACTCAAAATTGTAAAATTTTGAAACACTATAACTTACCGAAAACACCCGATTTCTCCAATTTTATAAAAAAAAATTTAAAATTGTGAAATTTTTAAAGGCTATAGCTCACAAAAAACACTCAATTTCGTCACTTTTATGAAAAACTCAAAATCGTAAAATTTGTAAGGAACTCACCGAAAATACTTAATTTCCCCAATTTTATGAAAAACTAAAAATCATGAAATTTTAAAAGGTTTATACCTCAATGAAAAGCCCAATTTCGTCACTTTTATTAAAAACTCAAAATTGTGAAATTTTTAAAGTTTATAGCTCACCTCATTGTGGCACCTTTAGATCACACATCGAATCGCGAACAATTAAAGGGTTATAACAAACTAAAAATACCATTTTCACTACCTGTCACAAATCGAAATCGGAGGCGATAACAGGGTCATAATTCATGAAAAGAATCATTCTCCCTCTTTTTCATCACAAATAGAAATCTGCAATGCTATCAAGGTTATAGTCCACGAAAAAGACCATTTTCCATTCTTTTGAACACACATTGAAATCGGAGACAATAACAAAGTTACATAAAAACCATTTTCGCTACTTTTAATGATAAATCGAAATCAGTGATGCTAACAAGATTATACCTCACGAAAAAGACCATTTTTGCTTCTTTTGATCACATGAGGGACAATAACAAAGAAACACTCACAAAAGGCCATTCTCGCAATTTTTTTATCACAAATCGAAATCGGAGAAAAAAACAATGTTACAAAAAAAGCCCATTTTCGCTACTTTTGATCACAAACCAAAATCGGGGACAACAATAAGGTAATTGCTCACTAAATGGACCATTCCACTACTTTTGATTACAAATCCAAATTCAAGATGATAACATCGTTATATAGCTCATGAAGAAAATCATTTTCGCTACTTTTTATCACAAGTCGAAATAGGGAACAATAACATGGTTATACTTATAGCTAACAAAAAAATCCCATTTTGGTAAGTATTGATCACACATCGGAATCGAGAAGGATAACAAGGTTATAGCCCACTAAAAACACTATTTCCCTGCTTTCGATCACAAACTGAAATTCAGGACAATAACAGTGTTATAGCCCACTAAAAAGACCATTTCCGCTACTTTTGATCACAAACCAAAACCGCTATTATAACAGCAAAAAGTTTATAACTAAAAAGACCAATACCGCTATTATTGATCATAAATCAAAATCGAGGACACATAATGTTACAGTCCATTAAAAGACCATTTTCGTTACTTTTGGTCACAAACCGAAATTGGGATAATAAGGTAAATTACTCACTAAAATGGCCATTTTGGTACTTTTGATCACAAACCGAAATCCGGAAAAATAAAAGGGTTATTGCTCACTAAAAATACCATTTTCCCTAATTTTGATCACAAACCAAAACCGGACAATAACAAGATCATAACCCACTAAAAATACAATTACCACAACTTTTGATCACAAACCGTAAGCGGGGACAATAACATGATTATAACCTACTAAAAAGACAATTACCACTAATTTTGATCACAATCCGAAAGCGGGACCACTAACAAGGTTATATACTTATATATATATCCTCAAAAAGGACCATTTTCCCCTAATTTCGATCACAAACCAAAATTGGGATATCAAGGTTGTAGCTCACTACAAAAACCCATTTTCGCTACCTTTGACCATAAACCTAAAAAGGGGACAATAAAAAAGTAATAGCCCACTAAAAAGACCATTTTCGTTACTTTTGATCACAAACCAAATCGAGGAAAATAATAAGTTATAGCAAACCAAAATACTGTTTCCCCAAATTTGATCACAAATCGAAATTGGGACCAACAAGGTTATCGATCCGTTACAAGACCATTTCCGCTACTTCTGGTCAAAACCAAAATCGAGGACAATGAAAAGGTTGTACCTCACTAAAAGGACCACTTACTCTACTTTGATCACAAATCAAAATCGGAAGCACAATAACTAGGTTATAGATAAAAAGACCATTTCAGCTAATTTTGATCACAAACCAAAATCGGGGATAATAACTAGGTTATTGCTTACTAAAAAAACCATTTTGGCTACTTTTAATCACAAACCGAAATGGGGGAACATTACAAGGTCATAGCCCACTATAAAGACCATTTCCCCTAATTTTGATCACAAACAACAATCAGAGACAATAACAAGGTTATAACTCACTAAAAATACCATATAAATACCATTTATGCTACTTTTGATGACAAAACGAAATTGGGGACAATAGCAAGGTCATGACTCACTAAAAAGGCCATTTCCACTAAAAAGATTATACCTCACAACCGAAATCAGGAAAAACAACAAGATTATACCTCACTAAAAAGACCATTTCGCCTAATTCCAAGCACAAACCAAAATCGAGAATAATAACGAGGTTAATGCACACTAAAAAGACCATTTCCACTACTTTTTCGATCACAAACCGAAATCAAAGACAATAACAAGGTTATAACTAACTAAGAAGACCTTTTTTGCTAGTTTTGATCACAAACCAAAATAGGTAAAAATAACAAGGTTATGGGCCACCAAAGAGTGCATTTCCGCTACTTTTGATTACAAACCAAAATTGGGGACAATAACAATGTTATAGTCCACTGAAAAAACCATTTCCCGAAAATTTGATCACAAAAAACAAATCGAGGACAATAAAAGGGTTCACTAAAAAAAGTATCTCCGCAACTTTTGATCACAAACCGAAATGGGGGACAATAGCAAGGTCGTAAGAAGACCATTTCTGCTACTTTTGATCACAAACCAAAATCCGGGAAAATAAAAATGTTATAGCTCTGCTCAATAAAAAGACCGATTCCACTAATTTGATCACAACCGAAATCGGCAACAATAACAAGTTTTTAGCTCACTGAAAAGACCATTCTGTGACTTTCTATCACAGACCGAAATCAGGGAGGATAACAAGGTTATTGCTCACTAAAAAGTTCCACTAGTTCAAATAAAATACTGAAATCGGGGCCAAAGAGCAAGGTTACAGCTCACTAAAAGGGCCATTCAGGCTACTTTTGATCACAAACCTAAATTTGAGACAATAACAATGTTACAGCTCACTAAACTGACCATTTCGGATAATTTTGATCACAAACTGAAATCAGGGACTATAACAACGTTATACACCTCGCTAAAAAGACCAGTTTTGCCATAATCAAAATCGGGGAATATAACAAGGTTATATAGCTCATTGAAAAAAACATTTCCAATCATTTTTATCATAAACCAAAATCAGGGATAATAGCAAGATTATAGCTCACTGAAAAGACTATTTCCGCCAGTTTTGATCAAAAATTGAAATCAGGCATGCTAACATGGCTATAACTCAATGGAAAGGCCATTTCCGCTACTTTTGATCACAAACCGAAAACGAGGACAACAACAAGGTTATATAGCTGGCTAAAAAGGAATTTTTTGTTACTTTTGATCACAAACTGAAATTGCGGACAATTACAAGGTCATTACGCACTACAAAGAGCATTTTGCTATTTTTTTTTATCAAAAATCGAAAGATGAAATAAACAATCCTTCTAGTACATGCTATTTTTTAGCTTAATGGGCACCATCCCTTGGTCTATCTGACTATTATCAATTTCCTCTAGCAACTAGCAGAGCCTTGATCTATTTTTGTACATGGTTGATGCGCCTTGCATCCTTTTCATATCATTCTTTCTTACCACGCAAAAAATCAATTTATATTAGTGTCTCTATGCACGGGTAATTCGCTAACATCTAATATGTTATCCTCTAATTTTTCATTTTTTAAAAATCATACAATTTATCTCGATAATGTGAAGTTATTTTTTCAAGAACACACAAAGCAGTGTCCTGTAGCATGAATGCTTAATCATGCACATGACGTAGATGAAAGCTAAAGATTCCCTTATTCTATTTTAAGGATAAGCTCAAACTTATATCCCATTTGACCTTGAGGGGAATATAGAATTATAACTCGAGTTAGAAGAATAATTTTTTTTAATTAGACAAATTAATCCCGTTAATGTGCAGATAATTTTTAAGAACATGTGAAGCATTATCCTGTAGGATGAATGCTTAATCATGCACATGATGTAGATGAAAGCTGAAGATTCCCTTATTCTATTTTACGGATAAGCTCAAACTGATATCCCCTTTGACCTTGAGGGGAAGATAGAATTAAAGCTCGCGTTAGAAGAAGATTAAGGACAACAAAGAGAATAGAGGACCCATCAGATGCAACAAAGATGAAAGAATTAGGTAAAGAAATATTTGCTCCCAACTCCCATGAATTTCTTCCAATGAACTGGTATTGATTGGCGAATCAGTTAATTCACGAACTTAGCTGTATCGGTTGAACCTACGGCATCTGTGTAATTGTCTCTACCTACCAGTTATCTATAAAAAGATCAGGCTGTACTTTTTCTACAATCAATGAAGATAATTTTGTCTCTGATTTCGTTATTCTCATCCCTTTGTTTCATTTGGTTGGGAATCCAATTACCATTTCATGCCTAAAACAGAGAAGATTGCCAAGTTCAAAGGTAATACTCCAAACTGAAAACCATTCAAATCAAGGATTTAATCATGAATACACCAGGCCGATGTGAGGCAGTGCGCCCTTAAGATCGTCCGGTAAGATGATTAGTCAAGGTACACGTAATCTAGCCCGAACCAAATAACATCACCATTTAATGGTGCATAACATTCCAGGAAATGAATGCTACTTAAGCAAAGGCTTATACATGAAATTAGTGAAATATGCAAACAAATTGCTAAACTAAACATACTTGCAAGTAAGCCAATAGAAATTCAAAACAATGACTGAATGGAAAAACAAATTCACCTGATCCAAACCATCTGGAAGATAATCAACCACCATAGTTGGAATTTCATCCATCAAATTATCAGGATTTCCCGAATGCAGAACCCGAGTAAACCCTCCCATACCTGATCCAGGCAAATCCTTCACCCTCTTATACCAATAATACATAATCCGACACTGCCATTTGCTATACGGCGCATCAGTCGCCGTCAGAGCGACATGGAACCTCGCATTTGAGGTCGCCTCCTCCTCCCGCTTACTAACAATGGGATCAAACGACAAAGAATCATCCGATCCCCATTTATCCGAACTCGAAGCTCTGTTGTGAATCACTATGGTTACCAAATTATACGTTGCGAAGAAAAACCCTAATGCCAGAATAACCAGAAGAATCGGCGACACTCGGCCGATGCTCTTCCGACCGATCATCGTGTGGAAAGTGAAATCAAACGAAAAACCCTAAATTTTTTAACGAATTTGCTCAGTAATCGACGACCATGAACAAGTTCTAGCGATCAAACATTATGATCTTCATGAACTCCTCCTCCAGGTCGAACACACCATTGATTTCATGAATCGAAACCGATATACAGAACGTAAATCCAGAAAGTTTTCAACGCTTAAGGTCGTCAAGAAAAATATTAAAGGAAGGGTTAATTACTTTTTATACCCCAATATTTTATTTTATTTTATTTAACCCCTTTCACTTTTATTTTATCCCCTTCTACTTATAGTAGAATCAGAATATTGGTGAATATGCTAAAAATTGGAAATTAATTTTTTAGTGAATAAAATGAACAAAATTATTTGTTATATTAATTTTATCTTATTATCATTTTTATTCAAGAATTAAAAAAAAAAAAAAAAAAAAAAATGAAAAAAAAAATTATATTTATTTTAATATCGTCTTCTTAATTTTTAAAAATAAATTTTAAATAAAAATAAAAATAAGTAATTCATTTTACACTTTTTAAATAAAATAATATTTTTTCTGTTTAATTAAAAAATAAAATATCAAAATTAAACTACAACAGTGATGTGTAAATTTTTAAAAATTAAGGGGGTCAAATAAAATAATATCAAAATACAAGGGGGCTCTAACCATTAAATTAACTTCGTTTGTTGCTGCCTTCATTGTGGTGCGTCTTTAACTAATATACCATGGATAATAGTTTGGCCAAATTTGCGTACACCAATAATTATAGTGATATTTTCTAGATATATTTTTGTATTAAAATTGAAAAATAATTTATGTTAACTGTTAATGGACTTAACCCACTTGATCCATTAAAACAAAATTCTAACTCTCACTTCCCCTATAAATATTTGTGTATGACGTTGTATTCTTTGTCTCCTCTTTATAAATCGATATATTGTTAATGTTTCTCATTTCTCAATTATCTTAACATGGTATCAAGAATAAGTATTTCTTAAACCTATTTTCTTTAAACATTTTTTTCGAAACCCTATACCTTCCGTTGTCGCCTTCTTTTTTTCTCCCGTGATTTTCGTCGCTGCTACAGGCTTCATCACAAATCCGATATCAATAACCACCACACAACCATCTTCATCTTGCAGAGACGAACACAACGCCCCCAAAATCACCGTCACCGGAGTATCGACACGCCTCCCACAACTTGCAGTACCACCAAGATTGGGCATCACTGATTTTGGTCCCTACCGTCTCAACCAGGGCTCCAGATCCATCTCACAATACATCATCGAAATCGTCTCGACGAAACGATTCCAACGACGCAAAAATCAACCCGATCCGACTTTTCATGAGCCCATACACGTGGCATCAGTGTCTCCGCAGGTAGATCTATGCACCGACAATCTCAGACTATGTCACCTACTACGTCAGCCCTAATTAACGCCCAATCAACGCCACATCAGCGTTGACCTGCCACATTAGTTGCCATCTTAGCGCCACGTCACCGCCCTACTGACAAGTCACTGATTTATTTGCGGTAATTTTCCTTGGACCAGTACAGACCTTTTTTTATCGGTTTTCTGCAAACTTATATCGGGTCCTGCGATTTTTGGACGTTCTGATTCTGTTTCTGGCCTCTATTTTATAGTTTGAGGCTCACAGAATATACTTTCTGTTATATTCGTGTGGTTCCTATACCGGTTCACCCGTTTTTCACCCGGTTCTTGAAGATTTAATATCGATTCCTGGACAATTTCAGCATTCCGGATCTATCTGTGATATTCGTTTAATCAAATTCGGATCATACAATATAATTCCCTTTATATTGTTGATTCGGTTTATCATGAAAATTTGATCGGTTCAAGGAGCTCTCAATCAGTTCTTCACGAGTATAGACCAATTCCCAACCAATTTCAGCATTCTGAATCCATCCATGACAGGAGTTTCTCCCAGGTTCAACAACGACGTCTGTGCGTTCTTCGGTCATTATCAATGCCAAAGAGAGTTCAGATCTTGTCTCCACTACTATTACCATGTCTATTGCAGATTTTGTTTCACTCATCCATCATATCTTTGCCAAAAATGGTACAAACTTTTCCCCTACTCTCTCACTTATTATAGGTAACTCTTTTTATTCTTTGATTCTGCATGTTGTAATCATATGTGTTGGCCCAATAAGCTACCCAAGAGGGGGGGTAAATTGGGCAGTATTAAAAATTATTAGAATATAACACTTAAAAAATCAAATAATTAATATTATCTTAAAATTAATTATTATATTTTATAGCAGCGGATTATGTGTTATCAACTAGGTGCACACCCAAACAACAAAATATAAACAATATAAATAATGCAGCACACAGAAATTGATAGTTCACCAAGCTACTATTGGTTAATTCAGTTCCCCGAGCCCCTCGGAGAGTTACACCCACTTAACTCAAGATCCCTTTAAATGTAGGAACCAAACTCTCACAATGATTCTTTTCGCAGACTCATAATCAACCTTTACAATTCTTTTTCACAGGTTAAGGAATAACCTCTATCTTTTTACCAGGCGGAAGATTAACCTAATTCTATTACAAGGAGAATCACGACTTCATTCTTTTTATACCGCAGGCTCAAGAATTAAACCTCACACAAACACACATCAAATATTCTTTTACTCGGTAAGGATTAAACCGTTATAATTCACTCACAATTCTATAAATGAATAATTAAAACCTAATCTTTTTATACTCTAAGCCAATATCAAAACCTCAATCTCTTTACCGGAAGAGATTGAAACCAGTTACCTCTGATTAGACACTCTTAATAGTATCTAATCCGCACACAACTCACCAATTACAAAAATTAATAAATTCTTCACACTCGGAGCTTCTATCACCTCAGATTAATTAATACTCAATTAATGTCCCAAAACTAGTGATAGAAATAAAGTGAGAAAATTCAAAATCTGATTTTAAACAAAAAAAACGAGTAGCAAGCAATTTAGCACATAATCATATTTTCTAAATAAATTGTTTCAAAAAATATTTTTCAATAAAAATTCAGAAAACAATTTCAAAGATCAACTTTCAAGAAAATAATAATAATAATAGCAAATAAGCAAATAACTTAGAACAATCTCACCAGAAATCCACCGAAAGAATAATGATTAGAATAACAATGACACTTCAGATTAGTAGTAGCAATAATTCACAACAAATGTTTTTCAACAACAAATCTCAAGAAATACCTCACAATGCACTCAGTATGATTTTAGAATGATAACTTTCTGAAAGCTCATGAACTGAATAACTCTTCAATTTTGATTGATTTGGATTATTAGATTTTTTAAACCTAAAAAACGCAGGTTTATTTATAGGGGTTTATAGCAAGCCCTCTAACGGGTAGTTACCATATATCATGACAAATAATTACTCCATAAGCCCCCTTTATTTATTAAGACTCAATCCTGGTATAATTCACTTAAATATATCTTTTAAAACATTCAATTTAATCCCTCAAACTTTTACTAAATCTCAATTAGATAAAATAAAAAGAATTACATATACCAAATTGAGAGACATTTAAAATACTTGGACTATATCTATAAGAATATTCAAATAGGAGTATCATATCTTAAATATATACATATCCTTAAGATATTTCAATCAAATAAACAAATAACGGCTAGTTAATGACTAGTTTTTTAATAAAATCCAAAATTCCTCAAAACCTAAAACAGGCCATTGGTTGACCGACCAACACCCACTGGTCGACCGCCCAATTCAGGACATAGCCTAAGCCAAAAACCATTCGTCCATCGGTCAACTGCCCAACCTTTATCTGTCGACCGAACGATACAGAGACTTTCACAAGTCGACCTACATGTCGACCTAACAATCCAGAGAATTCATCCTCTAAGCACAGGTCGACTTACCGGTTGACCGAACGATTCAGAGAAATCCATAAGTCGACTCACCTATCGACCGAATGATACAAAAAGTTAGTATTATAACCTTAGGTCGACTTATCAGTCGACTGACCATTACTGGAACACTTATCTCAATTCGATTTTAATTCATTTTCTTCGACATTTTTGTCCCTTTAATTGATTTCTTTTCTCGGTTAGCTCCACTAAATTCTTAAATTCAATTTTAATTAATTATCAATGTTTCTTTTTCAATTACACATAAGAGCAAATAATTTAACTAATTAGGATCTTATAAAAAATACACATATTTGTAAAAAATATTTTGTGTCGTGTATGATCCTAATCGAGAATCATCAAGAATAAAAATTTAGCCTGAGTTGTTTTCTCTAGGTTCTTCAATTTCTTCAAACTCTTAGTAGCCGTCATCTTTGTCAGTCTCTTTAGTATTTAGCATCAATTTCAACTTCTTCATGATAATATCTTCATTAGAATTAATAAACTGAAATACTCAATAAAATCGTTAGTTTCACCAAAAACATCATCATTTAATTGTTCATCAAAATCATAGGATCAACAATATGACATCTGATTCTATTTCTTAAACTCTTCGTATCTCTCGACATATCATTTTTTGGGACCATCAAATGTTTTCTTCCTTACAGTCATTTGACATGTCAACCATCACCAACTCTAGATTCTTTACTAATCCATCCATTGAGTTATTTTCTGAGGATAGAGTTCCAGACACTGTTAAGTCTACTCCAACATCACCAATTGAGCCCAGTCCTGCCCCTTACGCTGAGTCCATCCCAAAACCACCAACTGAACCCATTTCAGAACCACCAGCTGATCTCACTCCTCCAACCCCAACGACTATACCTGAGACTTCTCCTATGGTCGATAATTTTATACCGACTGCCTTTGAGACCCACGCTCTAGATCACCCCCGTCGTTCTACTAAGGTAATTCAGTGCCCTCCTTATTTTACTGATTTTCATTATTTTTTTACTATATTTCATCTGCATGAGTCTCAATTCTATAAGGAGGCTAGTACTAATCTTCTTTAGCAGAAAGTAATGGATGAAAAACTTCAGACTCTAGCCAAAACTCATGTCTGGGGTATTGTTGATCTATCCTCTGGAAAAACTCCTATTGGTTGCAAATAGGTGTTTAAGATTAAGATGTTTTTTTATGTCTCTATTGACCAATAAAAAGCTCGACTTGTTGCTAAGGGTTTTGCTCAGGAATATGGCATTGACTATGAAGAGACATTTACTTCAATAGCAAGGTTCACATTTGTCCGTACACTTCTTGTCATCGTCGTCATTCGAAAATAGACTCTCTTTCAAATGGATGTAAAAAATGCATTTATCAATAACGATCTTCTTGAGGAAGTCCATATGCATACCCCTCCCAGCTTACCTGCCCCTCAAAATAAAGTTTGTTGTCTTCGACGCGCCCTATATAGTTTGAAACAAGCTCCACGTGCCTAGTTCGCCAAATTCAGCACTATCATTCATCAATTTGGGTTCACACCTAGTGCTCATGATTCGGCTCTGTTTATTCGTCATATTGCTAACAATATTATCCTTATTTTATTATATATGGATGACATGGTTATTACTGGAGATAATCTACACGGTATTTCTGAACTCAAAAGGTTTCTCAGTGGACAATTCGAGATGAAAGATCTTGGCGTGCTTACCTATTTTCTTGGTCTTGAAGTCTTATCTAGTTCATTTAGATATTTTCTCTCTCATGCCAAATATGCCTCGGATCTCCTTCCCAAGGCTGAGATCACTGATTCAAGCACTGCCACTACTTCTCTCGAGCCGAACATCAAACTTACTCCACTCGATAGTTCACCTCTTCAAGATGCTACTATATATCGCTAGCTAGTTGGAAGACTTGTATATCTTACTGTCATTCGCCCTGACATTGCATGTGCCGTTCATCAGATCAGCTAGTTCTTGTCTACTCATCGAACCACCCATTACACGGTTATTCTTCGCATTCTCCGGTATATCAAAGGTACCTTATTTCATGGATTTCATTTCTCAACTCAATTTGGTCTCATCTTACAAGCTTATTCTGATGCCGATTGGGCTAAAGACCCCACCGACAGACGTTCAACCATTGGTTATCGTTTCTTCTTGGGTAACTTTCTCATTTCCTAGCGTAGTAAGAAAAAACTGCAGTTGCTTGCTCCAGCACTAAAGTTGAATATCATGTCATGGCTGATGCAACTCAAGAACTTTTCTGGCTTTGATGGCTACTCACTGACATGGACATATCTTATTCTACTGCCACTGCCCTATACTATGACAATAGTAGTGTTGTTTAAATCGCTCACAATGATGTCTTCCACTAGCGTACAAAATACATCGAGATTGATTACCACTTCATCCGTTATCACATTCTCCAAAGTACGATTCGTCTGCAATTCATCAGTTCAGCCGATCAGGCAGCAAACATTTTTACTAAGGCTCATCCATCAGGACGTTTTCACTCTCTGGTTTCCAAACTCAAGTTCACCTCCCATTTACCGTCTTGAGTTTGATGGGGGGATACTAATGTAATAATGGGCTTGACCCACTTGGCCCATTAGGACAAAACCTTAACCCCCACTTCTCCTATAAATATTTGTGAATATTGTTGTATTCTTTGTATCCTTTTCATAAATCAATATATTATTAATGTTTCTCACTTCTCAATTATCTTAACAAATAGAAATTTTAAAATAATCTTAAATTTTGATTTTTTGTTTTAAACTAAAACGGCAAAAATAAAATTTTAGATTTTAATTTAACCGACAAATATTAATTTTTGGTTTCAAACTAAAGCGTAAAAATTGAAATTTAAAATTATCCAATTAAAGTAAATAAATCAGATCAACTTGAATCTAAATTAAACTAAAATATATATAACTTCAAAAGATCCCTTATTTACTGGTTTCCTCCTAAAATAGGATTGCTTAAACTTAACATGGATGAAAGCACCAAAGGTGATCTTGGGAAATGAAGATTTGGAGGTCTGCTTAGAGACAATCTGGGAACGTGGAAGATGGGCTATTACAGATGTATTAACACTTGTATAGTTTTGGAAGCAGAACTCAATAGTCTTGTCATGGGAATCAAATTTTCAACTAGCAAAGACTACCCTAGAGTGCAAGTTGATAGGTGAATTTTATCTATCTATTTTCAAACCAAATTTGGTAGTTTTCTAGTATTTTTATTAAGTTTTAATTTGTTTTTATTTATTTTTATTCAAAACAGGGGTTAGGAGCGAAAACGGTTGAAAAATGAGAAAAGCGGTGGAAAAAACGATCAAGATGATCAAATATTCAAAGCAGCAGTTTCACCACTGCAATGGTCATTCCACTGCTACAGCGGTGAAATAACAGAGAGTTCCCTAAGTTCTGTTTGCTCACTGCTGTAGCGGTGACAAAGGAGAAAGCCTACCGACATGCCCACCGTGGCAGCGGTCATTGGCCACCTGTTTTAGGATATTTTCTAGATATTTTGTTTATTCCCTTTTTGTTACCATTCGTTTCCATTGTTCTTAGAAC
The DNA here is from genome assembly GCA_016647705.1 of Eucommia ulmoides. Lineage (NCBI taxonomy): Eukaryota > Viridiplantae > Streptophyta > Magnoliopsida > Garryales > Eucommiaceae > Eucommia > Eucommia ulmoides. The sequence continues at coordinate 45,964,301 of CM028340.1, read as the reverse complement.
ACCTAGGGAGTATTTTTGGAGTGTTCTAAAGGAGCTCTCAACCAACCAAAAGGAGGAACATATTTGGAGAAGAGGAAACAAGATCGAAGCGGTTTTTACGAACGTCACCTTCAGATAACAACTATTCTCCCTTGTTTCTCTCTTTATTCTTAACTTCTTTTTGGTTGTTTGAACATGTATATATTGTTTTTCATTGAATATATGGTTATGGTCATGAGCTGAATATTGATTATCTATGGGATTGATGTAGTTTATTAATATACGTCATTTGTTTAATCTTTGTTTCGTTATCAGTTGTTCTTGTATATTCGATTGTGTTTCCTGTTCTTCTTCATTTATATGCTTGTTTAGATATATTGAGAAATCAGGGTTTGACACTCGGGAGAAGTAGCCCCGAATTCGAACTAGGGTTTAAACACAACGTGACGATCTAATGACCCGAGAGGGCGTTAGAAAGTATGCAATTCGTGAGGTTGAGGCGAGACTTATGTAACCAAGTATCGTATAGACGTTCGAGGGGACTTCGGCATTAATGCGAAGTCACATATTCATTCACTTTACACTCAGGAGAGGTGGTGAGTGAGTTTTTGATATCTAGATTGTCAGATAGATTTGAACACCGTTATTGTAAACTAAATTGGATCGAACATGTATACGTAAACGAAATTAATCCCTAGATAATTTATTCTCATATAATATATTTAGTATTATAGTTTAATTAATTATTAATTTAGTATATTATTTATAAAAACAAAAATCTAATTTTTATCGCCTAAATAAAGTTCGGTTATGATAATTGCGGTAATTAGCGATAATTTAATCTAATCCCTGTGGATACAACAACCCTTCTTATTCACTATTTTATAAAACTTGACCCGCACACTTGCAGTGAAAGTAGTGACGTAATTTCGCACTACCACAAGTTGAAATTGATTTAATGATGCTGTTACCTTGATTCAAAACCCGTGCCCAAAAAATCACAGATTTAAGGAATAAATTGAAGAATATGAAAGGTTGCTTCTGTTAAATAACTACAACATTCAGTTCGCCTTTTGTGAGACTAACCGCTGTGTTGATATTTTGGCAAAAAGAGGAGCCAATGAAAATTGTAGTCTCAAGATTCTTGCAACGTCAACTACGGATTTTGAAGGCATTCTCTTCCAAAAAATGGATAAAAGGACCTTTGAGATGTGCCTAGAATTTTAGTTTCTTTCTAATTTTGCTTCTTTCCTATTTTAAACTTTTCCATTTAACAAAAAAAACATTATAATAATAACTTAAATTAACCCAAGTGAAATTATAATGGGGAAAAGTACAATTTAGACCATCTAACTATTGACACATTTCTAAGTGGTCCCTCTAAATTTAAACGTTTCATTTCAAACCCTTTACGTATCATAACATTTCTAAATGGTCCCTCCGTCGGGAACAGAATCTCAGGGGTAAAATGATCTTTTCACGTTTTAATTTTTTTTTAATCATTTTTAATATAATATATATATATATATATATATATATATATATATATATTTTTTTATTTTTTTTTTATTTCTCTCCCTCCCTCCCCTTCCTCTCTCTCTCTCTCCCTCCTTCCCTCTCCCCCACCACCTCTCTTTCCCTCTCTCTCTTCCTCCCCTTCCCCTCTCCCCTTCCCACCCCACCCCCCCCCCCCTGTTATGGGGGTGATTCCACCCCCTGCAACAGGGGGTGAAAACACCCCATTCCACCCCTTGTTCCAAGGGATGCCACCCCCGTAATAAGGGGTGGTTTCACCCCCTGAAACAGGGGGTAGGGTGGGGTGGGGTGGGGTGGGAGGGAGAGAAGGGGAGGAAGGGGGAGAGGAAAATGGAGATGGCGGAGGAGAGGGAAAGAAGAAGAGGGAAGTGGCAGAGAAAGGGAGGTGGCGGGAGAGAGAGAGGGAAATGAGAGGAAGAGAGAGAAATTAAAAAAAATATATATATTAAAAATTATTAAAAAATTAAAAAAAAAAGAAGTAAAAAGACCATTTTGCTCCCTGAGATTCTATTAGTTTTAACAGAATCTCTAACGGAGGGATCATTTAGAAACGTTATGATACATAGAAGATTTGAAATGAAACGTTTAAACTTAGAGAGACCACTTAAAAATGTATCAATAGTTAGAGGGTCTAAATTGTACTTTTCTCAATATAATATAATTAACAAACTAATCCAACCAAAATAAAATAAAATTAATAAACTAAAATCCACCAAACCTAAATAAACTCAACCCAACTGAACATAATTAAACCCAATTAAACTTAATAAAACAAATATTATTATAAACCCAATCAAACCCAAAATATGCCAACAAGGTATTGCTTAGTGTCAAATATGGCACAGGTAGAGCATCTGTGCTAAAATAGCACAAATGATCCAACAGTTGTTGAAGCCTATTTTTCTTCAAAAATGCTAAAAAATGGAATGACACAACATCTCCAACCGCATTTTGAGATGTGAGAGTCCGCCAAGCCCAAAATCCCTTACAATGTATATATACAATTTGACCCCTCCTGTTTTGACATTTATTTATTTCAACCCCTTGTTTTGGTAAAAATAAATTTTAGAAGGAAATACCTTCCCAATTTAATTGGATTGGTGCAATATTTGTAATGGAAAAGTGGCTCTCCTTTGTAATTAACAACGTAAATGAGAGTATTTATAATGTTAAATTAACTAGGAAATTTATTAATTGGACAACTGCCAAACGGTAATCTTCCCGAGATACGTACATCTGTATTCTGATTTTTACATGTCAGGTTGGTCCCACAAAACAATTCAAATTTCAAATCGTATTGCCAGTGGACCTGCTTTGGACAACAATCTCGTGCCGGACTAAATGTACATACCATATTTAGATAAATCAATCATTAATTGAATATTTAATGCGAAACGGTAACAAAGGTTTTTTAGTAAAATTTATTTTAAAAATTATATTATTCGCAATTGTCATTTTAGATGTCACCGCAAAAGGTGTGTCCGAATTAATTTACGCGCACCTCAATTAATCACTCCACCGAATGATCTTAAAAATGCACTCTAGCATATTGACCTCGTGTATTTAAAATTAAATTTAATATTTAATTTTCGAAGGGTTCTCATAGCACTCAGCAATATATATATATTATTTTAAATATATTTATTTTTTAAAAATATATATTCTAGGTTGTCCAAACATGGTCCTACACAGTTTAGATTAATGGGCCCACCCCTCATGTGGATCCCCACATATAAAGGCCTCACTATAAAATTGAATCAAATGGACCATTTTTTGTCTCTAATAACGTTGTACTTCTCTCTCTCTCTTCTCTCCGGCGACTTTCTCTCTCTAAAACCAGCTTCCTCGCCGGAGAAAATGGCGGATTATGGAAGATCGATCTCTCTATCACAAGCTAGAGACCTCTCCAACACTTCCGACGAAGAAGACTGTGAGACCCATAGCCCCAGAACGGCCCCTCCGCTTCTTCACAGCACCATCGGCGAACGCCGACCGGCCGTTCATGATGCTGCTAACCGGAAGCCAAGAGGCCGACCGCCGGGCTCCAAGAACAAGCCGAAGCCGCCGATGGTGGTGACCCGCGAGAGTGATTCCGCCATGAAGCCGGTGGTCCTTGAGATCTCACCCGGCTCTGACGTGATCGAAGCCGTCGTTCAATTCGCCCGCCGCCGCCAACTCGGCTTGACGATAATCAGCGGCTCCGGTACTGTATCAAACGTCACGCTCCGCCATCCCGCGACCCACGCGCCGTCCATGACGCTCCACGGACCCTTCAACGTCCTCTCCCTCACCGGAACGTTCATGGGTCACCCATGTCCGTCATCTCTCTCCGCCGGCAGCTTCGGAATATCTCTGGCCGGAGCTCAGGGCCAGGTCTTCGGCGGAATAATCGCCGGAAAAGTAATGGCCGCCACCCAAGTTGTTCTAGTTGCTGCTACATTCACGAACCCGACGTTCCACAGACTCTCCGGAGAGCTCGAAGGTCCTGATCAGAACCAAGCGAAGACCAGCGCCGGCGGCGGCGCCGGCGTGGCAAGTGAAGGAACATCCAGCGTGGGAAGGTCCATATCCGTTTACGGTGTAACCTCAGCTTCTCCAATGAATTCATGCCAGGTGTCACCTGATCATCACCATGTCATCCCATGGGGCCCCACCTCTCGCCCATCTCCTCCTCCGTACAATTGAGAGAGGGGGAAAAAAATTTAATTAATTTCCATATTTTCAAAAAAAAAAAAATTAATTAATCTTCTAGAAATTTGTTATGCCTTTGTCTTAGTGTTTAGGATTATGTTTAATTAGGAGGTCTAATTAGGGTAAAAAAATGAACTCATTTCTCTCTTAATTGTGTGTTTGTTTGTAGTTTTAGAGATCTTTAATTTAGAGATTTGTCATATGATCAAAGAATTTTATATTTTGGACTCTCTATCCCATGTATGTTATATCTATCTATGCATATATATACACACACATATAATAGAGTGTCGGTTTCGACACTAGTAATTCACTAATCATACCAAAAAGCAGTAAAAACTACGACAATTGCTAACTTCTAGTGTTATATTTATACTGATTCTCTCGATGACTCAAGTGCTCAACTTCTTTCAATTGGCTAGTTGTTCGTTTCCTCAAACATTCCTATACTCCTATTTTTCGAGTAACATCGGCAACAGTGCCTTCCAAGATATGTTCTATGAGTTGCTCGTGCTTCAGATTTCCCACAAGACACTGACTTCTTTTCACAAAAAGACAATTTGGCATAACCTCTAAATATGATCATTCGATGGGTTAGTTGTGATTTTTCAATACAATCGTACATTCGTTAAGGCATTAAATCTCAAATATAAGGTATGAATTGAGGAGAGAGTTTCGCTACTTAGGGATTAGGTGATATAATTTTATGTACAAAACTCTCTACAATTACATGGGATTATGGTGTATGGGGATTTGTTTAAATAGGCTTGAACCCTAAATCCTAGCCTTATTAATTCATCTGGAATCCCTACGACAAAAGGAATCAAGAAGAAAATCTAACATAAGTTATTGGGCGCAACACGTATCGTTTGATACAAGTGTTCGCTCTACGAATTTTTTGGGGTCATTCGAACTCTTGATGCATCTATTTTTACAAAAAACAATTTTATATTAATTTGACATTGAAAATCTTATTGAGTTTGTGCGATGACACATTTTATCTTGTCCGAATTAGTTAGATTATTTGAAAATATTCTCTAAAGGAATTGACAATAATTATCTTCAATTTTTGACGAAATAGGACACACTAATAATACCTTTCTAATTCAAAAATGCAAATTAAAATTCAATGGGTGATCACTATTACAAATAAAGATAATTCTGACCTATTTGAAAAATCATAAAAATTGGTAGATTAAAATTACAAGTGCTAATCTAGATTTGACAATGTTGATTCTGACTAGAATCTAACTAACTGTTACCTGAAACACTTTAACAAAATATCACTCCATCAAAATATACCCATTTTTAGTATTTTTGTTTCTAGAAATGTTACTCAAAAAATAAAATAATTTTTTTTTTCAAAAACATGAAAACAAAATACCAAAAAAAATTGAAACAAAAAATAATTTTTTACTACTCCCAAAAATTTATTTTAAAATATAAGAACAAAAATAAAAATAAAATAAACAAACGAGGGTGTCATTAACTTAACTATTTTTTAGGATTTTAACGTAAATAATTTGAAAAAAAAAAGTGAGATGTGTCTAGTTTAATTTACACGTAATTCGATTAATCACTTTTTTGGAATGGCGCATTCTTCCCATCGATATTGTATATATTCAAGATTTAATTTTATTTTTTTGGAGAGTTAAATTTTGATTGACAAAATAAATAAATATCTCTCCTTAACAACCGGATTAACTTCTTCGCCATATGTGTGTGTATATATATATATATATTTTTTTTTATTTTTTTTTGTCTTTATAAATATAGGTGTGATGTTGCATGCATGATGTGGTATTTTGTTCAGAAGGGATTTCGTCCGTATTGAGGATTACAAATGTCAGGTTATTGTCTTAGCTTCGCAGCTCCTTCCTCGGGAATGATCTCTTTTCTTTCTCCAAAGCAACCCCCTAAACAAAGTTAGAGATAGAAAGAGAGAGAATCAACCCTACTTTCTACTTTCTAGAGAGAGAGAGAGTACATTAGATAGAGAGAGAGAGAGAAACAGCATGGATATGACTACACTCCTCGCACACACTAACTATCCATCTGTTTCTTTTGATTCAAACATCTCTATTAATATATATATATATATATATATTGGCATGTATATATATGTGCGTGTATGTAGAGGCAAGTTATCAAAGAAAGAGGGTGGGTAGACTGTACAGCGTCCACATAGGTTCCAAATTTCATGAATAGTCACCACCATATGAATGGATGTACTTTTTGATGCCAAAAATGACGTTTATTCTGCAGACACTCGTTAAAAAAAATACATTCTTTGGAATTTTCTCTATAAATATTTATTGATACTTATAAATTTTTTGTAATCTGATGGAATTAAAAAATTTAATTGATTAGTTTACATATATAATATGGATTTCATAATCAGATTAATAAATGAATGGAAGGATTTAGATCCATATTATCGAATCATACAGTCTAGTTAATAAATAAAATGTTTTTTTTTTTTTTTTTTAAATTAAGGGATGAAGAGAGTTAATAAGGTAAAATTCAGTCAACACGGTGAGGACAATACTTAGAAGAAGCTAACAGTGCCACAGCCCTGCGGTCTCTGTTTACTATTTATTAGCTTTTCATCCTTTTTCTTTGAACAGAAGAGAGAGAGAGAGAGAGAGAGAGAGAGAGAGTTTTAGAGAGAGAACGGGAGATAGAGTTTGAGAGAGAGAGAGAGAGTTTTAGAGGGGTAGAGTTTTGAATAGAGAAAGATCGAGTTTTAGAAAGAGAGAGAGAGAGAGGGAGGAGGGTTTTAGAGAGAGAGAGAGAGAGTTTTAGAGAGAGAAAGGGGTTATGAACTTTTGTGTTTTTACTTATTTGAGGCAAGGAATCATGGGGAAATTTTACAGTCTCTCATGGGCATTAGAACAGATCACATAAGGCTGAGGAAAGGCGGTGGGGATGGCGTTTGAGAGGTACCCAAGTGGCTGCACGCGTGTCCATAACCTTACACGTGTAACCATCCTATTGGCCAGTCATATCATTCTCCTCTGAAAGAAGAGTTAGAGAGAGAAAGTCATGAGCTTCAATTTCATCCTTCTTTTGCTATAAGGGTGAAACAAAAGTGGTCAAACCCTAAAATAATTGTTGCACTTGTATTAGCAATAGCAAGTTTGTCCTCTCTCTCTCTTTATTTCTCTCTCTCTCCAGAGCTATTACTACAACTATTTCTAGGTCTTTGTTTTCGCTTTTGTAGATCTTTGCTTTGTCATTGCCATGTTCTCTCACGCTATGGTTGCTCAATTACATTTAAGACACCTAAGGTCCTGATGAAAAGTGAAAACGGGGGAAAATTATATCTGGTTTCTGAAGGTCGGATGATTGTTTATGTGGACTTTGAATTTTACATTTGGTTTTTAAGTTTGACGTTTGTTTCAATTCTATAAAATTGGAAACGACTGTTAATAATTTTAAATTAAAAATAAATTATGTTCATCATGTAGGGGTGGTCGGTTTTTAAGTTTGACGTTTGTTTCAATTCTATAAAATTGGAAACGATTGTTAATGATTTTAAATAAAAAAATAAATTATGTTCATCATGTAGGGGTGGTCATGGGCCCATCCCTTATTTTTTTAGAGTTTGAGCTTTAGTTTTAAGTCTATGATAGAGTTTGGACTTTGATTTTCAAATCCGATCAAATTTAGGATCGGGTTTGGGCAAGATCAAATATTTTTAGGGTCGGGCCAGGATTATTAATTAATTTATATATATATACACACTTAAGGTTTATACCAATCACCTCCCCTGTCATTTTGCATTAAATCAGATACCTCGTATATCATTTTATAAATATCAGTCAGCTCTCTTATTATTTTAGTCAATTATCACTTACCTCTCTTATAGATAAAAAATTAATAAAATTTTTATTGTAATGACAATTTTACCTTTAACTATTTAACAGTTGTTAAATAATTAAAAAAAAAAAAATGCATAGGATGAATTACACATATTCAAAACTTTAAAGAGTACAAAATGAAATTTAACTATTCATCATCTTCTTCTCTAACTATTTTTAAGTAATCTTCTTCTTGTCTTCCTTAACCATCCAACAACCACCACCACCACCCTACGGCCAACACCATCTCCACCACTAACTATCTAACCACCACCACATACGGCCTCCTCCTCCAACCTAAGGCGACCGTCTCCTCTCTCCATCTCTCTCTCTCATCTCATCTCATCTCATCTGTCTCTCTCTAATACATACATACATATATATAGCTTCGAATTTACAGATTCAACCATTGTTGCCGCTCCAACGCGTGAACCAACACAACGCTCCAATTGCAAACCATCGTCAGCGTCTCTCCTTCTCCCTTCTCAATTTCTATCGCTCTCTTCTCTCATCTCCCCCCTCTCTCTAATATACTCTATACCTATATATTCACAAACAATATATATGTATGGCTTTAGATCTATAGATCCGAAGCTCTGGTCTACAGATCCAAAGCCTTTTTAATATATTTTTTTATATAATTGATTCTTGCAAATCGAGACGCAAAATTGAAGTTCGATGCAATAAATGCACTTTCTTCTTCCTCTCCTTACTATATTCTTGCAATAAAGCTTTAGATTTTTGGGTTTGCTTGAAGATAAACAGATGAAGCCTTCTGTTTTTCCATTAGACTTCTGGGTTTGGTTGTGGAAGAGATGAACACTTCATTTGCAACTTGCAAGAAATTGGTTTTGTCAAATTACATTTTGCACTCTTAAACTTTTGAATATTTTTAAATCATCCCTATTAAATTAATAGAATGTGATTTATTTAATTTGAAGGGTAGGTGGTGGTGGGCGGTGGTTGGGATGGTGGTGGTGAGAGGGGGTGGGAGTAGGTGGGAGGTAAATATAATTATTTAAAAAGTTAAGGATAAAAAATATAATTTTAAAAATAAAGGGGTGTTAATGAATTTTTATAAAATTAAAAATATAATTTTTTTAAAAAATAATATAAGGGTATTTATGTCTTTTAACACAAAAATTGGTCAATGGGGTTAACTGATATTTGTAAAATGATAGGGGAGGTATCTGGTTTAGGGCAAAATGACAGGAGAGGTGAGTGGTATAAACCCTATATACTTATATAGATATCAAACAAATCCAACCATAGTTCATCTGATAATATTGGTTTGACTTGATTTCATGTGAATATGAATGACAATATTGGTTTGACTTGATTTTATGTAAATATGAATGACAATATTGGTTTGACTTGATTTTATGTTTTAGTGTTTATGTTTTAGTATTTATTTTTTAAATTAAAAAAAAATTATAGGTTCGGGTTTGGGCTTGATTTTTTTGGGTAGGGCCAAGTTTGAGCATGAAAGTAGGGCCTGATCATAGAGTCGGGCCAGGATACTCTAGTTAAAGCCCAGCCTAACTTATGACCACCCCTATTAGTACATGACCTTTTAATGAGGATATTTTTATCATTTTATCATTCTATTAAATTTTAAAATGTTTTTCTCAAAAAACAATCCTAATAACGATTCGTTTTAAGAATGAGACAGAAAAGTAGAATTGTTGTTAGGAAAATACATTTTAAGTTTGGTCGAGATGATAATAATATCCCCATTAAAAGACCATATCTTAAGTGCAACTCATTTTATTTTATTTTTTTTTATCAAAAATCAATAATAACGTTTTTAAGTTTACTTGATTGAAACTGATAATGAATAATTTTGATGGGTAATTTTGTTAATCATTTACCATCAAAATTACCACTGTAACCTAATTTGGCCACTAAAATTTACCACTATCCTAAATGGTCTAACCACTAATAAGTGGTGGCCTAATTTCACCACCAAATGAGTATTTAACTCCAAAATTAGTTCAAAAAATTCCTATAAATAGGGGTTTTATTCCTCACCAAAAGACACACCAAGACTTGCTTACAAAACACAAGTCTTCTAATTTTCTCTCTACCTAAAGAAAAGTCATGGCTTAATAGTGAAACGGGCAAGCCGAATTCTTGAGCCGACACTTCTTGTTAGAGAGCAATAAACTCTACTTTAAATTCCCTAAAACATATTTTTCCTCTAAACAACGATGACTAATTTTCACACCGAAGGGGCTTCACCGGGAACCCCCCCCCCCCCCCCGCGGGTGTCTAAGCCTTATTTTGCCAAAACAGGTCAATGAAGTAAACCCGGCAGAGTTTAACCATATTAACTATGATCCACCGAATCAGATTTTGGCATTATCAATTTGACGCCGTTTGCGGGAACGGCAAACAATTGTTCTAAATAATGTCATCAATGGTTACTCTGAGATCCGGAATCATGACCAATGAAAATAAAAGCATGAGACAGTCTGTCACACCCCACCCCAGACACCTATCACCCTGGGCCCGGCGTGACGTTGACATGACATCCCCATGAACGTCAACTCAACTAGAAATACGACAAAGAGCATACATAATTATACAACCACAAAAAATGTACGTCATATGCCTCTTCTCATATGGGGACACACCCGTCCCCAAATATAAGAACAACAAAATATAATATAATATAATATAATATAATAACAAAGAACCCCTCATGGGTTTATCTCAGAAAACTCGTCCCAAAAATATCCACGTGACACCATCGCCGAACTCTACCTAGGGCTAGTAAGGGACCGACTCCTAACTGCTGTACCTACGAGTGTACTATGTTTTTAATAAAAATATTTTAGATGGATCAAACATAAAACTTATAAATATCACATATCGAAACAATAATATAAAAAAAAAAATCTCATAATATAAATATTTCATACTACAAGGAAAACTCATTTTTCCTGTTACCACCAAATCAACGTGTGTATATATATATATATATATATATCACGTTCCAACTGAGCAGTGATAATCAACCAGAATATTACAGCTAACCATATGGTGTAATGAAATTAGAACAATAGATATACCAACATAAATGAATATACCTATCCAGTATCGAATAATATATATTTAAATGTACTCATCCTATTCACCGTATACGACTAAACACCACACCACTTTCTAGCTAGCCATGTGATCGTTTTAACCTCACGATCGGGAGTTAAAACGGTACCGTACCACCCGCAAGGTTTGCTCCCAAACGAGACAAATAACTACCTGCTGGACTAATTCTCCGGACAGAACATAATATCAATCACCACTTGCCGGATGTCTCCAGACAAGACATAATATCAATAACCACCTGCCGGACTACCCTCCGGACATGACATAATATCAATAACCACTTGTCGGACTACCTTCCGAACATGACATAATATCAATAACCACCTGCCGGACTACCCTCCGGATAGGACATAATATCAACAAAATCACCTTCTATCTCCAAAACCAATTTAATCCAAATATCATTTTTTCACCCTTTTAAAAACCAACATAATTCACAATGTCACAAACACCTCATAACCGCTTAATCCATGTAAGTTAGAAAATCGTCCAGTTTTAAGTAACACATTTTTTCATCATATATATATATATATATGAAAATAAATTTTGTAATTTACTATAAGACAGTACACTCACCTGGTTATCTGCTTAGAAGACTTTTACCGACTATTCTCTACTGATACTCCGGTGTCTGCGAACCTAATAGTAATAAGGTCTAAATTAATATTTTATGTATAACTAACCTAATCATGCAATGCAAACCCTAATTTCCGTTATTTCCTATTCCCCGCCTTTTATTATGAAATATTACTATTCAACAAGTATTGTCCTGTTACAGTTTACTATATTGAATTTATTCATGTGAACGATCTCAATATTTATTATCGCTATTTTGACATTTTTTATGCTAGTAATTAATTTAAAAATCAAAAAATTTAACAAGAAACGTTACCCGTTCCGAAAATGGTTGTCGATTTCATTTTTCCTTAAAAATGTTAAATTGTTGCTCCTGCACTCACCGCGTCAGCGAACGCTCCACTGTCGAGGCGAAGGATCCACCGCCGGGCAAAAGAATCACTGTCGAGGCGAGCTTACTCCTCTGCACACTGATCCTCCACCGCCTAGGCGAGCTCCTCTCCGCCTAGGTGAGCGCACTTACCCTCTTCTCTACTTTGCTTACTGATGTTCCACCGTCGAGGCGAGAGCCCGTCTTCCTTGTTCAGCTCTGTTTTGAAGTTTTCCCGCTAACCACTCTCTCTCTCCTCACCAACTCTGGTAACCACCATCTTCTAAACATCCATACACACACAACATACACACCGAACACCCACATGCACACCGCAACCTTAGAACATACACATACCCACATAGAGCACACACACAACCACTACTCTCTCTCTCTCTCTAATCTTCACTCACCGCCGGCCAGCTAACTGACGGCGACACATACGCACACTCTGGAATATACACACAACAGCACATATAACGAGCCACTATCACACATACACACAATTACACCCACAGACCTCACAAACACACGCACACACACAATCATTTGCACAATAGAAATAGGGAACATTCACACGCACAACGAACACATAAACCCACTATCGACAGCCAAACACCCACACCCAGACAAACACTGCATCACCGTCACGTTCGGAGCACATACACACACACAACAAGCATACAGACCCTCACGATCTTCACCACCACCGTCGATAAACAGCAACACACCCCACAATGTAATACTAACCGTTAACGACGAACAGTGCACCGCTGACGACAACCGAAATCCACTGCCGGAACAGTCTCCTCTCTCTTTTCCTTTCTCTTTCTCGCTTTCTCTGGATTCTTTTTCATTCTTCCCAAAGTATGTGGATATGTGTGTGTGTGTGTGTGTGTGTGTGTGTTGACAAATGGGGGCCGGCCAAATGGACGTTCTCACTGCCCTTCATTCCACTGTCTCTCTCTCTCTCTCTCTATATATATATATATATATATATATATATATATATAATGCTTTATTTGCACAATTATCCCTTTAATTTTTAATTAAGATTTAAATTAAACCCAACTCAAATTTTAATGTTTTGAAAATTTACGAATTAACCCCTCAAATTTTTAATTTAAATAATAAATGGCACACGCTACCTCTGTATTTTCTTAAACGTGCAAAATTGTGTTTTAGATAAGGATCGGGTCCTTACATAGCCAATCCATACGCCTAATCATGAAGTTGGTCTTTTAGAAGAATTACCTATACTCTTGATAGAATTGAGGAAAGAGATTCGTTATCTCTCTTAGATTGTTCGATACCAACTGGACTGGTTAATTAAGGTCAACTGCATCCGTTGTCGCCCGTCCCCCAAGGATATGTGCCGCCTGTTAATGAGGCACAATTTATTGTCAACGAATGACAGAGAGTTCGTGGTGAACAGTGTCAGGAGGATGAGCGTTGCCAAGGACAGCGTGATCTCCGTCGAGAATTAGAGAGGATCCAAAATGAGAAAGACGCGCTATGTCAATGAAATCAGAACAGCCGCCAAGCCCCCAAAGCTTCGCGATCTGAGAAGACCCCCAGCGTACACTCACGACTGGGACCTCGCGTATTATCAGCGTGAACTGAAGACAGAAGGAATGAAGCACCTACAACGAGATATGAGTCAAGTCGTGCTTGATCACTTAAATTTAATTCCTTTATTAAACGCAAAATATTGTAGTATAGTATGCTTAAGTAGAAGTATCGAACTACAGAGATTGGTCTTTTAATTATTAATTTTCAATTATTTTTCTTACTTTGTCGAAATGATTTGAGTTTTTTATTTGGTTTTGATATTTTTAATTGTAAGTTAATAAAGTTTTGATTTAAATAAATAAATAAAAAAAAAAGGACCGAGTTGGGAATTATGAATCCGTATTTTGAAATTTATGTTGTTTTCGTATTTTCTTCTTTAACTCGGATTTGTATAAATAAGTGTTCTTACAAGCCGGAACTACTCAAAAAGATTGGATTGTTATTCTCTGGCATGGTTTATCTTCGGTATTTAATTCCTACACTACACTAATCTAAGGTGAATTAAAATATAAGTATAAATCATCCAGACTAATAATCAATTCCTACGAATACGATTATGTGACCATTAAATCAAGACCACTGGTGCAAGATTTAATATTCTAGCAGTAATTGAATGCAAACCAAAATCTCTACCAGAACATTTTGGCAATAAATTCAAACACAATTAAATTCATTTTTACGAACAGAATTCCTGTCACATAATTGTTTATACAAAATTCAAAATTAAATAGAAAATACAATATTACATTAATACAAAATACCTCATCACATCCTAACCCGGTGGAAGGAAATTTAGCCGCTCATGAATGCGTGGAATGGTGTTTTTTCGAATGAAATTCTAAAAAACGTCATATCCCTTTTGTATTCTAACAACTACACTTTCCTCCCCCAAGAATTATGTGAAAAAACTAAAAATACAAAAAATGAAAGAAAAACAATAAGAAAATGTTACAACTATTCTAAGAATGAAGTAGGAAATTGGATCATTTTTGCTTCTAAGCCTTCCTTCTATTTATAGGATCCAAAAGTGAAATTAAGGGTGCAAAATAGTCAAATTCAGAGACCAAGGGGCTGCTGTGCAATTTTTCCATCGGAGTGGGCGTAGGTCGGGCCGGATTAGGTCAGGTTCGGGTCGAAAATGAGTTGAGCCGCTGCAATGTGTGGCTACACAGGAGGGCCAACTTCAAACGGCTGTGATTTTTTCATACGAACTCTAATTTGGCTCTATAATCAGTCGTTGGAAAGCTTAGAGAGTCTAATTTTATATGCAACTTATTTTATCTTAAAATTCTGACTGTGTAATTAGTTATGTCCAAAAGAGTAGACAATTGTCTTTGTTCTAATACCAAAAATCGCAACTTTTATTCCTTTGATTTTTTTCTTGCGCATTTTGCTTCCAAAAAGTGCGTTTTTTATCCAAGTCTTCAAATCTATAAAATAAAATAAAATAAATTGATTATACTAATTTAATTTATTTAAAAAAATAACAAAACTTATATTAGTGGTATTAGATCGCACAAAATATTGTGCGATCAGTGCTCGAATGGCGGACAAAGCTCATAACGTGTCTCACAATGTTGCACTGCCTTCAATAGAGGCCTCATCGACATCGCATCTAAGAGATTGACAAAGCAACTTGGATCGACAAACTGACAAAGACTGCAAGAGCAGGTTAAGGCCATCAATTAAAAACTCGGACAAATTGAGAAGAAGGAGGCCAATGTTTACAAGATCGTGAAAATAAACGCTTCTCCTTTTACTACCTGGATACTACAGGAAAAAGTTTCGATAAACTTCAAGATGTCGTCTCAAATCGAGACGTACCAAGAAGACTCTGATCCAGCAGAGTACCTTAATACATACCATGCTCACATAGATCTGCGCGAGGCAATGGATTCAACGAAGTGCCAAGCCTTTTTGGTGACTCTGGCTGGAGTGGCCCGAAAATGGTACAAGGCATTAAAACCAGACAGTTTTAATTCTTTTGAATCTTTTAGCCTTACCTTTGCACATAGGTTTGTAAGCAACAAAACAGCGGGCTAAAAACCCATCGCACTTTATGTCAATAAGGCAGAGGAAGAATGAGACACTGGAAGCCTACATTGAGAGGTTCCGTTGCGAATCTAATCAAGTGAAAAAACTGGATGACGGGATGGCAATGACCGCCTTGATGGCGGGGGTACAGACAGGTCCATTCTTGCATGACATAGCCCGCGCACCGCCAAAAATGTTAGCTACGACCTTCGCCCTCTCCACAAAGTTCATCGCTGAGGAAGATGTATATCGGGCCCGAGTTGAAGAAAAAGAAGATGTCAAAGGAAAAAGGAAAGCAAAATAGCCAAACTACGACAAACCCAGTCGAGATTAATCCTGGTCAAAGAAGATAATAAACGAGACAGAGAGGGACAGATCTAACAAGAAACCTAGGAGGTATAGGTCTCCTCTACGCTTCACTAACTACATGCCCCTCAATGCTCCATTGGGGACAGTTTTGATGCAGATCAGGGACATTAAATTGATCAAGTGGCCTCAAGCAATTAAGATTCGAGTAAAAACAATCAACTCAGATAAGTGGTATAACTTTCACCGGGACCACGGTCATACCACCGATAGCTGCTACGACTTGAAGAACGAGATCGAGCAATTGATTCGAAAAGGTTACCTCAAGAGGTTCACAATTGAAGGAGCTCAAGACGAACGATACCCAACGAGAATAGAGAATGACCTGAGGTCAAAGGGAACATCCACATGATCCATGGTGGATTCGCCTTGGGAGGAGTGAAAAAATCTGAGCATAAGGCGCATGCTTGGCGGGGCAAACGTCCGGCCGAGGACTATGTGTTCTAAGTATCTAAGAAGCCCTTCACAGAGAGAGAGGCCATCACCTTTACTGAATAAGACCTACGCGGGGTTTATATCCCACAACGAAGCTCTAGCGGTTACCTTATAGATTGTCAACTACAATATGGGGCGAGTGTTGGTTGACAGTGGCAGCTCAGTGGAGATAATCTACTTAACTGCATTTAACAAGATGGAAATCATCCACGACTTGCTGAATCCAATGATAACCCCCCTAGTTGGCTTTAAAGGGGAAACAATGAAGTCGCTTGGTTGGATCACGCTTCAAATTACAGCAAGCACAGAGCCAAAGCACTCGTCAATCGACGTGCAGTTCATGGTAGTGGACTGTCCGTTGGTGTACAACACTATCATCGGAAGGCCGTGTCTAAATTCTTTAAAGGCCATCATTTTTACATACCACCTAATGTTGAAGTTCCCGACCAAGAATGGGATTGGAGAGGTACGAGAAAGCCAAAAGGTAGCTCGGGAGTGCTTCATGACCGAAATGGAAATCCCCAAATAGCAATAAAAGAATGAGGAAGTCGACGAGGACTTATTGCCTAGGGACATTGTCTAGTGTCTTGGGAAAGAGGACATCATGGACCCATGGGTCGAACAGCCACGACAACCTCAACCTCAGCCAAATGAAGAATTGGAGGATGTCCAAGTACACCTGACCAATCTGGACCGAACTGTCCAGATCAGGATGGCCATCTCGGGAGACAAAAAAGAGCAACTAATCTAGCTTCTCAAAGCCAACCACGATGTGTTTGCTTGGTCACACGTTGATCTACCTGGGATAGACCCAAGTATCTCTATGTACCAATTGTACACTGACCCAACGTACCTACCAATTCGACAGAAGCGATGAAAGTTTGGGTCAAGGCGACAGGCTGTGATCGAGGAAGAAACCAAGAAGCTACTTGATGCAAATACCATCGAAGAAATTAACTTTTCCCTCTGGTTAGTCAACGTAGTATTCGTATAGAAAAAGACGGGGAAGTGGTGTATGTGTGTGGACTTCACCGACCTCAACAAGGCTTGCCTAAAGGATTTTTTTATTTTTTTTTACTTTCAAAGATCGACATAATCGTGGACGCTACAGCAGGTTACGAGTTACTTAGCTTTCTCAACGCCTTCTCAAAGTATAACCAGATCAGCATGTACCCGCTTAACAAAGTAAAAATAGATTTCATCACTGATAAGGGCCTATACTACTACAAAGTAATGTCGTTCGAACTAAAAAATGCTGGAGCGACATACCAAAGATTGGTGAACAAAATGTTCGCTAATCTACTCGGGAAGACCATGGAAGTCTATATCGACGACATGCTAGTAAAAAGCAAAGTGGCCAGTGATCATCTAGTCGATCTATAGAAGTGCTTCGATGTGCTTAGGAGGCATAAGATGAAGATGAACCCAAGCAAATGCATGTTTGGAGTTAGCACCGAGAAATTTTTTCGGTCATCTAGTAACAAGAAGGGGAATCGAAGATAGCCCAGAGCAAGTTAAGGTGATCTTAAACATGACATCCCTAAGCATGATTAAGGAGGTACAAAGCCTGACAGGGCGAGTAGCAGCTTTGAATTGTTTTATTTCCCGGGCGTCAGACAAGTGCCTACCTTTCTGTAAAACTAAACGGGGCAACAAAAGTTTGCAGTGGACCGATGAGTGTGAGAAAGCTTTACAAGAACTCAAGAAGTACATCTCAGAACCACCGATACTCACCACTCCGAATCCAGAACAAGAAATTATCATATAATTCGACCAACCAACCATTGAGAGTTATATTACACCGACCAGAGACTTTTAGACGATTGCTCAAGTGGTCAATCGAACTCGGCGAATTCCATGTTGAATATCGCCCAAGGACCTCCATCAAGGGGCAGGCCTTAGTTAACTTTATATAAGAGTTCACTTTCCCTAAGGAAAAAGGCCCAACAAAAGAAAAAATTGTCCCAGGTCCTGACCAACAAGCTACTGACGTCTGGACCACTTATGTTAATGGATCATCAAACCAGAATGGCTTCGGCAGGCCTTAGTTGACTTCATATCAAAGTTCATATTTTCCCTGAGGAAAAAAGCCTTACAGCAAAAGAAATTGTCCCGAGTCCCGACCAGCAAGCTATTGACGTTTGGACTGCTTATGTTGATGGATCATCAAACCAGAACAGCTCGGAAGTCGGGTTGGTAATCCACACCCCCGTAGGTAATATCTTAGAATACACGTTGAGGCTTGACTTTAGGGTAACAAACAACGAAGTTGAGTACAAAGAACTGATCTCTTCCTTGAAGGTCTTGAAGGAACTCGGAGCGACCAAAGCGGAATTCTACTATGACTTCCTCCTAGTAGCAAACCAAGTCAATGGGAAATACACAGCTAAGGAAGTAAAAATGATGGCATACCTGCGCAAAGTCAAGCTATTCATGCAAGATTTCTCAAAAGTCACCATCGAGCAAATCCCAAGAGAGGAGAACAAGCACGCAGACTCATTGGCTAACTTGGCATCTGCTGTCGACGCCAAAAGTCAGAGGACCATCTTGGTCGAAAACGTGCCACGACCTAGCTTTGACAAGATCGAGGAAGAAGTCAAAGTAGTAACATACCAACCTGGGTGGATGGATCCCATCTACAACTACCTAGACAACGGAGTTCTCCCCGAGCAAAAAATTGAAGTTAGAAGAGCTCGGTATCGGGCATCTCGGTACATACTAATACAAGGGGTGTTGTATAAATGATTTTTCATGGGTTCGTTACTTCGATGTATGCACCAAAGGCAAGGTCTCCATGTGCTCCAAGATATCTATGAAGGACTTTGTGGCAACCACTTGGGGGCACGATCCTTAGCAAAGAAGGCACCGAGGCAAGAATATTTTTGGCCGACGATCGAAGCCAATGCTGAAGAATTGGTAAAAAAATACGATAAATGCTAAAGATTCGGACCAACAATCAATATTCTCGCCACGGGACAACTTCTCATTACTAGACCCTGGCTGTTTGCTCAGTAGGGGGTAGACATCCTTGGTCCATTCCCCATAGTTGTCGCTCAGAATAAATTCCTAATTGCCGCAATCGACTACTTTACCAAATGGGTCGAGGCCGAGGTCGTGGCCAAAATCACCGACGTCAAAATAAAGGACTTCGGATGGAAGCACATTGTTGGCCTGTTCGGAGTACTGCAAGCCATTATTAGCGACCACGGAACGCAATTTGATTGAAATCTATTTGACAACTTTTGCATCATGTCTACCTCGGGCCATCCTCAGTCGAATGGCCAAGTGGAGGTAACTAACCGGACCACTCTACACATGCTAAATACGCGGCTAGAAAAATCCAAGGTAAAGTGGGTACAGGATCTCCCCTCAGTTTTGTGGGTCTATCACACGACTTCTAAGGTATCCATTGGAGAAACACCGTTCGCCATGACTTTCAGCTCGAAGGCAATGATCCCGATTGAACTAGCCCTACCAACTTGTCAAGTAGCCCACTACGATCTTGAGGAGAGCCAACGCAAGCTCGCACTGAATCTCAACCTAATAGAGGAAAGGCGAGAGCGAGCTTACATTCGATAAACAACATATAAAAGGCAAATGGCTCGGTATCACAACAAACGTATCAAGGCACGATCATTCCAAGAAGGTGACTTAGTCCTACGAAAGGTCACCATTACAACCTGCGATCGAGTCGAAGGCAAACTGGGCCCAAACTGGGAAGGACCATATCGGATCACCAACGTGATTGATCCCGGCGCTTACGAGCTCGAAAAACTAGAAGGACGACCCCTAAAAAAACCATGGAATGTACAACACTTAAAGAAATATTATCAGTGAAGAATATTGTAACACCCCAAACCCCGGGGTCATTCTAGGTTTTTCTCCTTTTATTTATGGAGAAATAATCGTAAAACACCAACCAATCACCACTATTTGGTTATTAGTCAAAATTTCTACCAGGACCAAAATAATTAAAATTTTACAAGCATGACACTATTCCCATATCACTATTCATGAAATCACTATCCATGCGTACGGGATACCATTCACCGAAAACCATACACGGTATTATTCCTTTATTTCCACGATAATTCTTAATTTAATTAATTTTTTTTTTTACAATTATCCCAATAATAAACGATACCAATTGATTTCACTAATTATATAACGATAAACAATAGATACAATTACTATGGAATTAAATACAATTCCAACTACACTTTCTAGCATCATTCCATTTTCCTCAATCTTGCATCAAATAATACTGTTGGGGGGTGAGCTAATGCTCAGTAAGTTTTAACCCCTTTTATACATGTATTCAAATCACAAATAACACAAGTAGCACATAGACGCATACTTCACATATTTAGCACATAATACATGCACATAAATAATCCAGGGATATTAATAATTATAACGATAATAGAATAAATCAAATAACATTAGTTAAATACATATATATTAAAAAGAGTAGAAATCCTACCTTAAGTAGTCAATTAAAATCAGTGGGAGAAAATCATATTTCTCATTATTTCCTCATCTTCTACTTCTCCTCTTCTTCCTTTCATTCTCTTCTCTTCTTTAGTGTTGTGCGTTGTGAGACCCATTTACAGTGACAGTTAGTTTTATCACTCGTTTTTCCACTGTTCAAAATTTGTTTCTGATATTTTTATATTTTTCTATGGAAATATACATCCTAAGCTTAAAAACTCACTTTGAATCACCAGATCTCGATTTTTCTATATTTAGTTATGATTTTTCAAAATTCAGCAAACAAGTTGTCAGGACACTACGGGACTGCAACCAGTCAACTTTCAGGGTCTGTTTCGGTATCATTTTGGGTTCAAAATTTACCATATAAAGCTCAAAATTATCTTCATTTAGTCTAGTTTCATTTGACATAAGTTTCATATTTTATTTTATTTTTCTACGAATTGATATGAATTTTTAAAAGTAGGCTGCTCGGGGAAACAAAATGCAGAATTTGCACTTCGTAATTTCGGCTCTATAGTTTCTTTGATACCCAAAGCTCCTATACCACGTTTTTGTCTCTTCTAAGGCTTATAGTTCATCCCAAACTATCATACAACCATTCTAATTCATCTAGAATTCAATAAAATTTCTAGGGTTTAGGAAACTTACCAAATGTGAACTTAACCTTCCCCAAAAGCTTGATTTCACCAATGGATATCCTCAAATCTCTTGATCCAAACCCCCAGCTTTTTCTTCTTCCTCTTCTTCTTCTTATTCTTATTCTTCTTCTTGGACGTTCTCTTCTCTCTCTCTTTCTCTCTCATCCTCCTTTCTTTTTTTGTGTTCATGGAGTTTTAGAATGCAAGAAAATAGTTTGTCTTCCTCCTTCTCTCTCTCTCACGTTTTCAAACATATATTACATCCTCCATCCCATCATTTTTACCCATATAGATAAGTATTGAATATTTTTATCCAAAATACATTAACACCCTCATAATTTATATGATATCATTATTAAATTCAACAATTACACTTATAGCCCCCAAACTTATAAAAAAACTTATTCAGACCTTAAAAATTCCATGATATATCAAATAACCCCAAGAGTATTTAACTTTAAAATATAAGTTCAATAAAATTCTATTTTGCCTAAGACGACGAATATATTGTGATACGCTGACATATACATCGACTACCCTGCCCGACGGAATAAGTAAGAAGAAAATCGCGACCAGCAAGCTGGGATACACTCATCCGACCAGACGACTTTGGCAGCTCGACGTGTCTGGCTCGGGTTGCAAACCCTCTCTACTTGGTTCAATCTTCTACAATGAATTTTCCACTATTTACACGAGGTGTTCGACAATTTTTTATCATATCATACTCACAAACTAGAATAGGCCTGGTTGGAATAAACCAGGATTAAAGAAGAAGAAAAACGATAAGAGAGCGGGGAAGGTCTGATAAAGTGCCCAAGAGGCCAAGATCCTTCCTCCGCTACCTCTTTCTTATGTCAGGTAGATTTCTACCAATCTACAAATTGAGTCATTCAACTTATACGACGAATAAAGTGTAAAATCTACAAAACTCTACATAAAAAGATTGAGCATGGCTTATCCGACCTTGCGAGGTTTTAACCAAACAGGTTGGAGTGATTGACCAGGACACTGATATGAACTCCACTGACCCACCCGAAAACCCTAGTAGTGGGCGGCATAGAGACGACCTGAAAAAGCCCTCTTAGGACAATTCCTATATTCAGGTATGACCCGATAAACAGGACAACCCAAACAGGAATCCAAGGATTATGAGGTTGTCTGACATCACTACAAAAATAGAGAAAAAATTATACTATTCCATTTGACTCGTCAAAAGAAAAAGTGGGGGCCTTTGATATTGGATAATTTTGATGGGTAATTTTGCTAACCATTTACCATCATAATTACCACTATGACATAATTTGGCCACTAAAACTTACCACTACTCTAAATGGCCTAACCACTAATAAGTGGTAGCCTAGTTTCACCACCAAATGAGTATTTAACACCAAAATTAGTCCAAGAAATCCCTATAAATAGGGGTCTCATTTCTCACCAAATGACACACCAAGACTTACTTACAAAACACAAGTCTTTCAATTTTCTCTCTACTTGAAGAAAAGTCCTAACTTAATAGCGAAACTGGCAAGCCAAATTCTCAAGCTTACACTTCTTATTAGAGGGCAATAAACTGTATTTCACTATAAATTCTACTTAAAATTCCCTGAAATATATTTTTTCTCTAAATAACGGTGACTTATTCTCACACCGAAGGGGCTTCACCGGGAACCCAACCCTCATGTCTAAGCCTTATTTTGCAGGAACATGTCAATGAAGTAAACCAGGCAAAGTTCAACCATATTGATTGTGATCCACCGAACCAAATTTCGGTATCATCAGAAACAAACAAAAAATTTGAGGGATCAAACATGTAATTTGATAAACCTCAAGTTGCATGTAAACACTCACTCTATACTTTAGGGACTAAAAATATAATGGTGATTTTAGTTCCTCAACATGAAAACAACAATGGCAATTTTCAATATTTTTTTTTTTATTTCTTTTACAATAGAAAAACATCGATTTGAATCGACAAGAAAATACCAAAGACCAACGACTTTATATTGACTTGCATGGAGTCAATTTGAATACTCAAAAGTCAGTGTAGATACAACGTAATATGTATAGTGTATGTTGTAAGATCTTCGTCCCTAAAACAAAAAAGAAGAGCATCTGTCCTTTTCCAACCAACCCAGGAGTTCAACATATTAGATTTTTTTTTTTTATGGACTAACATTAATTGAATTAATTATTTTATAAAAATGGGTTAATAGATAGTCTGTTATATAAGCAGTCCAATTAAATAGTAATCACACTTTGTTTTGAGTTGTGGTATCTTTTGTGTAGAAGCCCAATTGAATGGCAAATGTAGGTTTTGGGTTTCACTAAAGTCCGTTATGGAAGGACCCAATGAGAAACCAATATTATAAATATTAGGTCTCCTCTCTAGTCTAGATATAGGGTCTTTTCCCATTGAGGGTCACCATAACAGTAAATCTAGATTATAGAGAGGAAAACCTAGTGTGTAATTCGCTGCGATGATCAATCATCTGCAATGGCTAAAATAGGTACGCTTTCGGTAACCATTCTTGAAATTGTTGTGTCATTTTAATCATGTATGATTAAAAATTTTAATTAATTTTGTAATATTTTGATTATGAGAATTAATCAACATGTGGTATCAGAGTCAACATATATGATTTAGGATCTACAATTGAAAATTGAAAATAATTTTTTTATTTTTTCTTTATTTTCCAGAGCTCAATTGATCAAGCACAAAGATTTCTTGATCCCAAATCGAGAAAACGACCCGCAGGATTTACTCGATCCTTTTGCGGATCAATCAAATTCTTCATCTTGTTCTTGTTCTTGTTCTTGATTTTTTTTCAAAATCATCCAAATATTGATCATAATGCTATAAAATATTTTATGAGTATTGTTCTAGCAAAACTCTATTTTCTCTGTTGATCTATTTCTTGATTTGCTTCTTATTAGCAAATCGACGTATTTCAATAACCATGGTTTGGCGGTGAGTATGAACCGACCCATCATGAAATCTAGGGTTTTCGGGTCGGGAAAAAAAAAAAGTTCGAGTTGGTGTTGAATTCAGATCATCATCATAATCATGATCACTCGAACAACTTAAGCTAATACTAGGAGAAATAGCTTCTTTTTCCACTCCATACGCTACCAAATGGGGCCTTAACATATTCAATTTACCTAAAGACAGAGATTTTTTTTTCCATTTCCTCAGCTGACAAACGGGCCCTTACCACAATCTAATTTTCACGCAAAAGGAAATGTTCATTTTGGACCTTTTTTTTATTCATCATAAATGGGAGTTTTTTTTTTTGTTTTTTTTTTTCATTTTCTCTTTTTTTCTAGATAATTTATTTTATATTTTGAGGATGAAAAATAATTTTTAGTTAACTATTACTTATTTATATTATTTAATTAGCGTAAAATTATTTTTTAGTATGTTTTATGTTAAGAATTTACCATAAATTATGTTAGTTTATATAGAATAGGAGTGCAATACTCACTATCTCTAGATTAATTTTTTTCTAATGTATACTCTTCTTCTTAGTTTTAAATCACATAAACTAGTTTAATAATTAGCTTAAAAGTGTAGTAAAATTGTTGTTCAAATTCTTATAATTATAATTGACCGTTGATCACTGAAAGTACATTTTGTGACATACTTCATCTGATTTTGATCATATGCATATATGTCACTAATATGCACAATTATTGTTAGACAATATTATTTAATTTTCCCAATTTGAAATGTTTACTCATGAATTTTTAAGGTTATTTCACCAAATTGATTTAACCAACAAAATTTGCAAGATTTTAAGTTCTTATTCTATTGATAGAAAAAATTTGAAATTAATTTATATATTCACTTGCCCAAAGGGGGTTATTGTATAAATTAATTTAATTGCACGAGGATGTTGTATGAGAGAAATAATTTGGTAAATTTATTTGCCCAAAGGGAATAAATTTTAAAGGATTATTTATTTCATTATTTTTTGAAAAAAATATGTGGATTTGAAGGTCAATCTGTCCAAAGGGAATGGATTTTTAAATCTATAAATTTTTCTTGTTTTGTTGATCTTCATGTTTAGAGAATAGTTGTTTATTTTAGACTCTACCCAAATGGGATATTATGATAATTCAATTGATTCTTATATTATATTGTTTATACTTATTTGAATATTTTGTCTATTACCCATAATTGATTTAGTTGCATTTTTTCGTGAAAATAATTTCTTTTGTTATGAACAACAATAACGCCATAATTGAAATTTTAAATAGGTCAAACTATAAGAGATGGATATCAGACATAGAGTTTATTTTAGGAATAATGGACTTGAACATGGCACTACGTGAAAATAAACCTCATCGACCTACTGATGAGAACATTGAAGTTGAGAGAGAGCTCATTATGTAAAATGGAAAATATTGAACTGTTTGAGTCTCATTTCAATCAAGAGGTCCATTGCTGAGCATCTTCTTGGAGGAATACCTGAGAGCAAAAATGTTAAGAAATTTCTCGTTGTTATGGGAAATGTATACCAGAAATCTGACAACGTTGAAGCTGGGTATTTTATGGATGGATTGATGAATATGAGGTACGATGATACAAAAAGTGTTTGCGAATTCATCCTGAGAATGGTGCATCTTCAAACTAGATTGAAGGCACAAAACATTCACATTCTCGATAAGTTCATTGTTTATCAAGCTCCCAACACTTTGTCATCTTCTTTTAGCCAAATCAAGATTGCCTACAACACCCAAAATCAGACTCGGAGTGTGAACGATCTGGTCACTAAGTATGTGGTTGAGGAAGAAAAGTTGAGAAATAGTCAAAACTTAAAGTTAGTAGTGACATCGGGATTGGTGTTGAGCATATTGAGACTATTGTTTTAGAATTAGATTTTGATTTTCAGCTTGTTTTGAATAATGTTTTCTGTGTACCTTCGCTTAGAAGGAATTTGATTTCCCTTTTAGTACTTGACAAAATTGAATATTATTTCACTTTTGCAAATAAAAGAGTTGAGATGATTTATGACTCTAAAGTGACAGGAAATTGTGTTTTATCTAATGGATTTTATAGATCGTTGTTGTTATCTGCTTGTTCTTAGAATGTTGAAAATACTGCTGCTAAAAGATCTTTGACGAAGGAAAGATCTTCGTTGTCATGACACAAGCATTTGGGGCACATTTCTAAGGAACGAATAGACCACTTAATTGGTTATGGGATTCTTCCTCATCTTGATTCTGATGACTTGCGAGTTTGTGTTGATTGTGTGAGAGGAAAATTGACAAAGACCAAGAAAAATGGTACCACTTGTAGTCAGAATTTGTTGGAGATTATTCATATAGACATCAGTGGGCCTTACTCGACTACCTTATGTGACAACAAGTACTTCATTACATTCATTGATAATTTCTCCCGATATGGCTATGTTTATTTGATCAAAGAAAAGGCAAAAGCTCTTGAAATGTTCAAACTTTTCCAAACTAAAGTTAAGAAACTACTGAGGAAAGTGATTAAGATTATGAGATCTGATTGAAGTGGTAAGTATTATGGGAAGCATGGTGATGTCGGACAACATAATGAACCTTTTGCGAGGTACTTACAGGATAATGGTATTATTGCTCGGTATACTATGCCTGGAAGTCTTAAACAGAATGGCGTGGCAGAAAGCCGCAACCGCACTCTTATGAAAATTTGGAAGAGTATGATGAGTAAATATAATTTGGGAGAATACTTGTAGGGTGAAACCATCAAAATAACAACCTACATTCTGAACCGTGTCCCTAGCAAGTCAGTGCCTAAAACATCGTTTGAACTGTGGACGAACAAAAAACCCAGTTTGAATCATTTCAGAGATTGAAAATGTCCAGCTGAGGTGAAGATCTATGATCCTACTATGAAGAAGTTAAATTCGAGAACTACTAGATGTTACTTTATAAGGTATCCTAGTCACTCAAAAGGATACAAGTTTTATTGTTTAACTTGTGGCACTAGAGTTGTTGAATCTTAAGTGGCAAATTTTTTAGAGTTGGATGTTGCTGATGTTATTCTCTCTCAGTTCGATGAAAGAGTAAAACCCATTGATAATGTTTCTTTACCTTTACCAACCTCAGATGTCATCTCTTATGATGGAGCCATTGATTGAGAGATTCAGCAAGGAGAAGATATTGTCATTCCCCCTATTGCTGAAATAACGCCTATTGTAGATGATTTCTCTGATCAATGAGCCTACGAATGAGTCTTCTTCTGAAGTACAAGTTAAGAGATCGCAAAGAACTAGAAGGGCTGTCATTTCTAACGACTACTATGTTTACCTTGGAGAATGAGAGTATAACATTGGAGAAGAAATGAACTCGACTACTTATCTTGAAGTTCTCAATAGTGATCAGGCAAATGAATGGCTAATTGCCATGGGAGATGAGATACAGTCTATATCAGATAATGATATTTGGGAACTTGTTGATCTTCCCAAATGATATAAACCCATTGGATGTAAATGGGTATTTAAAACCAAGAGAGACAACAAAAGGAATGTTAAAATATTCAAGGCCCGATTGGTTGCTAAGGGGTATACACAGCATGAAGGCATTGATTTCACAGAGACCTTTTCACTTGTTTCCACCAAAGATTCATTTAGGCTAATTATAGTATTGGTAGCTCATTTTGACTTAGAGCTTCACCAAATAGATGTCAAGACAGCTTTTCTCTATGGAGATTTGAGTGAGGAGGTCTACATGTCACAGCATGAATGATTTAAGGAAAATGGAAAAGAGAACATGGTATGCAGATTGAAAAGGTCCATTTATGGTCTCAAACAAATTTCTCGTCAGTGATACTTAAAATTTGATAAGATTGTGACGTCTTTTGGTTTTGTCGAAAACAAGTATGATCAAAGTGTCTACATGAAAATCAGTGGGAGTGAATTCATTTTCATGGTTCTCTACGTCGATGACATCCTGTTCACTGGTAGCGTTGTGAATCTCCTGAGATACCAAGTGTCTTTTG
This sequence comes from Eucommia ulmoides, assembly GCA_016647705.1. NCBI lineage: Eukaryota > Viridiplantae > Streptophyta > Magnoliopsida > Garryales > Eucommiaceae > Eucommia > Eucommia ulmoides. The sequence continues at coordinate 45,935,648 of CM028340.1, read as the reverse complement.
TCTGCTAATTTTGACATGAAAGATCTAGGAAGCATCTTTTGTCCTGGGTATGAAGATTCATCGTGATAGATATCGAAACCTCCTTGGGCTATCTCATAGAGCCTATATCGATCGTGTGCTTAAAAGGTTTAATATGCATAAATGCAAAGCTAGTAATGTACATGTTGTGAAGAGAGATAAACTCAGCAATGAACAATGTCCGAAGAATAATTTGGAAAAGGATGCCATGAAGATTATTCCTTATGCCAATGCAATTAGTAGCCTGATGTATGCACAAGTATGTACGAGACCTGATATCGCCTCCATTATTAATATTCTTGGTAGATATTTGTCGAACCCAAGGCATGATCATTAGGTTGTTGCAAAGAAAGTCATGAGATTTCTACAAAGAACGAAAGACTTTATGCTTATGTATAGGAGGGTTGATAATCCCGAAGTAGTTGGATACTCAGATTCTAATTTTGGTGGTTGTTCAGAGGATCATAAATCTACTTAAGGATACATTTTTGTGTTAGCTGGTAGAGCCATTTCATTGAAGCAGAGCTTAATTGCATCCTCGACTATGTATGTTGAGTTTGTAGCTTGTTATGATGCATCATCTCAAGTTGTTTAGGTAAGAAATCTGATCTCGGAACTGCAAGTTGTTGATTCCATCTCTCATGATTTATTGTGACAATAATGCAGCTGTGTTCTACTCCAAAAACAATAAGATCAGTACGGGTTCCAAGTATATGGAAATCAAGTACTTTATAGTCAAGGACTTAGTGGGAAAAAAAAAGATATCGTGATTGAGCATATAAGAACCGAGTCCATACTAGTTGACCCTCTAACCAAAGGTTTAAGGCCCATAGCATTCAAGGAACATGTTGGCCCAATGAATTACCCAAGAGGGGAGTGAATTAGGTAGTAATAAAAAATTATCAAATAATTAACACTTCCAAAATCAAATAATTAATTTTACCCTAAATTAATTATTATCTTTATAACACTTGAATTTTTCAAATAATTAATTTAATCAATTAATCAATGTATCCTAAATCAATTATTATCTATTTATAGCAGTGGATAAGTGTTATAAGTTTTAGGTGCACACCCAAACAACATAAAATAAAATAAAATAAATAAAATATGCAGTACACACCGATATATCCTAGTTTACCAAATTAATCTTGGTTAATCCAGTGCTCTAAGCCCTACGGAGATTTACACCTACTAAACCACTACAATACCTTTAACTAGATAGGAACCAAACCTTTACAAAAATTATTATTTTCATAAGCTCATAATCAACCTTTACAATTGCCTTTTTTCAAACTCAGGAATAACCTTTACTTTTTCCCATACTCAAGAGTAACCTTATCTTTTTTAGGCTAAAGATTAACCTAATTCTTTTATATTTAGGCTAAGAATTAAACCTCAAAAATAAAAATAAAAAACACTCCAAGTATCCTTTTACCCGGTAAGGATTGAATTGTTACAAATTTACTCAAAAATAATTCTAATCAGGAAGAATTACTCCTATCTTTTTTCACGGAAAAAGAGTAACATAATCTTTTTGTACTCTAGGCAAAGATCAAATCTCAATCTCTTTACCGGAAGAAATTGAAACCAACCACCCCTGATAAGATACTCCCAAAGTATCTAATCTGACACACAACTCACTAATTACAATAAAATTGATAAGTTCTTCTCACTCAGAGTTTTTACCACATCAAATCAATTTAAACTCAATTAATATCCCGATAATTATTAGTGATAGAATTAAGTGAGGAAATAAAAACATCTGATTATAAAAATAATACGGGTAGCACAAAATTAAGCACGTAATCAGATTATCACACAAATCGTTTTAAAAGAATTTTTTTATATTTTTAAAGTTCATAAACGATTTCACAAGATCAATTATCCAAGCAAGTAATAATAACAATAATAAACTCAATTAAGAATAAGTTTGGAACACTTTCACTAAGAAAACATAAAAATTTGATTATAATAGATATGGGTAGCACACAAATAGGTAGGTAATCAAATTTTTACCAAAAATCGTTTTAAAATATTTTTATACGATTTAAGGTTCAAAAAATGATTTTATCAAGATCTTATCAACCAAGAAAATATAGAAAAATAAATACGCAATAAAGACTAATAACATGGAAAGATCTCACCAGGATAACGCCGAAAAATTATAGATTAAAACGCTAGACAGCTCAACTCGGTGACGCTAATACAACCAACGCTTTAACTCAAAAATTTCTTAACAATTGATCTCACAATTTTATCTCTCAAAATAATATCAGAATTATGACTCGTAGTAAAGTTTAGGAACTGAATAGTTCTTGATATTGTCACTCTTTTTATGTGAAATCTGCAAGTCTATATATAGAGAATTAAAACAAGCCCTCCAACGACTAATTTTTAAATGATAAGTATCTAAAAAATACCTATAAACCCCATATATCATTATATTTTATTTTAGATATAATTTATTTAAATAAAGCTTTCAAAACATTCAATTGAGTCTCTCAAAAAAATTTCAAACTCAAATCGATAAGATAGAAAGTATTAAAATGACCAATATGAGAAACATTTTAATTTCATGTACCAAATTATAGGGATATTCAAATAGGAATATTACATCTTTAATATATTTGTATCCCTAAGATCTCTCAATCAAGTAAACAAATAACGGCTAATAAAACGGCTAATTTTATATATGATCTTGAAAACTACAAAACCTGAAACCTTAACCATCGGTTGACTGACCAAACTCCGTAGGTCGACCGCTCAATTCAGGTTCTAGCCCAAGCCAAAAAGTTCTCGCCCATCAGTCGACCTCTACTCTTTGGTCTGTCGACCGAACAAGGTAGAGAGTTACCCAAGCCAAAATCCAGTTATGGTAGGTTGACCGGTAAACCTTGGTCTGTCGACCTAAAAATTCAAAGAGTTTCACTTTTGGCCATAGGTCGACCGATTATACACCACAAGTCGACCAAATTATTCAGAGACTACACAATTTTCAGCACCTTTTTATCAATTGACAGATCGATTTAGGCAGGTCGATCGATCCCGCTATACTTAATCCTTAATTCATTTTTAATTTAATTTCGTCAACGTTTTTGTCCCTTTAACCGATTTCTTTTCTTGGTTAACTCCTTAAATCAAATTTTTAATTTCTAATATTTCTTAAATCAATATTTTTTCTTCAATTTCACATATGTGTAAATATGTTTAACTAATTAGGATCCTATCAAAAGTACACATAATCATAAAAATATTTTTGTGTCGTGTGTGATCCTAATCGGGATACATTAAGAGTAAAAATTAATGTTAGCCTAGACAGTTTCAATTATAGGATTCCCGGATGAAAGTGATTTTGACGATAACACACACATTTGACGTTTTAAATATACTAACAATAATTTTGAATATAGAATATCCAAACATCACCAAAACGTATCATGTAAGCGAAATCAAGTCAAAAATGTATGAAAATGTATGATTTACATTAAAGTAATTTTTTATTTCGACAATACTCGCGGGATATTGAATGCGGAACTCTATAGGACACACGCACACTGTATGTGTTCATAATTGTGATATACTGATCTTATCATGTCTAATATACTTATATATCACAATATGAAGTATGCGTTTAATCATTACATGCTATATCGAAAAAAATATTTATTGATCATAATTATGTTAAATCAAAATTTTATATTCTTAATATAATCATAAGGTACATTGAGTTTTTGAATCATCTAAATATCATGATAATAATTGTTACATACTTTATAAAGTGTTTATAATGATAAACGATCATAAACCAAGATCAAAAACCAAAAACGGACGAAAAAGACATACCGCAAGAATTGCAGCATAAGTAGTCGACTACTTCCAGGCAGTATGCTTTCTCTCTCCTGCTCTGTTTTTAGCTTTACGTTTTGGCATCGTATGCTTATTCTAATTAATGTATGATGATTTATATGCCTTATAATAATTATATAATATGTTTTCATCATCCAATTTGATTAATACAACGTTGAATTGAAAAAAAAAATGATCAAAATATCTTAAAACATTTTAGAACTCAAAATATAGAATTTTGTCATGAACTCAAATTTAGATTTACATATCAAATCTTATTCAGAATGTTCAAATCATATTATGAGATGTTAGTTTAACATGTCTACAAGATATATTTATGATCAATTGATATGTTCATCATTACATCTATGATTAATTGATAAATTAGTTCAAAGGGTATTTTCATCATGTTAAATGAATTCTAAGTGTTCAAATATTTTAAATGCTTAGATGTGCTTAATTGAATTGTATAAATCTATGATATACATTATACGTTATTTATATGAATGATCAAATTTATAATCATATAAAAATACAAGTATAAAGATCTAAATTTGTCAAGACAACCAAGTGGGAATACAAAGATATTATTTTGACTTAGTAATAGGATAACTCATTTAATAAAAGTCCATGCCTTGTCTTCCACAAATGTGAATGGCATCTTATCTTGAACAAACTTGTTGCATATTTCAAAGTTGAGGAGCCTTACATTCAATTATTCATACCCAACTTTGAATAACTCTATCATATTTTGTCTACAATCATTATTACCACCTATACTCAATTATATACGTTGTCTATGTGATACATGGCTGTAATTTTTCACTACCTCAAAGACATGAATGGATTATGGGTCATTTACATTTAATTATACTATCTAGCATTAAATAAAGTTGGAAAAAGAAAAACAAATGTTGACAAATATGCAGAGATAATGGAGAGGAGCCTATGCATTTTGAATCTTGAAATTTGAAAAGGATTTCCAAACGGTCACTTTGCTCTCAAACTCTTCAAGTGTGATATCCCCCTATATTCTCTACATCTATATAAGGAGAGAAGATTGCTAGAGAAAAATAATTTATCAAAGTATCAATCAAGTGAACTACAAAAATCAAAGAGATACTACCAAAGACTTCCTAACTAAAATCTATCCAACAACACTTATACTCTTTCTTGATTCATATTTCTTGTGTATTTATTATATTTGCTTCACACACATAAATTCTTGAGTTCTATATCTTGTGAGTGTTGAAACTCCATTTTGTGAGACGGTGAAATTTTTATTATAAATCTTGAGTAAGAGTTTTACTCAAGAGGATAGATTTGTGAGTGGAATATATTCACTCTAAATTATAAAGACTTGAGATATGTACTTCTCAAGCGGCGAATTAAACGGTTTGTTCTTCACCCGTAAGAAGATAAAAAAATAGTGAAATCCTCGAAGAAGCCCGGAGGAGTAGATTAGGCAAAAAGTATTTGCCGAACTACTATAAATACCAGTGTCAATCTCTTTAACTCTACTCTTTATATTTCCACATATATTTCTTACTATATTACTGGGCTTACGATCCATGTTGATATAGTTATAAGTATTCGTGACTTTGAAGGGTCTTATGTATATTGAGATTAACATACAAACCATCATAGTCCAATATTAAGATCTTGTTGGACCAGATAAATTTATCAAAATACTACTTATAGATTATTATTATTATTATTTTAAAAGGTATAGTCACACAAAATAAATTTTTTCTGTTATTAACCTAAAAGTCATGTTTCCAAAATTAAATTTATAAGTACTTAAAAATCAATTAATGTAGTCCAAGTAGGAGAATGTTGAATTTTTTTTATTAAATATGGGTTAACATTAATTGAATTAATTATTTTATAAAAATGGGTTAATGGATAGTCTGTTATATAAGCAATTCAATTAAATAGTGATCATTTTTTTATTTAGGTTGTGATATCTTTTGTGTAGAAGCCCAATTGAGTGGCAAGTATAGGTTTTGGATTTGATTGAAACCCATTATGGGAGGGCCTAATGAGAAATCAGTATTATAAATATTAGGTCCCCTCTCTAGTCTAGATTTTGGGTTTCTTCCCATTAAGAGCTATCATAGCAGTAAATCTCGATCATAGAGAGGAAAACCTAGTGTGTAATCTGTTGCGACGATCAATCATTTGCAATGGCTGAAACAAGTACACTTTCGGCAACCGTTCTTAAAATTGTTATGTCATTTTAATCATGTATGATTAAGATCTTTAATTAATTTCGTAATATTATGATTATGAAAATTAATCAACACAACAACTACTAATGAATGACAGGTTGCAGAAGTCCTTCTATATGGAAAGGAAACCAAAACAAATTAACCCAGTAAGTTCGTCCATCCATATTGAAAAATAAGTATATGCTAGCTGCTGTGGTATAAAATTAAAGGCCAACCAAGACCCTAACAAAAAGCCATATACAAAAAAATTCATAGCCAGAAAATGAAAATACTCTTAAGGTCCTTTTAAAAATAGTTGGGGTGTATAGTAGGTGACAAATTTCCATCCAAAATTATGATGAAGCTATTAATTCGGTCTAAAGTGGGATCTTTACGAAACATTAGGTGACTTTTGGTTTGTGTTTCTATTTTTCGATTTCTACTTTCAATAAATTGAGATAAGATGAGAATTTTGTTTCTGTTTTCGAATATTCTGAAAATAGAAACATATTAGGTAACATCCATTTCTCTATTGTTTCTTTTAATTTATAAGAGCAGAAACAAAAAAAACGTTTGGCTGTAATATTTTTTTTTTTTTAAATGTATGGTGTCTGATAGAGTGATGACGAGAATAATTTTGTGAGAGTAAATAAAAATCACTATTTTTATGCTTCTCAAATTTTTAAGAAATTCAAGAAATAGTCACAAATTACTCCCAAAATTTTGAAAATAAACGTATTACCAAACGTATTTTTGTACATTAATCCCAAAATTTTGAAAGCGGGGAAAAAAAACAATAACCAAATGGGATCGTGTTCAAATTGAAACTACAAGAACCAAAGTGAAATAATGGTCAGACTTGGGGGCAAAAAGTGTCAAAGCCCCCCAAAAAACAAAGATTAAAGTTGACGCATGCTTCATGAGTCAAAAAAAAATATTCCAATACCAATAGCCAAGAATAAAGAACAACTTACCCCAAGAAGGATACAACAAAAACATGTTAAGAACAACATTATAGAAATTAAGAACAAAAAGATTAGACCATGCTTGAAAAAAAATTATCAATAGAAATATGTCAGGGACCGCTGACGGTCCGAATCCGAAGAAAAACAAGGCTGCTGACTGGAGGATCGTAGCACTATGTGAGCCCTTACAAATAGCTAAGAATAAAGAGCAACTCACATCAACAACTCAACAATAGTCCTCATAAACATAGTCATTGTTTTACAAGTGATTCAAGTTAAGGAAAACAATAAAAAACATGTTAAAAACACAACAAATCTATGTCATAAACACCAATCAAAACAACAAAAAAACAACTTACATAGATCGATCTCCGGCTCAAAAGAACGCCCGGCTTCCATAAAACACCCTCGATCCGTCCTTCTTCTTCTTTGCCGTCTTGTCAATCTCCGATTCCTTCTTATTGTTCTGAATCAAATCACCGCGATCATCAACCTCTGTTTTATCGTTATCGATATTCATCGGTAGCTTCATCTTCGCCAAAGACTCCGTAAATTGCTGCATACTCCTCATATACATATCCACTATTTGCTTCTGCATTTCGGATTGCTCTGTTTCGATGTTAATGTTTCCGATTTCGATTCCTTTTTTCGAAGTGGGTGTGTCTGGACATGCGTTCGGGCTCTGATTAACAGAATTTAAGGATGATTCGTTGTTGTTTGTAATGATTTGATTGGATGAATTTCTGTCATCACCTCCCAAGCTTGTCATGGTGGACGAAACAGAGCATGCTCTGTTTTCGTCAGAGGAATTAGCAGCCATTTCGTAGTCGTTATCCAAGGGTAAATTCAAATTGGTGGTTGAACCCAGATGGAGGAACGACGAAACCATTTCTTGATTCTCTCTCAACATATTCATATCGGGAAATTCGATCCGGGAATACTCAATTTGGTCCGAAATGACCACCTCGGACTCTCTATCTCTATTTCTATCTCTATCTAACAACACAACCTCGGAGGTTATCGATGATGATTCCGGGAATGGGTTAGTGCCGAAAGGGGTGTTTGTGTGTAGAGAGAGAGTCAATTTCACAGTACCTGCCGGAGAGTGGAAAAGATCGGTGGAGGAGAGCGCGAAATCCTGCGTCAATTTCCCTTTACCAAGAACAGAGGATAGAGGAACAAGAGCAAACCCCAATAACTGATCCTCCATGAAATTCTTGGCTCTACTCAGCATCCAAATCTCGCACTTCAACACGGCGTCGAATTGGGTAACCTTGATAATCAAATTCTCGTTGAATTCCGGGTTTTTGCCTCCGCCATTGATGATGCTTGTGGACAAGGTTTCATCTGGGTTGTATGTGAGAGAGAATTTTGCGTAGACGTCTTGGTTTTGGTAGATGCATATGTTGTGGATGTTTCTTGCGTGATGAACGTAGATTTCGAGAATTGCGGAGAATTCCGAATTGGGAATCGGATTATAACGAAACCCAGTTGATTGATCGAATGATTCCATGTCGATTAGCTCCATTTGATCAAGATCTTAGAGAGAGAAAGGTTGAAGAGAGAGAGTAATTTCAGAGGTGAAGCAATGAGAAACTACTGAAATCAGCATTTTTGATCAACAAAATGGGTTTTTGAAGATCTGTTCAAAGGGGAAATCAATGGATGAATTGAACTAGAGAGAGAAAGGTTTAAGCGAGAGAGAGAGAGAAACTAACAGAGTAATTTCAGAGATGGAACAACGAAAAAATCACCATTTCTGAGCAAGTAGCTACTGATTAACTAAATGGGTCATTGAAGATCTGTTGAAAAACCAAAATCAATGGATGAATTGAAGGGAAAGATATGAACTAGAGAGAGAAGATTTTAAGAAAGAGAGAGAGAAGAAACACTACCGGGATCACCATTTTTGAACAGGCAAGCAACAAATTAACTTAATGGGTTATCCAAGATCTGTTGAAAGAGCAGAATCGATGCATGAATTGAAGGAAAAGCATGAGAGAGAGAGAGAGAGAGACTTGCAGAGGAAAATTGGGAGATTTTTGGGAGCAAAATTGAGAAGGTGGGTGACGAGAAGTTAGGTAGAACAGTAAAATCAAAGGTGGATGGTGATGATGATGATGAAGCTGATGCTATTGCTTGTTTCAATTCCCACTCATTTTTTCCTCCTTCTACTACTTTTTGGAGAGTGGGTGGGAGTTAGAGACTTTTAGAGAGAGAGAGAGAGAGACAGGCTTGGAGCCGGAGAAGAACGCGCAAGAATGAGATATTGCCTTTTCCTAGAGTCCGACTTTTTAAAAAAATAGTCTAAGAATTAAATTTTAAATTTAATCATAAATACATCGTGAAAAAGTATACTTTTAAAATCGTCCAAATGTATGCACTAAATTGATCCGGGCAAAAGAGAGGGAGGAGGAGAAGGAGAGAGTGGGACCTCCATGGCCCAAGAGTGGACTAAGCTCTCCATAACTCACTATACAAGTGGAAGCTGCATTGTCAAGCAAAGAAAGCCACTGTGTCGGTCTAGATTACAGTTAGTACCCCTAAAACTTACCCTAAGTTTCTCTTGCACCACAACTTTTTGAGGGATTACGGTAAGATATATCCAAAGATTCCAAACCAACTTACACACATCGACTAATCACTTCTCTGAACAATCTTAAAGACTCAGTCCCCTACATCGACCAAGTACATTTAGAAATAAATTCAAGAGAATCAAACCTTATTTGACAATAAAAAGAGAAAAAATCACTCGCCAACCGGGCTAACACCCCAGACTTCAAACTACATCCCAACTTCAGCCAAAATCTCACACAATAAAAGAGCATTTCCAAGACGTTTCAGTAAAATCTTCACAATATACACTCAATTTCTTGATAAAATTGACCCAAACTTCAAGGGCTACGAGGTGCAAACAAATAAAAAATTAGGGGCACAAAAGTGCAATTTAATCATGTAATAAACAAACAATTAAAAGAAACAGTTAATTTACAAGGAAGTGTTTGGCTCTAAAGAATTATTAGAGCCTCGAAATTGGGAAAAACAAGTAAAAAAATCAAATAATTCATCCAAACACTGCCTTAAAACAACATCATTTTTGAGCAGTTCAGTTAAAAAAAAATCTAAAAAACCTTCAAAGATACAACATTAGGTTTTTACTACCATCTGTTTATTTGTGTGATTATTTTTACACGACCGATAAAAAAAACTGTACAAGGTAGTCTGTGCTTCTTCTGGAGAAGACAAGCAACAAAGAGAGAGAGAGAGGTTTTAGAGAGGGATTTTTAGAGAGAGATCAGTTCCGGCCCAACCTCACCAAATGCTGCTGGTGTTTCTCGGCGGCAGCCCTATTGGCCGCCTCCCTCTTCATAGCCCTCTTTGCCCGTCGGCCCACCGCAGCAGCTTTGGCCGCTGGCACCGACGCCTCGTCTGCCGACGTCCCCGAAGGGCCAGGCCCCGACCGTTGAATATTGGGCCACTGAACAGGCCGGGCCTCTTGCCTCCCGGCACGAACATAACCGTTATGTCCCCACCTCCGGTTTCCTAAACGGAGCGGGCCAGACGAAGAATTACCCATGTAATCATCATCTAGATCTTCATCATCATCATCATCCCCATATATATAAATATCTTCCAATTCCTCTTCGTGTTGCTCCACTATCAATGGCTTAAACCATGATGCCCTAAGGAGAAGACAAACACTCTCCTCGAACATATAATCCTGGAGACTGTTCAAAGAACAATGCTTAGGTCCTGTTTGGCTGACTGTCAACTTTAACAGAAATATAATCGTAGATTAGTCTGAACCATGGAATAAGTGTTTACAAAAATACTACAGAAAATAAGGGTTTTGACACTTTGCACCCAAAAGTTTGACCATTATTTCACTTTGTCCATGTAGTTCCAATTCAAAGACATGACACATTGCATAATGATCCCATTTCAATACAAATCAATAGCTCCGTTACAATTTTGGACGGCAGACCATTACCCGCTGTGCACCCAATTATTTTTAAGAGGACCTTAAGAACATTTACATCATCATCCTTTTATCTTTACAATTTTTCTATAAAAAAACATGACAATATGTCTATATATATATATATATATATATATGACTTCTTAGTAATTGGGCAGGAAGGATAATGGAAGGTGGGACAGGAGGAGACTAGAAATATCCATAAAGCCCCTTAAAAACAGTTACATGCGCAGCAACTATTTTCTATCCAAAATTATAATGGGGATATTGGACCATAGTGGGGTGATTAGGAAACTTTAGGGTACTATATGTTTATAGTGAAAGCATAGGGATCAAAGTGAGATTTTGGTCAAAACTCAAGAGTAGAAAGTATCAAAATCCCTAAATATTATACTTCTCTTAATTCTATTAAATCATTACAGTTATTTTTTATTTTCTCTACAAATTTTCACTCTCTTTTTCAAAATCATATTTTAGTCATTAACACCACTTGTACTTTCAAGTTTTTTAACACATTATTAATAAATGTTATTTTTTCTAAAATTAAACCAAACTTTTCACAATTCTCAAAAAAATTTATCAAAATTTTCAAAAGTTGTTTCCGAAAACAAAACCAAACAGACTCTTCATAACTGTGTATTATTAAATACCTGCCATCAAGCGAACGATGGACATTGAGGAAATCAAATGGATGTTTACACTGAGGGCAAGTCGGTTCGTCTTTGTAAGTAGCCCATCGAAGAATACATGTCACGCTAAAAAATAAAAAAACAAATGCTTTAGAGTAACTATCTAAAAACAACCAAAAAAAAAACAATTTATGCATTACATAAAGGGCGAAAAGAAAAATCTTCTCATACATAAAAAAATTATGTTTTATAATTGCATTGATATACCAAGATAACTGTTGTATGGCTAATGCCAACTATCGCATATGATAAATCACTCCCAGGCTACCCCCACTTTATAAAAGCTACAAACCCTTCTAATCATGATGCATGTTAATATGTAAATTGCGCGCGCGTGTGTGTGTGTGTGAGTGAGAGAGAGAGAGAGAATCATATACATATGCTTAAAGATAAATTGATGAGATTTGCATGCAGGGGTGTGCATGTGTGTGTGTGTGTGTGTGTGAGAGAGAGAGAGAGAGGGGGGGGGAGAGTTTGCAATACATGTGTGTGTACATATACACATGCACAAAGATAAGTTTATGAGATATTTGTGTCAGTGTGTGCGTGTGTGAGAGGGGGAGAGAGAGAGAGAGTTTTCAATAGACGCGCACGTGTGTGTGTGTGTAAACACATGCACAAAGATATGTTGATCAGATGTGTGTGTGTGTGTGTGCGTGTGCGCAGGCGTGTGTGTGTGTGTGAGAGAGAGAAAGAGAGTTTTCAATAGACACGCGTTCGTGTACATATACACATGCACAAAGATACATTGATGAGATACGTGTGTGTGTGTGTGTGTATAGATGTGTGGCCATGTGTGTTCAGAAATTTCCGACCTAGTTTATATTCTAGATTAGAACATGTTGATCTCTTTTGCTCATGTTGAAGGTGAAAAGAGGGCAAGACCTAAAATATATCAACAACCAGCTTTGACGAAAGGTATTTTTCATGGTATAAAGAGGGCAAGATCGTGTTTTGCTCTTATAAATTATTTACAAAAGTACTCATCTGTTGAAAAGGGGTCGGTTTTAACAAACGGTATAATTTCAGTTTCATATAATAATAAACGCACTATATTCTATCATAGCATAATTAAAAAAAATGTAATTGTTGCCACTTAAGGTAGCAAACTATATTTTATTGCTAATTTTCGCTGCTACTCTTGGAGATGCCCCAACAAGCACCATGTTGTCTGCATACAGATACTTATTTCTCGGCTCAAAATTTTGGCAGAAAATATTATGTGATTTACTTTTGATAGACGCGTGCTGCCAGAGCGACCACAAGATTTACATTTCATGAGAAGAAAGTTGAAATATATGCAGACATTCTACTGACCTTAGGTGGGTGAAACAAAGTATTTGAAATTTATTCATCGGGGTTGTGGAAATGGCATCCCCTAGTTGTGATGCTTAGTTCAATGTTCAAACCACCGCACAAAATGGGAGCTAAATTAGGGTGAGAGGTAGGGGAGCACCCAGTTCTCTAGACATTTCAGATTCATGCGCATATAAAAATAAAGGCGAGGTGACTCATGAAATAAAGACATAAACACACAAATACACATATGTGTGTGTGTGTGTGTGTGTGTGTGTGTGAACAACACTTATCCTCCATCATTATACAAGTATGACAAACACTCCAACTTTTGGCACCCTATATCAAAATGTTGATTATTCCCAAATCTCAAAAGTCCATTTTAAGATTTAAACATTGGAATTGGAATAGACATAGGATGGTCTACTAGAATCAAAACTAAAAACCAAGTTGAACTTACATGTCGCCAATAGGCACTATTTTTCCCCTTTAGCAGTTCAACATTTATATTAATATCGGTTATTGCAAGAGGTGAAGTACTATAGTCTTAAACCTTGTACCAAGAACATTTCAACTTCAATTCATCACATACTACTCTGCGCATAACAATTCATATTTCTCATGTAAACTGATCATTTTCATCAAGTCCTTAAGTTAACAAGGATCCAATTAAAGCATCAAAAGAGACCGTGTATGCATAATCGGTAAAGTGGCATTTTAGCTAAAGATTCAACCCATTTGTAACATACACTTGTAATTCAAGATATAGTAAATAACCAAGAATTTGATAAGGACAAACCAGTAGGCATGCTCGCAACCTTTTACCAGGGCTGTTTCTTGAAGCACAATCTTATTCAGACAAATTGCGCATACACCGTGATGGTCAAGCCCCACTTCAATGCTCCCCGTTTCAGTCTTCATTTCCATATGCAAGATCAAATACTCGAATCAGCAAGTTCAACTAATCGCAGATCCGTAAGTCTTCAAGATTAAGTACAAATTTAAACCCTAATTAACTCAAATTCCTTCTAACATTCTCATACATTTTCTCAACTATTCGCCAAAAATTCGAAACAAAGATAGAAAGAACAATAAACTGAGGCAATCGAAATATCAATTACGCATCATTTCCCCCAAAAAAATCGAGTTCGTAATTTCAACCTCCACCCCCCTCCCTTCAAGATCTGATCTGATTCAAGAAAAATCAACACAATTCAGAACAAAACAAATACGAACCTGCTCTTCAATCGCAATATTTTCGAGACCGTTACTGAGTTCTTGACCATCGATCTCGACGACTGCAGTCATGGCGAGTAGGTGAGGCTGATTGAAATCTCGATCGATTCGATTAACCCTAGTACGTAACTACAAACAAGAACTAGGGAAAATTGAAAGAAAAACGAAGATCTAGAGAGAGAGGAAAGGATCAAAAAGGGATAGATTCGATTCCAAGGAATAATTCTCTTTCGGATTCCAGAGAGAAATTTTAGGGCCAACAAGCCCTAACCAAAGCGGGATACGAAACTCGTGGCCTACATAATTGCTGACATGATATATAGGCTACATTTCTCGTTGATTTGTATTTTGGATTAATTACCTTTTATTCCCCTTATACTTTCATTTTATTTCATTTTGACCTCATATACCGGGCCCGAGCCTAATACCGTAGATCATCTCTCGCCCAATCGAACGCTCAGTCTAGTCGACTGTCACTTCAATCGAAATGCTCTATCCATTTCAAGTTGAGTTTGCCCCTTACGTCTGTCTCAGTTAGGGTTAGTCATGGGTCGGGCTAGACTGGGCTTTAGGTAGGATATTACAAAAATGTGCAAGGCCCTAGCCCGGCCCTAAGTTCGGGCTTTATTTTTATTCCCAAGGCCGGCCTTATCAAAATAATTAGGGCCCTAGCCTAACCCTCGGGCCCTAAACAAATCACTGTAAATAACAAAAACAGTAATTACAAATGCTGACACCAACATAACTTTTCAACCGTAGCGACAAATTATTGAATGAACACAAGCCAATTAAACAATATATGCAAAGAATACGTAAGCCATTGAATGAAGCCTTATTCGACAAACTTTTGTGGAATATACCTGAAAAGGCTGAAATCCGTCGCAGCAACGATCGATCGACAGGAGAGACTCGAAATCGATGATCAACGACAACTCCACAAACCAATCAACGACGAACAGAAGTGATTCATAGCGAACAGAAGCAATTCACAGTAGTGCGATGAAAGACAACTCCAACTCCACAAACCAATCGACGCGTCAACGACGAACATAAGTGATCATCGGCGAACGGAAGCAATTCACGGTGAACGGGCGACGAAAGACAAGCAGAGAGGGAGGTTGCGAATGAAACGGGAGGGACAAAGGGAGGTTGCGAGCAGGAGGCAAGAGGTGTGAGTGATTTAGGGTTGAGAGAGTTTAATCGCAGGCAGGAGCGGCACACGAATTAGGGTTGAGAGTATAATCTCTATATATATGGCAGCACACAATCACACAAGAGGAGTGGCGCATTAGGGTTCACTGATTCAGTAATCAGTATAAATTTATAATGTCTATATATATATATATATAGAACTATATATATTTTAATTTAATCCTTGGGCCGGCCCTAGAAAATATTGGTCTTACTCAAGCCCGGCCCTAATTTTACTCAGGCCTAACCTTTGTAGTCTAAGCCCGGCCCACGGGCTCAAAACACAAACTCAAGCCCTAAAAAAAAGTGGGCGGGCCCCTAGGCCCATGACCCTCCCTAGTCTCAGTAAATCACTTTTGAGAGAAAGAGCGGGGCCATTGGATGCCAGTAAACATGCCTTAAAAAACCTAGAAATGGTCATACAAACGTTCTATCTACTTGTAAGTTTTCTCATTCAGTGATAAACCTTACTTGCCTCAACGAAATGATATGCTTTTGATTTTTGTGACATCGGTTAATGCTAAATATGGAGGAATACAAAATCAGAACAAAGCAAGTAGACCGAGTGAGATTACTTTTAGTTCATTTTTATTTCATTTTGGCCTCTATACTTTTAGCTCACGAGTGATGTTTAGATTTTTAAAGTAAAGGGGTTAAAATGAAAAAAGAAAAAAGAAAAAAGGGGTAAAAAGCAATTATATAATAAGAAGCCCAAATGAAATTATAACAGACTCACAGACCGGGCCCAAATATCTCTGGGTTGGGCCGAGTTATTTTGGACGGGTCGGGTAGTACCCAAACCCGGTCAACGTGTATATAAATTCTAAAATCTCAAATTACCCCTCAACATTTAAACATTTTCACTATTACCCATATACTTTTAGAAAATACTAATTTTTTTTTACATAAACTCACGTTGAATTATAAAAATATCTAATAAATTCAATTAAAAAATTACTCCCCCCCGAGTTCAATCAATTTTCTAGTTCTGCCGTTGGGTTTTCGGGTTTTCTCTTCAATGGAATTGAATTCGTTATTTTAAGATGGGTCTTGTGGTGGTCGTAGATTTTAGGATGTTGGAGGCAGTGGCGGATGATTTGAAAAAATACATAAATAAAAATTACGGTTTAAGGTTGTGCAATTTTAGTAAAAATAAGAGTAGGAGAAAAAAAATTAGCTCCTGATACTATATTAGAATAATTAATAAGCGAAATATCATATCATATACTATATACTAAAGGTAGAAGACAAAACTAAAAATGAACCACAATTCAAAATAAAACATCTCTTCATTCTCTTTAATCATATTAAATCAATGGTCAATATTTTATTTTCCACTATTAATATTCTGGCTCTAAATTTTCTATGAACTAATCACCCTTAATTTTTTGAAAATATACATTTTTATCCTTTTATTTTTTGAAAAAATCAATTATAATCTCTAAAATTTTATATACTTTTTCTCTAATTTATATATATATATATATTCAAAAAATGCTTTATATTTTCTGTTAGATGTAAATCAAAATCAAAATTATAATATAAGACTTTATATTGATATTTGTTAAGCCTTGAGAACACTAGTGTTTCTATGTAAGTAATTAAGTATGGTTGCTCATGGGCCTATAGGCCCACCCAATCCGCCCAACCCATGTCTCATTTTTAGGCCCAAGGGTTGAGGCATGGCCTTGAATTTTGGGCCTGAAAAATTTTAGGGCCCGATAAGGGACTAAATTTTTATTTTAGGGTTAGGTCGGACATGTCGGGTCATTTAGTATTAACTAAAACAAATAAACTCTATAGTAATAATATAATGTAAATTTTATATAGTAATAGAGTTTTTTATTATATTTTCTAATGCAACGAAATATAGTTTGGTATGAAAAAGATTATTTTTCAATTTATATGAAAAAATTTATTAGTCGATCTTGTGTTGGAAAGTAGGGTCCGAAGACCAGGTTAGGCTTAGGCCTTAGACGATTATATAAATTCGTTTGCAAAACCCAGCCAAACCCATGAATAATCTTATATATAAAAAGGATTAGTGTTTGAAATATTAGACTCTGAGAACATGTTTGGTAAACGAGATTCAACCAGTGATTGGAATGGTCATGTGAATGCAAAATAAAAAAATATAATAAAAAATTAATAAAAGCATAACAAACATTATCCAAATATAAAAATTTGTTTTTAAATAATTTATAACAATAAAAAATGATAAATTCAAGTGATCACGTGGAAATGGAAATGGTTCTTGTAATCCACTTGATTATCACAAACTAAGTAAATTTTTTAATGTTGTGCCAATATGCAAGTATATTCTTATTAATTTTTTAACGTATTTTAAAAAATACCCATTACACATATATATATATATATAAGATAATTGACCCTAGTCCTAAATAACATATATAATTTTAAAAAAAAATCGTTTAAGACATAAGTTTTTATTTAGTCACTTAAAGTTGATTTTTGCTTGAGTTTTAGATCCACATATGCAAGTATTGCAAGGATTGTAGAGAGAATTTTAGTGAGTAAATTTGCATTATAATTAATATTAGTTACACGTAACTAATATTTGTTAGAACTTAATAATTAACTATATTTATATATATTTGTGTTATATTAGTTATATGTATTTGTGTAATATTTGTAACATTTAACAAATATTACACAAATAAATTAGTTTAATATTAGTTACATTGGTTGTAATATTAGTTTGTATAAATTTAAATATTAGTTATATGTATTTTTGTAATATTTGTTACATTTAATAAATTTTTACATACAATTTAGTTGCATGTTACGAAATATAATAATATTTGTTACATCTTATAATAATTTTACACATAAATTGATTACATCTTATATAACTGCGTGATTGCAGGTACGTGTATTGGAGTTTTTATCCTTTTTTTTTTTTTTTTTTTTTTTTTTAATAGATAGGATTAAAATAAAAGTTGATTATGTCCATGATTTGTTTTTAAAATTAGGAGTCAATTAAAAGACTTGCCTTCCTTATATTTTAATATATAATAAAATACTATTACAGCTTGTTGTAGAGCCCAATGTGATATGGACGCCATTAATATTTTAATTATTATTATTAATTGTTAACGAAATAAATATTTATTTAATAATTAGATAATTAAAAATGTAATAAATAAATAATTTTGGGGGGTTGGAAATGCTATTAAGGGCAAATGTCATGTCAGGGTTCAATGTCTTCTGCAAAAAGGTCGTTCCTGCAGGGACTGCAGGAATTATAAATGCAGAGGTTATTAATTTAATAATATTTTTTAAAATAAAAAAATAAAAAATGGGGTCCAAATTTTGATGGTCGGTGATTATTTTTTGTATTTATTTAAAAAAGTGCAATCCTTCCACTGTAGCCACGTGAAAGACAAATCTATCTCTCTCTCTCTATATATTTTTATTTATTTTATTTTATAATAATATGTGTTTGGTAAAATATTGTTGAATAAATTATTAAAATATATTTTTTTTTTCAAATAAAAAATTGGAAAATTAGTATGATGAAAATTTTAGTCTAATATTCCATTTAAAAAAAAAAATAGAGTAATCAATGACGCTAATATTATATTTGACGTGACAATATGCTTTATCACAGTAATGTAATCTGCAGTTGTAATTTGTTCAAAACTTTTTCAGCCAATCACTTTATGTATTGACTCATATTTATAATTTGTCCATCAATCTCTATAAGATAAATTCAAAATTTTTATATGTTCGGATCAACTTACAAGCACCTCAACTAATTATCTCCTTGTGCAATTTTAATAATATACTCATTTTCATCAGTATGATGTATTTAAGATTAAATTTTTGAAATATTACTCAAGAGAATCGAACCTTGGTTCATAAAAAAACATATCTTCTTACGAAGTGGACTAACAACTCTCAGATATTGATAATATTCGCACTATTTATCCATTTTAATCACGAGATAATTGACTATTATTCTCAAATAACATATGTAATTTTTAGAAAGTCTCATTTAAAACATAAGTTTTGATTTAGTACTTTAGAGTATGTTTGGTTAGAATGAGGGAAAGGAAAAGGAAAAAAAAATAAATTTATCCATTGTAAAAGAAAAATTATTTTTTCTAGTGTTGTTTGGTTGGGAATGAAAATGAAATGATAGAAAATAATTTAGTTTAATATAATCAACTCTTTTGCCCTCGTATATTATAAAAATAAATTAAAAACTCAATTATTAAGAGTATAATTGTAATTTTGATATCCAAAATCATTTTCCTCCCTCTTTCTTCCCAAATTTGGGAGAGAAAAATTTTGTCTCGAAATTTGTGTTTTATTTTTTTTCATTTCTCTTTCTATTTTTCATTCTCCTTCCATACCAAACACACTCTTAAAATGAATTTTATTTGCGTATTAGTCCCGTATATATACACATCGCATGAATTGTAAAGAGAATTTGGTGAGTAAATTTGTATTATAATAAATATTAGTTACATATAACTAAAATTAATTATAAACTTAATAATTACAAATGATATTTAGCTATATCACATATATGTAATATTAGTTAAATTGTGTAATGTTAATTACATATTATAAATTATATGTATTTATATAATATTTGTTACATTTAATAAATATTTTATACAAAAATTAGTTTAAAATTAATTACATGTTATAAATTTTTATACACAAATTAATTATACACTACAAATTATAATAAAATTTGTTACATTTAACAAATATTTTATATATAAACTAGTTATATATAACTGCGCTAATTTAGACCTGTGTATTTCAGTCTTTTACATTTTTTTAACAGACAGTAATAAAATATAATTTACAATTCCACATGTAACTTTATTTTTTAATTTTTGAAAAAAAAAAAATATATATATATATATATATATTTATAATATTAAAAGTAAGGAATTTTGGAGAGAGAGAGGGGGCGGCTCGGTGCTCAAGAAGAGCTATTATCATGGAGACAAAGGAAGCTAGATTTACGGAGATCGGCGTGATATCTACTTGCCCACCTCCGCCGTACTCTTCTTCCCTCTTTGAAATCCGGTCCCACTTTGTGCCTTTTTATTTATTTTTTATTTTTCATTCATCATTTTTTTTTATTGTTTTTTACTTGCTTTTACCTGGACGGACGGATGGAATAGGAGTAGAATGAAATCGCAATTTCATTAATTTTATATTTTATTTTAATCTAATCAATGGAATTTTTTATTTTTTTATGGACTAAAACTCACGCATCCTTAGTTGGATGGGATTGGAATCCCACACTCATACGAGTGGAAGGAGCATGAAAATGGATAAATTAAATTTCATATTTTATGAAGTGGAATTTAATTCCGTACTTTACGGTAATTTTTTTTTTCGAGTTACACTTAAAATATTTTATCTCATTTTAGTCTATAATTTTCAATTTAAAAATGATTTCGATATTTTTTTATAAATTAATTTTATCAATTTAATTCTATATTAATTTAAATATTCTTGTTTAGTTTCGGGAATATAAATATATTTTTTCTATTCTCGATTTTTTTTTTGAATAGAAACAAACACACACACATACATATATATATATATATATATATATATATATATATATATATATATATATTTCAAACAAAAATAAAAATTTAAAATCGAAAAAAATAGTTCATGCTCACAAAATAGAAACAAAGAATTGGGAATAAAAAAAATTATTGAAATAGAAATTCGAGCCAAAAAAAAAATCTATATAAGAAATGGAAGGGAAAACCTGAGAACAAAATATATGTTTATATTTTTAAACAAAAATACATATTATGCACAGTCAGTTAGTCTCAACTCCTCGAATTGCCCTTGATCGATCATCACCAAAGGGAAAACCCGTTGGATTTGGTCCAAGCTCAGGTTTCTGAGTTGCCTTTGATTGGCCATCACCAAAGGCAAAGACCCTTGGAGCCGAGCTGCCTTTGTTCGGGCATCTCCAAAAGGAAGACCCTTGTAGCCTGTCCAAGCTCAACTCCCCATGCTGCCTCTGGTCGATCATATGATGGGGAAGATACTTAAAGCATGGCTGAGCTTGGAAGGCGTCAAGCGGAAACCCATCGCCCGAGCAGGGTTCTCTAAGATATTCCTGCCTAGTATGGTGTCCTTGGATGCCTTTGAAGGTCAAATTTGGGCTCCATTGTTCGAACATGCTCAGCTCGGATTTTTTCCCTAATGGGTTCTCATCCACTTATATTTGAGTTTCGGATGAAGATTTTTGCCCTTGGATCAATGCCAAAGGAAGAACAAGTTGCCTCAACGCCGCCATCGTCATGGGTTGAGCTCGTTCTCCTTAATTGTGTTGAGCCAGTCAATGGATTCTCCTTGATTGGCCTCAAGGCTAAGCCCAGAAGTCTAATCTCCTCACTTGTTAGCTCATTGACCATGTGCCAAATTACGATAATTAATCAAGCTTAGACCCATAATTTTGTGGCGCTAATTGAGCTCATCTCCTATAAATACCCAGACATCGAATGTCCCAAATAATGCTCAACTACCATCTTGAAGCATAAAATAGTCTATTTTTTTTATATATATGTGTGTGTATAGATTGTTACTTAAAAAAAACATTTTTCTTAGTTTTCCTATGCGTCTGTTTTGGTGGGAAAAAAAAATCTTATTTGGTATCAAAGAAAAATAGAAGAAATTTTTTTTCTAATTTTTTATTTTATTTTCACTAATTTAGAGGAAAAATGACGAAAAATTTGGGAGAATTTTCTACCTATTTTTTTTTTTTTTTTTTCCAATTCTTACTTAATGATAAAAAGTATTATTTTTTTGCATTATTTTATTTTTATTTCTTTTTATTATCTCAATTTTTATTTTGACATAATATAAAGTAAATATTATAGTTACAAGTTTTTTTTCATGAAATAATGAAATATTTTTTTTCGAATATTTACTCCGAATTTGATCTTCAATTTCCACAAGGAATTTGTACGATGTAGAGAGTTAATTAATTCCTATTATTAATGTGTTAAAAAAAATAATTTTGTAATTCTTAAATATATGATTTTTTTTTAAGAACAAAATAGCTTTTTATTAATCTCTTTGTGTAAAAAAAATAATAATATAAAAAAAAATTATATTAAAATGAAAAATTTAAATATATTAAAAAATATTTATTAAGAGAGACAATCACACGTTCTAAACGAACTAATCATTCAATTTGTGTGGATCGGGAGAGGTTCATGGATATACTTAAAAAATAAATAAAAAAATTAATTACTTTCGTGTGTGATGGGTAAATACTGTTGTATAGTCAACTTTGGATAGACATAAGACAGTGATGAGTTGTTTGTTTGACATTAGAATTTACGTCTGATTTGATCTCAATGAGGTACAGCTTTTTTTATTTATTTATTATTATTTTAATTTTGTTTTTCTTGGAGTTTTATAAACAATTGAGAATTGAGATTTAGGCTAATAAGGTATTAAGGAAAATTTGAAAATAACTCGAGCAATAAAGTACGCTCAAATTAAAACAATCGAGAGACCTTTGTAAGATCAATAATTTAAACCTGTAGAGAAACATTTGTTAAAAAAGACAACTATAGAATCGTGAATGAGATTAAGCTCGCATCCTGTGTGGATATGGAGACACTTACGGATAAAAACAAATATATATTAATTTTTTTTTTATTCTAAACCTAATTTAGAATAAAATAATTTAGGAAAAAATTATATTAATAAAAATGAGATATAGACTAATGGGATTTTCTTTTATTAAAAATATAAACAAAAATAAATATGAGAAAAAAATTATTCTATTTCTGAAAAATAGTATAAACTTTAATGTAACTTCCTTATGGTTCACATACACAATGTCTTTTAGACAAAGTCTCCACCTGAACCAAAATGCTTAGAGCAAAGCAAAATACTAGTAATAGCTTACATGATACATTTTATATATATATATATATATCAGACAATATTTTTCAATAGTTTTGACATGCAATTTCACAATATCCTTCATTCAAAGACGCACCATTTGTTGTCGCGTTGACCACCATTCATTCACTTGGTGGGGGGTGTAAATAGCAGCTCATAAACAAACACATGGCATCCTACAAATGGACTCAGGGTACCTAACATTCTCAAGAGCCTTCACTTGTTTATCAACACATCACGGTGTCATTTCTTGACCAAGGGTCGTTCTAATGCCATTTGTAACGCCCCATACGATCCACTATTTTTTTGACCGACTCTACATGGGGCAAAAAATAAAGTACTAATAGTAACTCACATGGTACATTAAATATCAGACAATATTTTCTAATAATTCTAATGTGAGACCTACTATGTCCCCACTCAAAGACACATTTTCGTCGTGTTGGCCTAGTTCATCCCTTCGGTGGGTGGTGTAGACAACAAACAACGCATAAGCGAACACACAACAATCCACAATTGGATACATGGTACTTACTTCAGGATCCTTATATCTCTCTAAAGCTTCTACTTCTCTATCATCACTACCACAATGTTGTTTTCAGACAATGGTAGGTCGTGATACCACTTGTAACACTCCATGTGGCTCACTAGTCCAGTACTTTTTGGATCAAGTCCACACGATCCAAAATATTTAAATCAAAGTATAAGTAGAAGTCCACGTGGTATTTTATATATAAGATAATGTATTCTAATGGTTTCGATGTGGAATCTGATACTTAATTTAGATATTCAAACAATATGTATTTTTGTTGTTTTTGCATCAATAAAAAGTACTTATGGTAAAGCTTTAAGTTTAATTTTTAAAATATAATTATTATAATAATAATAATAATAAATCAAAAATTAATCATGTGATTTTTAAATGATTGTAAATAATTGGAGATTACTTTGAGGCTTTATACTCAATAAGCAATAGGTGGAGTGAAGTGATTTCACTCATTAACACACACACACAAAAAAAATAAAAAAAAATAAAAATAATATGGGAAATGGGTTGGGAATTGAGATCAATATTTTTGAAATGATGAGCATTTGAAAGTGTAGTAACAACTAGGGTTAGGAGTGCTCATAGCCCCCAATATATGACACTTTCCACCCCCTTATTTTTTTTATTTATTCCATAGAACCGCAATTTTCAAATTATTCAACAATTTCAAATTTATGTTTTTTTTTTTTTCCTTTTCAAAATGATAGGCTATAATAATATAGTATTTTTTTAAGCCACCATGTGTATTTTAAAATATGAAAAAAAATACCAACTATTTCTTTTTCGAAAAATTGAAATCATATTTTTATTTAAAAATATTTGTGATTTTTGGTGAACAAACCACTAAAATCAATTTTTAGCTCATGTAATTCACATATTATAATAATTTCTCAAATGTCCAATACTACTGTTAAAATTCAAAAATCATTGTACACTAGAATTTTTTTTACAATTTTGTACATAAATCATTTTTTTTATAGTAAATTTGGAATTTTAAAAAAATTATTATAGCGTAGAGGCTAAAATTTTAATTTCGTTGACGGTTTGATGAAAAAAACAAACAAACAAACGATTTTGAGGTATTATTACATGTAGATATTTTTTCCCTTTATTTTTTTATTATTTATTTGAAGAAATAAAAGTAAGATAAAAAGAGGAGTGCACATGAAAGCATGAATATTTGCGATAAAAAATTCATATGTCGGAAAGCTCGAACACACTCAAATGATGGCTTTTCCTTCCTTTCGGTTTTTCCTTTTTTCTTTCTTCTTTACTTTTAATAATATATAAAAAAAAAAACATAGTAATGCATGGATGTCAATATCATGCATGGTACATATAATAGAGTACAAAACAATTAAATAAATACTTTATTACTTGAAATCTGTGCATATAATCAAAGCAATTTTAGTTTGAGAACAGCTGCAACGCGCTCGCCATCATTCTCGTCAAAAGAAATAACCGTTGTTACCTATAGTTCACAAGTGAGGTAAATCTTTCACACTCAAATTTTAAAATAACCGTTCTTACCTATAATGAACAAGCGAGGTAAATCTTTCACGCTCAAATTTCACAACTATTTGCTTGTACATTTCTCTTTTCGGTTTAGATCTTGAAGCTTAACCGTCGATCTCCCTCTCTTGTCCTTTGCTCCTTTGAAAATAACGATGGTTTTAGGGTTTAAAAATTAGTTTAAAAGGCTTCAAACAATAATTTGGGCTTACTTTTGTGATTTATGTTAATAATTTGATTAAGTGGTTTACCTAAATAATTTATTTTGAATTAAGTTAAGAAATTAGTTAGGTTAATAAATAAAATGTTAGGTAATTAATTGTTATAAATTGATATGAATATCTAACTAAAAAAAATGCTTAATTTCAATGTCTATTTGAGTTGAATTGTAACATATTTTTTGTTCAGTAAAACACTGTTCAACAAGGTATTTTGTTCATTTAGCTATTCCAAATAGCTATTTGGGTCGGAGCAGTCCTGAATAGTCAGTCTAATAAAAAATTATAAAAAAATAATTCTTAAAGTACGACATATATAATGTAATAAGTTACACTTTAAATGCTATTTTTTGTTATTCCTGTAATGGATGCTCGAATGCTTCATTTGGATGAATAGAAAATTCACTTTTTATTGTATAATTTGGATGCATAGGAGGAATTCACATTTCATTCTACAATATGATTGTTATATGTGTGTGTAATGGGATATTTTTTTATCTCGGACTGGCCACCTTCCTCCATTCAGCAAGTTCTCCCTCTAGCTGATTTGCCCTGTCGTACCGGTGGCCTTCTATGTTTGATTAGTTCCTTGATCATTATTCTTTCCAGCAAATCGGTCTTGAGTAAGTATTGGGCCAATCGGCTCAAACTCACTAGACTTACAAGCCCAATGCCAATTGTCCATGTAGGACGTGTCCATCGGGCCTTACGGGTCCTCCCCATGGGCCTCACTGCCTATTTTTACCAACCAGATCGGATTAGGCGCCTTTAATCCATTTCAGATTTGGTCTAATTGTTTTACTTCACCAATTTTGGAATCCACCCTCATTCGGAGACCTGTTTTTTATATATGACATTCCCTTTAATGTTGTCATACAGCCCATTTATCTACTTTCAAATCAGATTACCTACTTGTTTGAATACTTACCCTCACATTTGAGTACTTCGCTAGAAAAAATCCTTGCAAGTCTTTATGGTGGTATTCGGTAAAAATATTTGATTTGATAGGGAAACACTCACTCTAGGACCTGGACTGGACGAGAACAACTCGGTTTCCCCTTTTTTATCTATCAACAAGTTTTATGCACGAACAATACGTGTATATATGTGGAGAAGATTATCAAAAAATCAAATATTTATAACAAACGTAAAATAATAATTAATTTAAATTACTCATACAAAGTTTCCTTCCAAATTATTTCAAAATATAAAAATTCAATTTCAATTCCATTTTCCCTCCGTCCTCCCCCCTCCCATCCAAACAACAAAGAAGTTTCCTTCCCCCTTCCTCCTTTTCTTTCCCCCAGACAAACACAGTATAAAGTTTCTTTTATACATCAGATAGATCTCGAGAGAAAAACATGTTTATATATACATATATACACACACACACACATATGTGTGTGTATATATATGTGGAGGAGATGAAAGAATTAGTTTGTGTTGGTGAATGGGAGGCCAAAGAGAAAAACCCTAGAGCTTAGCTTAGGGTTTAGGTTATATTAGCTTAAAATTGCACCCAAAAAGTAGGGCAAAGACAAATAATAGAGAGAGAATTCTCTCTCTCTCTCTCTCTCTCTATATATATATAGCCCTTAGAAGGTCCCAAAGGCAAAGATGCTTAAAGCTACTTCCCTACCTAGGGTTTTATTTTCAGAAGCATGAGTTCTCTCCTTTATCAGTAATAATGATGAAGATATATGCATACATTAAAGGCTGCATTCAGAAAGGAGTTCTATGTACCTGCATTGAGGTTGCAAAACACACACACATATATATTATTTTAAATTTAAAAATAAAAATAAAAATAAAAATAAAAATAAAAATGATCTATTTTATAAAATTACCAAAAAAATAAAATAAAAATGTTTGTTTCATAAGTTAGCATTCTCTCTCTCTAGGTTGGAAGTTATCTAGGGCTTCCACATAAGCTTTGAGATCAAGGAAGAAATAAGGATTTTTTGCTAAATTTTATTAATCATAATAGCTAATTTTTAAGTTATATTTTAATTGTTAATATTATGTATAATCCTACTCACTCTTTTATATAAAAAATCTTTGCATATGTCGGTATTTTTATCATATATCAATACAATCGCTACATGTTCTCCTAATACTATGTATTCTTAATTATTTTAACATATTATCAGAGCCAATTCATCCTAACCATCCGTTTCACTATTCGACACACTAACAACATATTCATCGCCACCCTCAAAATTCGTTTAATAAAATTATGAAATTAAAAATTAAAATTATCGAAACAAAAATTTACAAGAAAAATAAATTCCCTTCAATTCATATATTCATCCTTTAATTATTTTGAAAATTAATAGCATAATACATATATTAATAACATATTTAAAAATAATAAAAATAAAATATTTTTTCCTTATATATATATTTATTTGAGATAGAAGAGGGGATTTTTTTATTTTTTTTTAAGTACAACTGGACTAATCACCTCTCCAAACGATTTTAAAGACATATTTTTTCATATCGGTCTGGAATATTGAGAATTAAATTTAAAATTTAATTTTCTGAGTATTTTTTAAGATAGTCAGAATTTTGATTAACAAAGAAAATGGACACTTACGCTTACAAATCAGACTAACACATAATCGTTAGTATTAAACTAAAAAATCGTAATTAATTATTAAAAAAATTATTAATAGTCGAAAAATGAATGAAAGAGCTCATGTGACTTTAGGTCACCAAAAAATTACAAAAACTAGACGACAAAAGCCATTATACCCTCGCTTTCTCTATCTAGTTTGCGTGTGATTATTGGAGAGAGAGTGTCTGTGAGGTAGATAGGAACCCACCTCAGTTCTCCCCCACTGTAAATAATGTAGAGAGAGAGAGAGACTATCAACTGGGCTACAAAGAACTCAGAAAAGAGAGAGAGAGAATTGATGATGAGAGAGAAAGTTCGATCCCCAGAAACCACAGAGCAACAATAAGAGGTAAAAAGGGATCGTTAGTTATAGCTCTCTCCCTCTCTCTCTCTCTCTCTCTCTCTAAAAGGTTTCTTCCAGAGAGCGACTACTGAGTTTCTTGGCCAGTGATTGCAGAAGGGTTTGGGGAAGAGAGAGAGGGGAAGAAGACAGACTCCCAGTAATTTAGAGAGAGAGGACCGGAAATGTCATATACTCGGTGGATTATATGTCTTTCTCTCTCTCTACAAATCTTTCTTTCTTCTGAAATCTGAAACAATTCCAGAGACCCCACCTCTACATATATAGCTAAATTTCTCAAAAAAAATCGGATTTTTCAGAGTTTTCTTCTCTAGTTATCTATATAAAGATCGGGGTTTTTGTTTCATTATTAGGAGAGAATTTGCAGTTGTGGCTACTACAAGGAGGTTGCTTTCGGATTCTGGTGCTTTTGCAGAGTGGGTGGCCTCATCGTCATCTGCCGGTGATCTTTCTTTGGGGTTTAATGCTGGGCCAACGGCCACCACCACCGCCGGAGCTGGGGGTGGTGGCGGCGGTGGATTGTGGCCATCCGCGAATAGGCAGATCAACTATGGGTTTTCCCCTGAGATGGGTATGTTTGTGGTGGCTCCGGCGTCTTCTTTCCACCACGGGAATCAAAATAATCAAGAGTCGATTAACTTTAACCCTCACTCCGTTAATGGGTCGAACGCCTCGACAGCTCTCGGCGTCGGCGTCGGGGTGATTCCTCTCCTTACCGCGGCGAATATGGGTCTTGACGACGGCGTGGGTTGTAATTCCCGGGGCGGCTCGGCGAATTTGTTACATGGTGGCGTTGGGGTAGGTGGGTCTAACTCGACGGCGGCGATAACGTGCCAGGACTGTGGAAATCAGGCGAAGAAAGACTGCAGCCACCGGCGGTGCAGGACTTGTTGCAAAAGTAGGGGTTTTGACTGCACGACACATGTGAAGAGCACTTGGGTCCCAGCAGCTCGCCGCCGTGAAAGACAACTCGTGGCTGCCTCCGCGGCGGAGACTGGAACTTCTTCCGGCTCCACCTCCGGCGCTAAAAAGGCCAAACTGATTTCGCAAACCACCGCAACATCCCGTACTTCCACTTCCAACACCACTCCTCCTAGAAGCTTTGATACTAGTTCCAGTCATCAAGGTCTACTCATTCTCTCTCTTCCCTCTCGCTAAATTTCTGGATTTTGATAAAATAAAACTGAAATTTCTTCTTACTTTTAACCCCACTCCTCCTAGAAGTTTTGATACACCCCAGAGGTGTTATCCGGTTGACAAGGGCACTTCCATAATCAACTAGGATTTGACTCTTGGGAGTGCTCCCGGATTTAAATTTGAATTAAATTTTAAATTTAATTCTGAACGCGTGAGGCCACACAGGCCGATGCGGAGGAGTGCGTCTGGTTTAAATCATGGGGAGGATGATTAATCGAGGTGACCTTTAAAATGGTAAAAAAGAAAAGAGCGTTGATACTAGTTCAGTAGTTCTAGTAATCAAGGTCTACTCATGTTCTCTCTTCCCTCTCCTCTCTCTCTCTAAATTTATGGATTTTGGTAAATTAGAAATGAAATTTCTTGTTATTGAGTAGTGGAATTGAATTGTTTTTTTTTTTGTTTTGATTATCATATGTAGATGCAAGTTTTAAGGAGACGTTGCCGGCGCAGGTGCGTGCTCCGGCGGTGTTCAAGTGTGTGAGAGTCACCTCCGTCGACGACGGCGACGACGAATACGCATACCAGGCCGTTGTAAAGATCGGCGGCCACGTTTTCAAAGGGTTTCTATACGACCAAGGGGTTGAAACAAGGGGTGAGTTTCCTAATTTGTCTGAGTTGCATTTGGGTGGTGGTGGTAGCGGCGGCGGTGGAAGGTCTTCGCCACCTCCGATGCTTGACGCGTCGGACGTTTACGCCGCCTCCGGCGGTGGATTGCTCGGAGGTTCGATTTATGGTAACCAAATAAATTGAAAAATTAAGGTCAATTAATTTAGTTGCTAATTAATTTCTTGAAAAAAGAAATTGACATTGTAGCAATTTACGAACAATTTATGTATTTTGTTTAAAATCTTCTTCTCAATGTCGTTTAATCAGACCTTATGGTCCGACCCGGCTCAATCCGGATTAGTCGCAACCCAACATGGTATCCGATAACAAATAGTTTATAGCAATTTAAAAAAAAAAAAAAAAAAAAAAGTAGACCTTAGAAGTATTTATTTCTCTACTATATAAGTTTCTAATAGAAAATTAATTTATATATTATTTAATGTTATTTAAAAAATAAAAAATTAATTTTTATGTGATTTAATGTATTTGATAGCTTTTAATATTTATATATAGGTAATTGTAAATATTAGAAATTATATGGTTTAAGAAGCATAATTTGAACTAATAATTAGTTTAATAGAAATTTAATTTTATATGATTTAACGTTATAAAAAAATTGAAAAAAAAAAGAATTTTTATGTGATTTAATGTAATTGGTAAAATTTTAATTATTTTTATCTAGGATTATTGTTAATATTAGAAATTAAATCGTTTGAGAAGCATAATTTTTGGTTACTTTTCTCTTTTTCTTTTTATTTTTTTTAAAGTCAGTTTCTATAAAGAAAATAGGGTTTATGAGTATAATAAAGGGATGCACACCAGGAGGTACGGTTTTGCTTTTCTAATTAATAATTTGTTTAAAGAAAGTAACATATATTTTTTTTTTCTTTTTCGTAGTCAAATTCTATTAAAGAAAATAGGGTTTAACGTGTATAATAATTTTTTTTGAAAATCTCAAATTTATAATTTTCAACATTATGAAAATTGCTTCAAAATTGTTGCTTGATCATTTATTTCTTAAAAAAATTGTATTTTGTTCGTTATTTTTTTTTCCAATTTTCCCTTAATAAAAAAATAATAATTAATTTCTCTTTTTTTTTTTTTACAATCTCAGCAATATTATATATATAGAATTTTGTGGTGGTTGATGATGTGTAGTGAACATTCTTCCTGATTTTCTGCATAAGCCAATAATTACTTGATTGCACTGATTTTGTAATCTTCCTTCTTTGTCAACATCCATCATTTTCCTTTATATATATATATATATGTGTGTGTGTGTATAAACCAATGTCACATATGTTTATAAGCTCAGCTTGACCTCTATGTCCCTCGAAAAAAAAAGGGTTGTATTGCCCAAATCTTTGGCCAGATACTAGATGTAACTTTTCGGCTGGTGAAGCGAGCAGCAACATAGCCTGAACAATTTTGGATATATATATACATATATATGCATTGATTTTACCAATTGCTATTTTCTTATCATGTTTAATGGAAGTTTCTTCAAGAATGAGGTTGGTTAGGGTTATTAAGGTAGTCTTTTTCATGAAACATAAACCGAGTAAACCCTAAACTTCTTTAAATAACACCCTTGATTTTTACTAGAAAATTAGATGAGGTTTTAGGGAGGGAGAGAGCGGGGAATCTAGAAAATTGGTTGGGTTGTTAAATATTATTTTTTTGATGTTTGTTTGATATTTATTTATATAAAGCGAGAAGAGGGGGTTATGTAATTTTGTTTAGAGTTTAATTTTTTTTAAGGTATAAGATGGGGAAAATGAGAAAAAATAAAGATTTGAGGTGGTTCAAGTCTTTCTTGACCTAATGTGGCTATGTCGCTAAGAAGGAGAGAGTACGATCCAGAAATTATTCTCACTACAAATAATTAAAAAAAGAAAAAAGATTACATGATTTAATTAATTTTTTTTTTCTCTTTTAAAAAGTTTTAAAAGTCAAGAAAATATATTTATTAAAATTGAACTTGTTTAAAAGTAGCAAAACAATTATTGTTCTAAAATTATTCTTTCTTTGTATGCATGAATTTCGTTTAATTTATGAAGTTTCACTTGTTCAATTTTTAAATTAGTTTTTTTTTTTGAAAATAGAAGTTTTGTACAATGTTTTATTTGTGTGGCAGTAGAAGAATTATTTTATTTTAAAATAGGAGTTGTGGAAGAAAATTCCTTTAATTAATTATATAGAGATGGGATTGTAAATATGCTTTGATGCCTTTTTATACATATAATTTTGTTAATGTTTGCTTTATGTGTTTGTGGAGGATTCTCAATATTCCATTTTTAGTGTTTGTGTATTTGATTCTTCTCCTATTATTCTTTCATTAAGGGTTTACATTTCTATTTTTGGAGGATATATATATATATGTATATATATATATATATGTATATTTTGTTAAACGAGTAGCAATGGCCCAAAGTCCTTATTGAAAATCGATCTTCTCTGACAATATTATTCTCAATTTGTTTATGTTACAACATAATGAACATTTATCAGCATCGTAGATTCAACAGCCACTCACAGTCTATTTATACTGTTATCACAACAGAAATATTCACGATCAATGCGAATATCACCTACCATCACTGCTCTCACATTAAAAACATTCATCACCGTAACCCCAATCACCAAATATATGCAAATTTGGAATTTGCAAAAAGACAATTGAAATTTTTGAATTATGAGATGTTAGCGCGAGAGGGTCTCTTGATCTGTTTTGCGTTGTCAAATGAAATAAAAACATAACAAATTTTGAAAATATGAAATAAACTTTGGTAAAAATTATACGATTTTTTAGGCAAATTTATACATATAAAAAAAATCATTTTCTTTACTTTTTCACTTTAAAATTATGAATATAGAAAAATAAAAATCTGAAAATTGTGAAATCTAAAATGGAAAGAGAGCGAACGAGAGATTTCTCGTGTTGACAGCATGAGGAAGAGCCCGTGGTGGTGATTGTCACCGTGGTGGACAACGTGGATGGTAGCAACCGGTTTGGTGGTGGTTGCGGCTTTGGTGGTACCACATGGTAGAGGGATGGAGAGAGCGAAGATTTAAAGGGAAAGTGACAATAAACAGCTAGGGTTTAAGAAGGGTGTTATTTTAATTTTTTCAAAAAATGGTCCTTTTTTCAAAAAAATTCTTCGCATTGGATTCACTTGAAGGTTTTTTTCTCAGAATTAAAATTAAAAGTAAAAAAATATATATAGATATCAAATTTCATCTCAATGAATTAAGAAACAATAATTTGTTCAAAAAAATAATAATTTTTTAGACATTCAATTATTATTGTCCGAACCAAACAGGTACCAAAGGGATCGGCGCGTGGTGAAGTGTGAGACCTAGGTGCGAGTGGTGGCGGTGCTTTTGCTGGTGCTTTACGTAGAGTACACACACAGACGCAGAGCTAAGTCGAAGGACTGACCTAATAGTCTGCTTTTGTCCCTCTCTCTCTACTCTCTCTCTAGACTATCACTAGAGAGAGAGAGAACTGATATCATAAGCATAGCTTAAACCCTGCATGTAATGTAACTGTGTTAGATATAGAGAGAGAAAGAGAGAGGGAGAACGATGGGGAGACTGTTAGATATAGAGAGAGAAAGTGAGAAAGAGAAAGAGTGTGAGGAATTCGAGATGCATAGAGCCCTGTGAAAGGAAGGAGATGTCTCTCTCTCTCTCTCTTCCAAAATCCGGCGCGCTCTCTCGCTCTTAAACTTTTTGTCCCCCTCTCACATTACCCATAATGTTTTTTCATGGATTTCAAATTTTTTGTTAATTTTAAAAACACACACACACACATACATATACATATATATATATATATATATATATATATTGTGTTCCGAACAGTTTACGCTCGTTTTAGGTAAGTTGTGTCCAGATTAATTTTTTTGGGTGATCTTAAGATCACATTTTATTACATCGGCATGGTGCATTCAAAATTTAAATTTATAGTACTTTCGTGGAGAGTTGAACTCTAGTTGATAAAAAAAAAAAGACGTTTTCCTTGCTAACGAGACTAAAACCTCTTATTAATAATATCAAGTATTAATAATAACAAGGATATTTTATCATGGGCCCCAAGGTCCACTACTAATTCATCATTATATCCATGTAGCCATTTAAGTTTAGAAAAAAATCCAATTAGTATTTGATAATTGTTTGTTATATGGTAACATTTACATCATCCCATTCATTATATTGTTGTTGGCATTGTTGCCGTATAGTAATATTTGCATTACCCTATTCATTATGTTACTATTTATATTGTTGACGGACAGTAACATTTGCATCTTTCTATGTTTTTATGTTGTAGTTGACATTGTCACTGTACAAAAATATTTGCATCTCTCCATTCATTATACTGCTATTAGCATTATTGTTGGGTAGTAATATTTGCATCCCCCAATTTATTATGTTGCAATTGATGTCGTGAGAGAATATGTATTTAGATTTATCTTAAATAATAAATATATATAAGTAGTGTTTTTTCAATATAGGTTTATAAGTGGTGGTCCATTTTAATTTTAATAGCAAAAATGTGGTTGTTTCTAATTTTTCCTAATATCAAATACAATTTCCAACCCAAAATAGTGTCATAGTTTAACATGAAATAATGCAGTTATATTATTATCACTAAAATTTAATTAAATATTAACTATTATTTTCGAAAATATATTTTATTTATACTCTATACAGTTCATTTTTATTCTAATTTTTTTTAAGCGTGATAAAATAGTAAAAAAAAAAATTAATTACGTAAAAATTTAAAAGAATATATATATATATATATAAAAATTCAGAATGCTTTTTTTTAATTATATTATTATTATTAAATATTTATTTTGCAACATATAGTACAGTCCAGATGTAGGATGGGCCATGTCATATATACAAAATAAAAGGTCCATGGGCCTTATATCCACTCTCTAAACGGCCCATGACTATCTAGTGTGTGCACATAACTTGTTAGTTAATGATTTGTGAATGCTTAGGACTATAGACTGATTTCACTAAAATTAAAAAAATTAAAGAAATTTCTTAAATAGTATTTTAATAATTGATTTTGTTGTATTTTCGTTATTTTATTTTGTTAGTTAATACTTTTTAGAGATCAGGTCTCGTCCTTTTTGAATTTTGCATTCTTTGCATTTATCAATAAAATCCTCCTCACGCTGTCGAGGTACTTCTAAAGAAATATGTCACGTTGACCCTGAGAAATTAGAGACGTCCCAAGTAAAATTTGAAAACGGTCTCATCAATGTTTATATATATATATATATATATATATATATATATTTTAAATTATTCATATATTTTTATAAAATTATAATATTAAAATAAAAAATAGTTAATATAGTAATTCAATCATGATTGAGATTTTTGTTTATTCGACAATTTTTTTGAAGCAAATATTTTATATATGATGAGAGGAAGTGTCTCGCTTACTATATGATAAAGCATTTTCGTGTAGCTTGCAAGACTCCAAACCGATCAAATACAAAACTCAAGAATCTAGGGTCAAGACAAGCTATACCCGTCGGGCAAAGCCCATATAGCGCCTACAACCTAGCACCGAATATTATTTAAGTTATTTGGCTTGATACTAGTAGAAATGTTTCGAAACAAAATAAAAATATTGGGGTCAATTTAAAAAAGTCTCCCAAACTTTGGGGTCCTAGGCGACCGTAGTGCTCTTACGCTTGGGACTATCCTGAGGCAATTGGATTCGACCCGTTATTAATAACTACCTCTTAAGGGGGATCCATATAAAAAACGAGGTTTTTTTTTTCGTAGTTGATTGGACTACGTGGCATGTTGAGATAGTATAACACTTGTATCTGAAGTTGCGTTTGAGTAAGGGATTTGTAAAATGATAGGATTTCGAAATTCCGTCATTTACAAATC
Organism: Eucommia ulmoides; assembly: GCA_016647705.1. Classification (NCBI taxonomy): domain Eukaryota; kingdom Viridiplantae; phylum Streptophyta; class Magnoliopsida; order Garryales; family Eucommiaceae; genus Eucommia; species Eucommia ulmoides. The sequence goes on along the minus strand of CM028340.1, from coordinate 45,899,297 downwards.
TCTTATTTGGATAATTATTTTACCCGAAGAATTTAATTATGTGATTTTATAATATCCTTATTTGGATAAATTAGAAACCATTGTAATTTTTTTTTTCTAAAACTGAGAACAAAAACAAAACATTACCCATCACAAAAAAAACAAAAACTGATGAAGACGAAATCAAAAACAGGAGGAAGCCTTGAGACGAAGAAGAAGACGGACGACGAAGAAGCCCTGCGACGAATCCTAATTGGAATCAAGCAAACTCTAATCACAATTGAATCAAACAGGAATTAGAATCAAATGAACCTTAACGAACCCTAAAACAAAATAAAAAAACATGGCAGCATTGAAATCCCTTTTCGTTTCATCCATCTGAACTGTAAATTAAGGTTCTTACGACAATTCTAGACAGCGAAACAGAAGCACTAGATGACGATTTTGGACGGCGAAGCAGAAGTTGGGACGATGATTCTAAACAGCGAAGCACAAGCTGGGATGGCGAAAATGGCAATTGGCAAATGGCAAAGCAGAAGCTGGGACAACGATATGTGAGAGAGAGAGAGAGCTACTAAAGGAAGGAAGAGGCTCAGTTGCGATCTGCAATGATGAATGACGATTTTGAGGAAGAAATCACAAATCCTCTCTTAAATGGATTTGGGAATTCAAAATCATTTCGAAATCTCTCATTTCACCATTTTTTTTAAGATAGAAAGATTTGATCACAAATTCTTTTTCATAAATACCCAAATAAGATATTTGTTAAAAAAAAATTCTGAAATCTCTTAACCAATGAAATCTCTCAGTCAAACACAACCTAATATTTTTCTCAAGAAGAAAAGGGAATACTTTTGGTTGTTCGAACGAGGGAGGAAGGATTAGGAGAGAAAAAAAATAAGGAGAAAACCCTAATTAGTTTCCATTAAATTAAAAATTATTGATAATCAAGTCTTGCAAGACAAAACTAAGCGAGATCCCCGAGAGACAGGGCTTTATGTGGAGTCCACCATTCAATGAATCTCGCCTCTGCGTTTGGTTAAGTTAAAAATGGATCAAAAATAAAATAAAATAAATAAATGAAAAAAATTTCGGTTGAATGGAAGAAGAAATTTTCAAGACAATTTTTTTCTTCACAAATATATGAAAAAAATAAAAAAAAAATAATAAAATTATAATTATACCCTCGATAATATAATTTTTAATTTATTTTTATAATATATAAAGATAAAATAATAAATTATATTAAAATAATTATTTTTTCTCTTTTCTAAACAAATAACATTAAAAATCAATAAAAAAAAATTCACAATAAATAAAAATATTATATTCCATATTCTTTTTCTTTTTTCTTTTTCCATCCTGCCAAAACAAAGGTTACAAAACATACCTTTAATGAATATCGTTGGTCGAACTTGGGCTGTGTTGTCCTTTTGCTCCAGTTGTCAGAGACCTGATCTATGACTGAATTCACGATACTCCGGTATACTTTAGAATAGATAGATACAAACCCAATTAAACCAACAAACATATATAACCAAACAAAAACTTCCCCAATCCATTTTTTCTTCAAAAAGAAAGAGGATAATCTTTCAACAACTACATGATATATATATATATATATATATATATATATATATAAATTTGTACAATTTAATGATCAACATGGTGGATTGATGTACAATTCAATTTCTTAAAAAAAAAATCAATGTTCTTTTTGTTTGCATTCTAACCCTATAAATCTGCATGGAGAAAACCTAGTTTTATACTCTGAAATTGTCTCCAACTTCGGCGACCATACTTGATCCCTACACCCAACTAACTGATGATATTGCTTCTTCAGCTCCGGCGTGCTACAAAGAAACCCACCTCCATCACCTCCGGCGACATCGCCTTGTCCGGCTCCTCTAGCAATAAGCTTCATGATAAACTCCGGCAAGACTTTGATCGAAACCCTACCGTTTGATCCCTTGATATACTCAAATGGGCAGCCTTTGAAATCGATTGGGGTTGACCGATTAGGGCTTGAGCCTATGGCGGCGAGTGAAGAAGCAGAGAGAATGGAGTTGCTTGGGAGACAAGAAAGGGGGAGAACAAAGTAGGTTTCGCCGGCGAGAAGCTCGTCGGAGATGGATAGCGCTGGGATGGGGTGACCCAAGAAGAATGAGTCTGCATGGCAAACCATATGGTCCGGGAACTCAAACATAACTTCTCCGGCGACCCTTTTCCCGGCGAATAACGTTGTTGATTTTCCTTCATAGAAGATCAAATTCGCCGGCGAAGTTCTTGAAGATTGGAAACATGGAGATACTGAATTTCCCATTTCGGTTTTGAGCGAAAGGACAATGGAGAGAGAGAGAGAAAATGGGTTTGGTTTATAGTTGTTAGCTTGTGGGGTTATTAGTGTAAATTACATTATTCTCCCCAATAGTTTGAGTATTTTGTATTTCACACTCCAAAACAATTTTTCAAATGACTAGTCACCTTGAAAGTTCACCATTTGTATCTAATTGGCCCAATTGAGTACATAAAAACAAAAATTAAATAATATAAATATATTCTTTAAATTTGAGATAGTAAAATAAGGGTTTTCTTGTCATAGCCACAAATTTTACAATTCATTATTCGTCCATGCCACTCGATCCCACTCGAATTTTTTGAAAAATCTAATAATTTTATCAAAAGTCTAAAGTCACTATACGCCATAAAAAGCATCTGTAATCTTTTACATAAAAAATTACAGTGACTTTTATATACAGTAATTTTGAATTTCTGAAAAATTTACTGTAACGTATATACTATATGAACTAAAATTTTAAATTTATGGGCTGTTCACCAAAAATCCTATAAAATTATTAGTTCGTACTTGGTTTAAAACATATTCATTTCAGGGGTTTAAAGTGGAATATACTTGAATCTAATAATATTATGATAGAATAATGGAGTGATTGACTTTGATAAAGTCAAAAAGTTTTATTTATTTATTTATTAGGGTTTATAAGGGGTCATTGGTCAACTAAGCCGGCTTTGAACATCCCTCTGTATGAACCAAGTGGTTTATATAAAGTGCTAATGACTAATTAATCCATATTTATCTTATTTTATTTTTTTTAAAATATTTTTTTGAAAATTTCTAAGGGGTTATTTAATTTTGCATTCTATTATATTATTGAGACTTGAATACTATTCTATTGACTTTATTAATTAATTTTAAATCTTAATTTAATTTTTCAATTACAAGATAAGTATGAATTATTAACATATATTTTCGGTATTATAAAATTATTGAAATAAAAATTGAACTAATACACATGTATACACTATTTTTTCTTTTTTCTGAGGATTTTATCTATATACCGAACGCTAAATTTGAAAAAAAAATTAAAACTTTTGTCATTTCAGTTCACTACTACCGTAGTCGCAGCCCAATTCTCTTTTTCTATCTTCAAATTCTATCTTTCACTCACCCGCATTACAAAGCAGAGAGACTAAGGAGAGTGGTATGTACGTGCGGTTTAAACACTTCAAAAAGTACAACAAACACCAGCCGTATCATGTGTATATGATTCAGATTTATATAGTAGTTCTTGTATTAATTATTTGAATATATAACGTTATTTGCGAACTATTATCGTTATAATGAATATTTATTGTGTTTTTTTATTCTTATAATATTTGTGGGATATTAGTGATTTTTTCAAAATTCAATGTATTTTCACCTATATATATTGACTTTTGTCACCCCTTGGGTGTGTTGAATAAGAACCTAATAATTATTCAAATAATGTTGCAAATGATTAGGGTGTTTATTTGCCCTTTTGGTTGAATTTGGGATCTCTATCCATATCAATATATATAGAAAATTATGGCATAATAGCACAATCTTATCCATGTGATTAACTATGTCATTATTTATTTATTATATATTAAATTTAAAACACATGGGGCAAATATGTAAATCATTTAACTCTATATATATCATATATCTATATCTAAACACACACCTGAGATTTTTTTTAGGTTGTTTTTAAAAATCAGAAGAAATGTGCTTTCAAAAATTAAAATAATTTTTTTTTAAGTGATGAAATTTTGTATGAAAAAATTATTCTTCTTTCTATTTTATTATTATGAAATGATATTAATTTTTATTTTTTAATTTTCAAGATGTAAGACATTTAAAAAAATTATTTTATAATATTTAATTTTTTACACCAACATAGTATTTTCTTTTATATATTTTTATATTAATCATTGTTTAATACAAATAAATATCTCTTTTACATGTATCTTATTTTTTATATTGGATTAATATTGAAATAAATAAATAAATATAATACATATCTAATTTAGTAATTTAATAGTCGTTCAGTGTTTTTATACGAATATTTTTCAGACGTTCATTTTTAAAAATTATTTTAAAATTTATCAAACAGTTCATAGTTTTTTTTAATATTTTTTTTTTTTTTTTTTCAGTTTCTTTTGAAAAGGCATAGGACGAATCTAACCCTAATTATAGGCAATCCAAACAATCTGTTGGTATTTATCCGTGGGTGGGTTGAGAGTGTTGAATGAAAAATTAAATAAAATGTCAAAATGTTAGTTGTATGAATAATTAATTGATGGTCAATGACATGTGATAAAGCTACATTTAAAAGAGAGGGTCCTTTCCTACTAGTTAAAAGGTCTACACAAATGCCACCAACACAACATACAAGCATAAGCATTCAAGAACCAAAAAATAACTTGTCATATTAATTACACAATTTGTTTAGGTGGCGTTTCGTTAATGTTTCTGTTTTTCTATTTCTACTTTCAATAAACTAAAATAAGTTGAGATGATAATTCTATTTCCATTTTGAAGTACTTTGTAAAGGGAAACATGTTTGACAATGACTATTGTCTTAATTTTTTTTATGTTTTTTTAATTTATGAGAACAAAAACAAAAAACACGTTTAGTGACAATTTTTTTTTTCCCCTTTTAAATGTATGGTGGTCGGCATGGTGATGGTGGTCGGCAGGGGTGGTGAGCATGGTTTTGTGGGAATGAATAGGAAACAACATTTTTTTATTTCTCATATTTTTACGGAATTCAGGGAATGACTATTGTCTTTATTTTTTAAATTTATGAGAACAGAAACAAGAAACACTTTTAGTGACAACAATTATTTCTTTTTTTTCCTTTTAAATGTATGGTGGTCGACGGGGTGGTGAGAATAGTTTTGTGGGAATAAATAGGAAACAACATTTTTTTATTTCTTAGATTTTTATGGAATTCAGGAAATAGTTCCAAATTACTTCCAATTTTTTCCAATTTTTTGAGACCAAAAATTTAGGAGTAAAAACATGAATCAAGGAACATAAAAAATAACCAAACAAGAGTTTAATGTTTATGTCCTAGATTTATGATTCTCTTTGCGAAAAACTAAAATCAGAAACAAAAACAGAAACGCTAAACAAACGCCACCTAGGATAACTTTAAAAAAAAACTTTACAGTTACAAAATAGATATGCTGTATGCAAATGTTTGGAAATTAAGTACCTATTTAGCATACCATTTAAAGAATTCAAATCATAATTTTAAAATTCAAAATTAATTGATCGGAAAATAATAATATTTTATGTCAAAAAATATATATTTTTTAATAAAATCATGTTGTGTTTTATATTATAATTTCGAGTTATCATTGTGTCCTCCACTTTGGTATATTTTTTCAAACATGTGACAAAATTCACAAATTTTATGATGTTTGATTTAGATTATTTTGGCGGTAGTTGTATCTCTTTCAATTGTGAAAAACGTGATAGATAAAATAAAATTTAATAATTTTAGGGTATTAAGTGGTGTTTGTTTATTATTTTTATTATGATATTTTCGTTTATGTTTTTTTTTGAAAAAAAAACCGAAATAAAAACAAAAATCTAGAAATATATATATATATTTTTTCTTTTTTTTTTTGTTAATATTTAAAAACCGGTTTGGTGTGTGATCATCTTGTAAAATTGATCTAGATCAGTATAATTGTAAGAAAAGTGGCTTTGTTCGTTAATAATATCACGCACTTAAGAATTATGATTGACAAAAATAGTAATTGACACAAAATATTTTGGAAGACTTTTTGAGAGGTCTCAAGATTCCAAAAATAAATTTTTAAAAACTATCTCATGTGTAAAAAAATCACTATTACAGAACTCCATAAAGTGGTGTTTTTATGGGATGAGATTTTTGGGAGAATTTCTCAAATATTTATGTGGTAAAATCCTCAATTAATTTTGAGAGAAATATCCACGGACAAGTAGAGAAGGATTTCACTATTGACTAATGACAATGACTTTACAACTTCGACTCTCTATAAATAAGGAGATAACAAAGATAACTTTTTATTGAAATAAGAGAATACAAATCTCTCTATACCAAATCAGAGAAATTAGGAGATGATTACAAGCGAAACTATGTTTTTCTCTCTGAGTTTTTAAGATAAAAACTTATATTGAATATCTCCCTATTTATAATTAATCTCATTGACTGAAGGACAAAATGGATATTTTATGAAAAAAAATTGAAAACGTGTTTATTGTTAACACGTACACAGTTTACTGTTCATATGCTTAATTTACTATTCACGCATAAATTACTGTTCACGTGTACAGACACTATTCATACGTTGAAAACCAAGGCGATATTAACACCGTTTGGTTGGAAAATTTGAAAAAATAAACAATATTTAATAATTCTGGTATATTAAGTGGCGTTTGTTCATTGTTTTTATTTTAAGTTTTTTGTTTATGTTGTAAAAAAATTGAAATAAGAACAAAAACATAAGAACAATTTTTTTTTTTTTGTTTTCCGAAATTTTCTAACAACAGATTAGTGAATGATCAAATTGTAAAATCGATCCAGATCAGTATAATTATATTTGAAATTCACATCTAATAAATTTCCAGTATAAAATGTAATATTTTAAGCCAATAAATAAAAAATCAACAATAAAATTATCAGTTTGAAAGTTAGCTTACCAGAAAAATTAATCAATTTGAGGTTCTCCTAAAGTTTCATAGAAATTCTACTTTAATCCATGTACTTTCAATTTGAAGAAATTAAACTTTGAAATATCCAAATCGTGTCCCCTCAATCACATTCAGTAACTCAAACATTTTGTATGACAAAAATTTGCAACGTGTCAAATACAATATCACCCTGTGAGTGCATTACGTTATAAAAATGACTGAAAGACTGACTTTACACGTTTTGAATATATTAGGAATCAATGTATTTAAATTGAGTGGACTAGGATTAAAGTAAAATTTCTCATAAACTTCAAAGGTGTAAGGTTTAAAAAGCTCAATAAATATATATCGACATTTTGAAGGGTGAACATTAATAAGTCGAAAATGACAATACATAACAAATTTTGCAACCAAACCCTTTGAAATTTAGTAGGCCAAAAAGTGAGTGAACACAAATAAATGGCATTTAGAAGGGGGCTATTGGGTAGTCAAATTCAATTACTAAAGTGGAAAAAAATTGTGTTCTTCAGCTAATTTTAAAAAAATAAAATAAAATAAAACAATTGCAATAATAATAATAATAATTTCGCATACTCTATTTTTATTTTATTTTTTGTTATTTAACAAATTAAAATAAAACACTGCTCACGTTATTTGCATTTCTTACACAAGATGAGAACACGAAAGTTGTTCACATGACTTGCATGGAACATTAATGTTAGTTTTATTGTCGTGTCGTCTTTGTTTTGATAATAGGGATGGAAATTTAATATTGATAATAATTTAAAAAAATAAAAATAAATACAATCTCTATTCTTAATAAATGTTTTTTTTTTTGGATTCTTAATTAGTATGACGGATAGAAGATTAGATTTTTTATTTTTTTCATTATTTAATTTGCGAATGACAAAATAAATAATTATTGTTTCAATGAATTTACTATTTTAACCTTAAAAGGTGATATAAAAATGTCTATTATCGACTTTATTATGGTAAATTCAACGTTTCGATATTTCTTTCATTTTTGGGAGGATTTTTTTTTCTTTCTTCATGTTTTCCTTTTAAGCTTAATTGCATTTTGCACTCCTCGAATTTAGATAAAGTCTCATTTTGTTCACTAATATTTTAAAATTGTTGTAATTTACGTCTCGAAGTTTATTTCATTTCAATTTCATCAAATTGACTGATTTTCATTAATTTTTTACCCGAATAAGGCAGAAAGTTCAACGATGCTTAAACTTCAGGGGTGCAGAGTAGAATATAATTTTTTCTTTACCGCGTTACATTTCCCTATGTTTTAGTTGCATAATTGATTCCAGCAATAAAATTGACCGGAATCAATAAATCGAAAACTTCAAAGGTATATTTTTTAAACATTATGTTAATTGAACCCAAAGTGCGATTAAATCAAAAGTTTAGAGGTACTAAGTGAAATTTATCACAAATGAAACCATCACAACAATTGGATGATTCAAACACAATTAGAAGCTTGTGGGATTCCTCAACTTTGAACAAACCTTGTGGCTTTAAATGCACATCAAAATCAAGTTTAATTTATTGCTTAGAGACAGAGAGAGGGTAGAAAGAGAAAGAGAGATGGATCAAATTGTAAATATGAGTAAAATATTGGGGTTGTTGGTGTTAATTTCGTTGTTATTGGGGGGAGCAAAAGGGCAGCTTGATACTTGTGTTGACAATTGCATAGTGACCTCAATTCAGTGCTTCTTTACATGTGGATCAAATGCTGATATTGACCAATGTTTTGAAACTTGTTTCACAAACGACTTCAGCTGCTTTCTCAAATGCTTTTAATTACACTTTGACCCCCCCAATGTTTTTAATTTTTTTTTTTCATCTTGTTGTCCAATTTACTAATTTCGGTTGATGTTATCGCCGGGATTAGTCACTTAGTAAAACAAGATAATGGAATAAAAAAAATGATTATGTTACACTTTGCATTCTCAAATACTTTGTCCGATTGACACTTTGATGTTATGATTTTTTGTAATTTGTTCCTTCTATGTTATTTTGGTATTCATTTGGTTGTCCAATTGAATCGATTGAATTGTCGAGATTAGTCATGTTAGAAAAAAAAAATGGAATAAAAACAATTATATTATAGTTTGCACCCTTGAAATTTAAAATATTGTTGTGTTCTGCCTCTTGATTGGGTGATGAATTCACTGGAATCAATCAATTGAATCAAATTGATACGAATGTAATGCAAAAATGATTATATTATACTTTACATTCTCAAATGCTTTTAGTACAATCAACACGTTGACACCTCTAATGTTTTGATTTTTTGTAATTTGTCCCTTCTATTTTTTTTTCATCTGGTTGTCCAATTGACTGATTATGACTAATTTTATCATCGGGATTAGTCACATCAGAGAAAAAACGGAATAAAAAATTAATTATATTATAGTTCGTACCCTTAAAGTTTAAACTATTGTTGTGCTCTGCCTCTTTGATTTGATGATGAATTCACCAAAATCGATCGATTGAACCAAATTGATACAAATATCAAATTTTAAAGGAGAATTATAAAAATTAAAATATCAATGAATATAATTGCACCCAAACTTTAGGGGTACAAAGTGTAATTTAGCCTACATGTAATAGTCAATGTTAACATGGTATTTGGATGCCTTAAATTTTTTTTTGGGGTAGTTCACAAAATAAGAAAGCAAAGCAAGCAAACAATAACAAAGATCATTTTAGGCAAAGATCAAACAGCCTTTTGTCCATCTCCTCAAAAAGAAGATCTTTTAGGTCTGTAGTTGGCGTCTCAATATTTTTTATCTCACAATCTCCATTTGTACCCTTTTTAGTTAGAAGGTCTACACATCTTTTGGTCACTCTCGGTACAAATTTGAGAGTATAATTATACAAAAGAAGAAGTCTCTTGCATTCATCAGTCCAATCCTTGAATCGATGATTTTCTGGGCTTGAATTCTGAAAGAGAGTATCTGCTTCCACCGAATCTTTTCGACCATGATTTATTGGGAAGCTACTACCATCATTCTATTTGCTCTTTATTTTATTTATTTTTTTGAAAAAAATGAATACGGACAGTTATTGTTTGTTCGATTGAAATTTTTGAAGATAAAAGTACGAAAAAAGAAACATTAATTTTGAATTGTCAAACTTCAAATTTAATTTGAATTGTAATTAAAGGGCCGAAAAGGTGAGTTGACCAATATTGATATTTTGGGTAGTAAAAGTGGTACTAAAAATTGAAGAAAAATGCTAGCAAGTTGTAATAAGAATTTTTGTCACATGTTCTATTTCTTGTTCTTTTGACAAATTAAAATAAAATAATAATAAAAGTTTGAAATTGTCAATTTCTACCCCCCCCAAATGAGCAGATACAAGGTATTTTACAATTTCAAACCCCCATCATCATACTATGTATGACTAGAATGCGGCGGCCCGGCCCGGCCTGCTAAGACAACTTTGAAGAAACCATAGCCCGAACCGGTCCAGTATAATAGGTTTAGGGTTCCGAGAGTTTGTAATAAAAATCTAAGAACGGAACAAATGTTTTTTTTGTTCCCATATTTTCATTTCCATTCCTAGAACACTAAACAAACGCCATCGGAATGACATGAGCGTGAAAAATTCATTCACAGCACGCTTCACGACTCCAGATAAAAAAAATCGAAGGTCCTGTTTGTTTAGTGTTTGTATTTTGCTCCAAGATTTTTCGGGAAAAAAGAACAAAATTCTTTCGATAATTCTGTTTCTGTTCCCATATATCAGTTTTTCTCAGAAAAAATATGAGAACAAAAACATAAATATCGAAGCAAAATAAAGAAACCCATTTTTGTTCTGCTCTCAAAATATCAAAACAATTAGATATAGATATAGATATATAAAAAAAACTAAACAAATGCCAGCTTACCGTTTCTCGATTCCTCCTTGTTTCCATCTCTTTAATTATGTACACGAATCTATATATATATATCAAAATTTATCATCAGGAACAAAGCCCCGCTGCAGCATCTCATCGTGAACGCCAAATGCCTCCTTCAATTTATCAAAACAAATAGTTATATATATATATAAAAAAAAAAAAAAGACACTAAACAAACGCCAGCTTACCGTTTCTCGTTTCCTCCTTGTTGCCATCTCTTTAATTATGTACATGAATCAATATCGTACATATATTAAAATTTATCATCAGGAACAAAACCCTGTTGCAGCATCTCATCGTGAACCCTAAATGCCTCCTTCAATTTATCTACAGAAACATATCCATTAATCAACGATGTATAAGTAGCCTTATCCGGATCAAACCCGTTATCAATCATCTTCTTATAAATCAAATCGGCTTCTTTCATTTTCCCCAATCTACAAAACCCATCCAAGATCACATTATAAGTAATCAAATCAAGAACAAGCCCTAATTTTTCCATTTTATTAACCAAATCAAAGGCTTTATCCATTCGATCTTCACGAATAAACCCGTGTATAAGAGTGTTGTACGTGATCCTATCAGGTAAAACTGCTATCTCCCTCATCTTGTTCAAGAACTCGCTCCCTTTCGAAGAGTCACCCGACCTACAATACCCTTTCACAATCATATTACAATTCACAACGCTGATTTCGATCCCCTTTTGAACCATTTTATCTAATAATCTAAATGCATCGGATAATTGGCCTTTATTGCAAAACCCGTTAATCAAGATGCTATAAGTAATGTGATTAGGTGCTATTTTTCGACAAATCATATCCCCCCACAAGTCATTTGCTTTATCTAAATTCCCTTCTTTGCAAAATCCGTCGATCAATGTGTTGTAGGTTATGATATCCGGATTTAGGTTACGTGTAATCATGGAGCCAAACAAGTTCATAGCTTTTTCCATGTTCCCGTTTTTGGAATAGCCGTGAATTAGGGTGGTGAAAGTGCAAAAATCGGGCGAGACACGCCTCTCGACCATTTCCATGAAGAGATTGTTTGCTTCGGACAACATTTTCTCCTTACACAATCCGTTCAAGAGAGTGTTGTAAGTAATAATATCTATCGGGCACCCCTGTTCTAACATCGAGTCTTGCATTTTCAAAGCACCCGTTATGATTCCATGTCTACAAAATCCGTTAATCAAAATCGTGTAGATCACTTTATCAGGAATTAACCCTAATTTTTTCATCTCTTTCAGATAAGACAAAGCACGGTCCAGATTTCCAATCCTGGAAAATAACCCAATAAGGGAACTATACGTTACTAAATCGGGAACAACTTTTTGAGAACACATTTTCTCAAAAACACGTTCCGCTTCTATAATATCATCGTTTCTACAACACCTAACAAGCAACGTGTTGTAAGAAGTCGTATCAGGAATTAACCCGTTTTCAAACATTTGTCTAAACATGTCCTTAGCTTTCTGGTATCCATTGTTCTTACACAAACCGTTTAAGATTGAATTATAGGTCAAAATGCACGGTTTTAACCCCTTTTCAGACATCGAATTCATTGTATTGAAAGCTTCATCGATAAGCCCTTCATTACAATACGCGTTGATCAAAGTATTATATGTGACATTATCGGAGAAAATCCCTTTTTCTTCCATTTTTAGCAAGAAATTCGTCGCCTCATCGATTTTTCGATCTTTACACAATGCATTAACCATGATGTTTAGTGTATATACATTCGATTGAATACCAATTTGATCAATTTCGTTGTATAATTCCCAAGCTAAATCGGTCCATCCGATCTTCACTAGTCCACCTAGAAGACTATTGCAGGCATTTATGGAGATAAAAAAGGCCCTAATTTTCAACAATTGAAATGCTTCAACGGCTTCCCTTAATTTTCTAGCTTGAACATATGTTCGAATCAACAAATCGAAAACAAGTGGATTGGACTTACAGTTATTGTACGTTGAAATCAACGAATCGACGATTTCAGCCCTAGAAATTCCACTTTTTCTCACCATTCTGAGGATCAAAGCTTGGGATTCGGATAATCTCCTGCTCCTAACGAGGATATGAATGGCGGCGCTCAAAGAAGACGATGAATGCTTGAAATTAGGGTGATTTTTGGCGATCGAATCGATGAATTTCTGACCCAATCGCAAATCATAGCGACAATTGTAAAGAACATCGATATAAATTGAGGGGGTTAATTGAGAAACATGAGTTTTTGAGGGATTGGGATTGAGATTACCTCTCTTTAAGCTAATCAGTATCTTCTCGACAATGAACGCGTCTGGTGTTTGGGATTCAGTTAAGGGGCCGTTTGCCTTGGAGGTTTTTGCGATGGTTTGGATGGTTTTTTTGAAATGGGAAAAAATGGGATTTTGAGGGGAAGCTGAATATGAAGATGAAGCTGAAATTGCTGCTCTGAGAGCTAGTTTTTTAAAATTTGACCGTTGGGTAGCCATTGAAACAGTTTTCGAGCTTTGAGAGCCGAAAATGGCGACGCAGGGTATACTGAAACAGAGTAGGGTTCTTGCGGGTGATAAAATTCTCACAAGTAAGGCTTATATTGCAGTTTACACCCTTCAACTTTTAATTATTGTATATTGTACCGTGTGGTCGGGTGAAAAAATGACGGAAAAGAAAATAAGATAGAAAATAAAAAATTATTTATTACGGATAAAAAATGGGAAGAATTTTTTTTTTTTTTGAAAGAAAATGTATACCTTTTGAAGCAACTTTTTTTCCATGCAAATTTGGAAAGAAAATGAAATAAAGTAAAATAAGTAAAATTATAATTATACCTTGATAATAGAATTTTTAATTTATTTTTATAATATATGAAGATAAAATAATAAATTATATTAAAGTGAAATATTTTTTATTTTTTATTTTTTTTTCTAGCAAAACAACACTAGCAAATTTTTTTTTTTTTTTCATAATGGATAAAAATATTATTCTTTCATTGTTTTTTCTTTTTTCCTTTTCCTTTTTCATCCTTCCTACTAAACATACTCTTCAAATTAGTGATTTCATGTGTAATTGTCTCACTCACATTAGCAAATATTTTGTTTTTCACAATAACTAATTTTTGACCCGCATAATATGCGGGTCGAGAAAAAATTATATCAGTATTTATATTTTTTATTTGAATATTACACGTATAACAATTGATCGTTTAATTTATTTTTTGAAAGTATAAAGAAAAAAAATAATGCTAAAAAATAAAAAAATAAAAATTGTAAAGTAAAAAATAAATAATGTCAATCTCTGAAATAATTATTGTTCATTACTCACGTTTATTTTTAGAAAATAGTATATAATATTTAAATAATCTCCTAGAGGATTTTTTTAATTTTTCTATTTTCTTTAAATAATAATTTTAAAATAAGCTAATAGGTATTTTTTAATATTGTTTAAAAGTTATGTGTAACTAATTGATCGAGAGAGATAATTTTATGTTTAAAAGTTATGTGTAACTAATTGACGGAGAGAGAATTTTATTAAACGCCCAGAGGGAGAAGGAGATAAAGAGATAAGGTTACGTATAATTAGTTATAATGAAAACAATTTTCAATTAAAATATGGATAAATTTCAGTGAAGGTCTGTGTCATTTTCATTGGGAAAACTTACAGTGATATCTCCTGTCATTTGAAAAATATCTTTGACCCTCACTTTATTTGATATTAAATATAAATTACATATTTATTAGGGGTGGTCATGGGTTTGGCGAGATATCAATGGGAGAGGGAGCATTATTAGGAGGTGAGCCTGCTGGTTGGTGGGATGGGTGAGGGATTAGTGATAATTGAAAAAGGCTTGAGATTATTGGGCCCACGTTCAATGTCATGAAAAGTGGGAGATAAGGTGGGCCGACTGTTGTTTGGATTTGGTGAGATATCAATGGGAGATGGAGCATTATTAGGAGTAGTGGGCATGCATTGTGGACTACTTGTTGAAAGATCATAGATAATAGATGTTTTAGCTAGGGCTGGGGCCCGAGGGCTTGATCCCAAATTTTGAGATTAAAAAAAATAAAATAAAATAAAAAAAAAAAAAAAAAAAAAAAAAAATATATATATATATATATAATAGGGTCGGGGGCTCGAGGGCCGGGTTTTGGGCGTAATTTTTTTTTATAGGGCAGGGCTTGGGCAAGGAATTAAGGCCCGACCACCGGGCTGGGCCAGGCTCGGGTTCATCATGTTTTTATAATATTCTAGTCTAAGCCCGACTCGGCCCGGCGCATGACCACCCCTAATATTTATCATTGATACCATATTATTAAAAAGTTAATTAAAAATATCTAATAAAATTACTCTTATAACCCTCTTAAAAGAATTACAATTTTGGTTTTTAAATTTTGTTTATGTAAATATATTTATAATTTTTTTTTAATATTTTTGGGATCAAATGATGGTTGTTATATTTTTTTAGTATTTAAAAAGTACTTCGTGCTGATTTTTTAGAATTTAAAATTATTATGAGAAATAAAAATTGTTGATTTATGTTATACATTTTCTATTCTAACATTTTTTTTTGGATCAAACGATAGTTTTTTGAGTACTTAAAGAATACTTGCTGCTGAATTTTTTAAATTTAAAATTACTCTAAAAATTAAATATTTTTTATCTATGAAATTTAATTACACTTCATATATAAGTTGTTTAATTTAGTTTTTTTTTTTGAATTATTTGGTGAAATTTTTATATGAGATTTTATTTACTAATATTTTCACTCGGTTAAAAAACATTAAGCTTGTGGATTTTCTATTTGTAATTAAAATTATTTTTTGAAATTAAAATAATTATATATTTTAATAATATTATTATTATTATTATTTTTTTTTGGTGAAGTTTCCAAAATGCTTAAAGGAGGTTTATTGATGAAAAAAAAAAGGGAAAAAAAAGTACAAGAACTTAGGAAGAGGTGATAATAATTAATGTAAAAAAAAAAAAAATCAAAAAAAAACTTGAAGGAGTCATTCTCAAATCTCGTTGAAAGTTTCTCTTTCCTTTTACTTTTATATATTAGTATTAGATTATATATTTTACAAATGTATAATTATGTTATTTTTACCTCATGTAAGTCAGATGATCCGACCAAATTTTTGACTGAAAATGTGAGTAATACTAATTAATAGAGTTGTTTATTGTCTAGACCAAGTTCGCACTGTGCTTTATATAAGAAATTACAAGATTCTTCGTGGCTTGAGTCTATTAATTAGGCCATACTTTCCAACCCAAACTCTCTCGCAGTTAAAAACCCCTTTCGCAAGTCCAACCCTATAAATTTTTGTATATGAATTGAAAATAATCACTAAAAACAAAAATATAGTTTATTTTAAAGAAAAAATTGAAATATTCAAATATCCTTATTAATTAGATATTATTACTAGCCTGCTATTAACTTTACTTCAAAATTGTTGGTGCCCAGGATTCACGAAATGGGTAGTTACAAAATAACATGATACGAGACCACCACGAAATTATTGGATATGGATTTAGATTATTGGGTAACGGGCCGTTATCGGGTCTGCCGTGATAAACACAATAAAAAACAGGTAGGGTTATCGAATTTATTAGATAAAATAATAATTTATCGTTTTTTCAAGTTATCCGATAACAAAGACTTAATATAGATCACATGATAATTTCATAAATTATTTTCAAATAAAAAATATACTAATGAATATTTATAAATATTATTCCAAATTTACCTAATATTATAATGGGATTTTTATTATTTAGACCAAATTTAATATTCTCTTTCCTCATCAAACCATTATGGAATAGAAGTTATTATTTGAACCTTTTATAAAACATTCTAATAATATGATCCCCGATAATTGAAAATACCCAATGCATGGACGTCGATACCCCTTTGTTGGCTGAGCAGACGATTACGGTAAGTTCCCATTCACAGCTTAATTAGGTAGGTTTATTAATTCATCTTATTTATGACATCTTTTCTCATTTCAATCAACCTCATATTTGATTCGTTTTATTGCTACTTAGATACTTTATATAAATTTTCAGACTGCTAATTTTACCTTCATTTTTCGTTACATATATAACTTTTATACAGTGCACGACAAATTTTCTCCAGCAATTTCTTATGTATTCTGTGGCGTGGGATGTTTTGGTCACACAATAGCATCAGTTATCTTGAAGGGGTTCCATTCCCACAGAATTAAGCAGAATAGGTACAATTGACATTAGCAAAAAAAAAGGAAGTGATCATGAATATGCACCCAATTTTTTTCGTACAGATTTATACTTTTGGTAAAAGTCATCATGAATATTCACGCAACCCATCAACACCACATTTTTGCACTTACGCCCCCTCATTACTTTGCATCAAATAAGTACAAATATTAGATTTCATTAATTTTTCAACCCAAATTTTCACTGGATGTCCCTCAAATATGAACGTTCAAAAAAACTAACTTATGTGTTTCTTATCCTTCTCATTACTGCATCTTAAAAAAATTAACATTTATCCACTTCCCAATTTTTTCGTACAGATTTTAGGCTTGGCGACATGAGCTAATCGTCATTTCGTGAATCGATAAGAAAAGAGTCAAAATAAACATTCATGACTCTATGTGAAGTGTCACCCCACGCCGCCGGTTTCGTGCTTTGGACAATGGAACGCCACACCCCTGACGTCCAGCCAGGTACGGAGGCCAAAGGGAATAGGTCTATATATACGACGATTTGCATTCCAATTCACGCGCACAAGGAGATCGATTTTGAGTTACCTGACATTCCTCATAAAGTAACGTTTGAAGTTCCACCGGCGAGAACACAACGATATAGTGGTAAGTCTATTTATAATTCTTAATCTACAATTTGTATGTGTTAGCACACATATGAGTTTTGGATTTTTGCGACCAGACTGTTGTAACACATCCGTAAGATGTTGTTATTGTTGGTTCTATATGTCTTTTAACCCAAATTAAGATTCAATTTACCCCTCAAAAAACTTTCGATATGTGTTTGAATAAGTGTGTTTGAATACGGGCAAACCGAACGTACATTTTATAGTGTGCTTTTGAAAATTATACACCTTTTTTGCATGATGTTTTTCGGGCTGACAAACTCATCCCTGTTCTGATTGTGTGGCAGACAATGGCTAAGATGTTGCTTGGTGGTTCTAAGTGTTTTTTAGTCCTATTTAAGATCTTCTTTTGCCTCGTCTGTAAGACCTCAATCGTAGCATGTACGTCATTTTAGTTGCATTTTAAAGTAACTGGAAAAAATTCGGGGTGAAATTGAGTCAATAAAAATTCAAATTAAAAATTTAGGGGTCAATTCGCAAATTTAAAAACATTAAATCCAAACTTTGGGAGGTAAATTGACATTTAACTTTTAATTAAAACTTTTAGGGGTGAAATTGCAATTTAAGAAAATCTTAAAAGTGAACTTGGACTAAAATGAAGATTTTAAGAAATTAGGGGGAGAAAAGAGTAATTTAACAAAAAATTATTTATATATATGTGTGTGTGATCGTGAGCAGCCGGCCGGAAGGAGAGAGAGGAGTAGCGACGTGGCAGGAGGAGCTCAATGCTTAGACTACTAATTACATGCATATAAATAATTGTCCATGCATGTAATGATCACAAAAAATCTCAAAGAAAAATCTGGATACAGAGAAGAGAGAGAGAGAGAGAAGATCGGAGTGTCAGTGAGGTCTTATGATCGTCGGCGGTGTGGGTACTTTGTCCGACGAATTTCATGTGCGTGTTGTCTTTGCCGGTGTGCATCGTCGTTTATCCGGTGAGTGAGAGTAATTCGGTCGGCCTATCAGTGTGTGACTGTGTGTGTGTCCTGTTTCTCGTTCATCGTCGTCGGAGATGTGGAAGTCGTTTGGCGGTGAGTGTTTCGTGTGGGTGTGTTGTCCGTTAGTCCGTTGTGGGTGTATGGGCGTGATCAGAGTAGTGATCGACGGGGAAACTCGTCGGCAACAGTTCTGCAGTTCACCGGCGATCGTGTATGGGTATGTGTTCGATCCGACGATGTGCATGGGTGTGGACGTTGAGTGCGTGTATTTCGGTGCATGTGTATGAGCCGTTATGTGGGCTGTTGTGTGTGTGTGTCTGTTCATCCATGTGTGCGGCGTGTATGTGTGTTGTCCTTTCTATCCGTCGGCTGTGTGTATGTGTGCTGCGGTTTGTGGGTGTGTTTGATTAGGCGTGTGTATGTGCGTGTGTGCTACTGATCAATTCAGTAGGGTGGGTGCGGTCGTCGTAGGGTGTGATCGGTGAAAGTGGGTTAATCGGCGGTGAAGGTGTACCGACGGGAACCCACATCAGAAACGGAAACAGGGGAGAGAGAGAGACGGCTGGGAACTGAACAGAAAGCAGAAGAAGAAAAAGAAGGAATAAGAAGGAAAAAAAAAGAAAAAAAAGGAGAAAATTACACAAACAACCAGAATAAAAACCAAAAACCCAATTTTGCGACCGGAAGGGGATTCGGAAACAGGTAAAATTTTAATCGGGTATTATTTTTGTTAAATTAAATTGTTTATATTAAAAATTTCGCAATCGTGAAAGAATTTTTCATAATCGTAGTAATATTTTATTAATCGTCAGTCTAAATAAATTAGTGCAGTGAATATCAACGTAACAAAACGGACAAAATAATAATTTTTCACAATAAAATGTAGAGAATGGAAAATTATGGAACTAGGGCTTGCACTACATGATTAGGTTATTTTTGCATAAAATATTAATTTAGGCCCTGTCACTATTAAGTTCGCAGGGACCGGAGTCTCGGTAGAGAGTAGTCGGTGAAAGTTTTGCGGACCGGATAGCCAAGTGAGTATACTGTCTTCTTGCCAAACTATTTTTATATCTATATATGATAGAAAATTGTTGTATTTATATTAGATGCTTTTAAAATCTTGTGGATCAAGCAGGTTTTGGGCGAATTGGTAAAATGGATTTTCGTGAGATTATGATGGTTTTCAAAAGGAAGGTGAAAAATAGTTTTTCGTTGGATTTGGTGGTTTAAAAAGAGAGTGGAAAATACCTATTTTTCTAAACATATCTGGTTTTCTAAAAATATTTGGTTTTCTAAAAACAAATGTGGGAGAAATGGTTTTTATTGAAATCGGTGGTACAAAGGTGGAAAATGGGTTTTACTGAAATTGGTGGTACTTTTAAAAAGGAGAGTGAAAAACGTGATTTTGGAAATTCTCCCCGAAAGGGGTGTGGTTTATATTCTCCCCATAAGAGGTGTGAATTTTTGACGATGTGGTGTGAAAATGTATTTCTTCCCGTAAGGAATGTGGATTTTTAACTATACTGATGATTTTGACGATACCATAGTTGTTCTCCCCGAAAGGGGTGTTGACTATATTTCTCCCCATAAGGGGTGTGGATTCTTCCTATGGGATGTGGATGTTTCTCCCCGTGAGAGGTGTGGATTATATTTCTCCCCAAAAAGGGGAGTGGATATTTCGTAGGAAGGCATTCCTACGGATATTACGGTACTGTTGCAACTCCCAATCGTGAGGTTAAAATGATCACTAGGGCTGGCTAGTGTGTGTGTTTGAGGTGTGTGTTGGATTTGTGTGCTTAAAAAGTGCATTTGAGATGTGTGCTTGAGATGTGATGTTTTACGTATATTGGCTGATTTGATATTTATTATCATAGAGATCAGTATGATTTTTATATTAGTTGGATTTGAATGGAACTTAATTATGTCGCTTTATTTTCCCTGCTTTTATATTGGAGATTTTACGAGCTATGTTGTATTTATAAACTTACGCTTGATCCATTTAAATGTTGTAGATATGAATTATTATTATAAAATATTTTTACTAAGAATGCAGTACACTCGCAGGTGAAGCAGCTAGGAGTCGGTCCCCTATTAGCGCTAGGTAGAGTCTTACGATGGAGTCGTGTGGAGGGTTGAGATGAGCTTTCTGAGACGAACCTGTGAGGGGATTCATGGTATTATATTTCGCTGTTAGTATATTTGGGAAACGGGTGTGTTCCCATAACAGAATATGTATAGCTTCTTATAGATGATGGTTTATTTATATATATGCATGTTGTCGTGTAATAGATGGTTGGTTGGTTATTTTCGATGATGTCTTGATGTCGTCACGCCAGCCCGAGATGTCGGGATTTCGAGTCGGGTCGTGACATCGTCTGCACATTTTTAGTATGTAGTATACTATTTTTTCCAAACAGATACGTGTTTCGTTTATGGAAACACATGGTTAGTACGTCTCTTTTTTTCTACCCAGAGTTTCGACGGTTTTGAATATGTGTGTTTGAATACGGGTAAATCCGGGGGGGACATTTTTTCCCCGTTTTATGAATGTTCATCCCTTCCCCTTATAAATTCCAGTTTATGAATATTTTTCAGATTGTTTTAGTGTGTGGTTGAATCTCACACACTATTTTCGTGATGTTTCGGCCTGATAAACCCATATGGGTTGACTTTGTGTGTTAGGCAATGGATAACGAGGGGAACAACTAGGATGTTAACTAGTAAAACAATGCTTTTGATGCACAGGTCAGTTGGTGGGACGAGGATGCCAAGAGACTGTTGGAGTTAGCAAGATTGATGCAATGGAGGATGGGTGGGGCATGGTGGAGGTACAATGGCAAATGCGGCGAGACTGACAAAATGAGGGTGGAAGTGGAGTACCTTTGTAGACATGTTGTTGACCTAGAGGAAGAGATCGAGCGTCTGAGGAGCTACCTTGGCCCTGGTTTTGCTCCGCCTGCGCCGAGCAAATCGTCGGTCGACATGGAAGAGTGGAAGAGTGATTATCTAACCTGGGTTTATTTTTTGATACATCAATCTACGAAAGCCTATGTTTTAAGTTCGAACAATTTTTTTTTTTTTGTTTTTGTTTTGTGGGTATAGATGCTTATTTTTGTTTTTGTTAAGATGGGTATATATCTAATCTCCTATTTCTTTTTGCAAAATTCTTTTGTGATCATGTGTTTTTTTACAATTTTTTTGCATTACAGAATTTTTCACACCCACAAGCATAAACTTATGCAACACAATCATATATGAACATTTTAGATATTCAAACATCTGTTTGTTCTATATTTATTTTCTTGAATGTTGATTTTTGAATTACAGATTTTTTCATGCCACAAGCATGAACTTATGCAACACAACCAAATAAGAACATTTAGATATACAAACATCTGTTTTGTTCTATGTGCATTCGGAATGTTCAATTTTGTACATAAACGTTCACTAACTCAGATATGATTTTGGTGATGAAGATGTGTTCTATGATGGTGTTCTTGTGAATGTGCACACAGAACCCAAATCCAAATTCGTGTTAAGCACAAATAACCAAATCCAAAAATAAGTCGTTATACTAAACGTCTACAACAAAAACAAAATCCAAAAAACACAAGTCCATTAGTTGTTCAATTACCTATATAGACTAGTCATGCTTCTTTCTCAGTCTGGCAGCTGAAAGGGATCAAGTTCGCTTCCGATCGTTCAACAAGTAATGGAGGACTTTCTTACGGACATTTTTAAACTCTTTCGCTTTTAATTTTTTTGCAACAAGTTTATTCTCAGCATACTGGAGCATCATATACATCACGTACACATCACAATCGGTCTTGTGAATGGCAAGAGAAATTTTGATTTATACATTTACATAAAAACGGTTAGCACATAAAAATAGTTATACACACTTACGATCCTTTCTACTGCGACGTTCCAAGAAATTGTTCAATGGAAACATCTCCTTATTCGTGGTCAATTTGTTTGTTGAAAAACAACTCAATGACAATTTTCTATAGAACAGTCACAATAAGAATTTTTTCAGCACATTTTTGTGTTTTTTAGCAAACAAATATGTACGAAAATTAAGCACCGTATATTACGTACCACCCATCGGGCATCCTTAAAGTAGTGGTCAGACATCGGGTTTCTAGGCAAGAGGGAGTTATAGAATGTCTATTTTTTTTTTCTTTATATCAAGAACTAATAACGTCCAATGATTTGCGTACGCATGACGTCCATTTGAATTTACGAGGAACAGTAGGTACCGACAGTTGTTGATAAACTTAGTTTGGATTGTTACGTGTAAATAATCCAAGAGTTTTAGTTGTTTTTTCTTTAGAACAATCTGTGTGGTATAAATCATATGTTAACCCTGATGTCATTAGTAGTAAACAATTTAAGATAATTGATGCTTACTCACACACTCGCGATCACGAACTTCGACTGGTCTAGCATCCCCACCCCATTTGTATTGTGTATGGCGTTGATTGTCCGCATTCGTATTTCCAATAATTCACCAAACGAATTAATAACCTGTTTGTTGAAAAAAGTGAAAAAACCGATGACATTAACATTTACATATAATATCGTACAAACACAATTACGGGGATTATAATTTTAATGAATGTCCCACAAACAACAACGTTGGATAAATTGAATACATTATCAGCAACTTGTTTGCCTTATATTAGACGTATCGCATCACATATCGCGTCACCACATGTGAATGTTGACGTCGGACCTTCACCATCCGACACAAATGTACTACAAAAAATGAGAATCAAGCAATCAACTCAAAAATGTCATCAGAAAAAATAAGGTAACAAGTATAAAAGTTTTCAGCACACACACGATCCCTTCCTCAGTATGTATCAATTGCAATAACTCCCATTCCCTATCGTCAAGCATCGTTGTTACTTTTGATCGTTTTCGGATGGGTATTTTAATGGTGTCTTCATAATTCCTCTTGGGTAGTTGATCGACATCGATTGAGTCATTTTCTTCCACAATCTTCCCTTTGCCCTTTTCCTTAGGATACACATAATCGTTATCCATTTTACGTTCATTTCTCACCCTACCCTTCACACATTTTATCATTAAACCAACTTTTGGCGTGTTATCAGTTGGTTATGGGGGATAGGTCAAACGTGACTTTGGAGTCACATCTATCACGTCGTCGTCATCGAGCATAATCATTGTTATCAGTTCTGTATCTATAAAGTCCACCTTTTCACGACGTGGGGAACGTGACGATTTTTCAGTTGCAGTAGAAAATGATTCGCATTTGGAAGTCGCCGACGATGGTACAAAACGTTCATCGACCGAAGCTCTTCTATGGGTAGCGGAAGCAGAAACAACACGTCTTTTTCCAGCACACACGCATCTGCTGATTTGATCCTCTAACTCCATGTTTTTATCTGCAAGCTCCTTGATTTTCAAGATGTAGCTTCTACGACCAGCCTTTTGTGACTCCTTCGCCTCCTTCACGATTTGATCCGCCACCTTTACCTCTAGCTTGAGATCTGTGCATATCTTTTTTAGCTCCTCGAGTTCGGCATTCATCGGTTGATCCCTATGTTTTTGCGTGATTTCGTGAACGCCCATCTCATTAAGTATTGTCTCCCTCTCCTTTTCGAGAGCTGCGATCCTTGCATTGAGAGCACTCACGTAATTATCGTATTTGACTTTTTGGCTTGCAAGTGACGTGGCTAGCCCTTCAATCTCAGTTTGTTGGTTTATGTTCTTTACCGTTACATTTGCCAATACTTTCAGCAGGGCTTCATTACGTTCTTCAGCCTCCAACTTCCTTATGTAGTAATCTTTCTGCATTTCGTCTAGTGCACGGTAGACGTCATCGACTGTGATGTCCTGTGTTTGTTGGGTGGGCACAATACTTTTGGCCTGGGTAAAATCGACACCCAAATCGAACATTGACTGCATGATGCTTTTCCTTGGTTGGGTGAGGACGGGGTTGATATATGTGCTCGCAAGATTATCAATCAATGCACCAACATCAACGTCATCTTTGATCATTGGCGCCTTTCCCTTGTCCGTTTTTGGCATCACGTCCACTGGTGTTTCTTCGACAATGGGGTTTTCATCACTTTCATTGTGCTTAACGATCCCTAATCGAATCTCAGTCAACGTTTCTTCTGTCATGCACCCCTTCAACTTAACGTAATTGGACGTTGATTGGATTCAGGTTAACATTCACATTTCAAACCATCAACATAAATGTGTGAACACGTTTTATCAACGCAAAAAAAGTCACCTCATATTTCGGCAAGTGAGTCAACGGCGTCAATCCAATTGTGTTTGAATATGTGGTCATGCACCATCTCAACATTTGTGGCACGCAAACATCTCGCCTATCAATTGGTTTTATCAAGTTGGTGTATTCTCACAGCCAGTACTGTCAAATTGAAGAAAAATCCAATGTCAAAAATATATTAAAAAAATAATCGATACACTGTAGTAAAAAAGATAATATACATATGGAATGGTAGTCAGAACTACAAAAGTAAATATTCAATATGACTGACACGGAATGTTAAAAACAAATAAGTACCTGCAGCGCAATGACACACTCTGTAACTGACTTTGGTTCTGTGTATGACTTCTTCAAACTAGTTTTCAAATCCGTGAAGATCGCTTGTGGCCAATTGTAGGTACACATATCATCAATGTTCTCAATATAGCGTACCAACTACTTAAGGACTTGTTTACCAGTAGTTGCAAAGAAATATGTCGACGACAGGTGCAAATAAAGGAGTTTCACAGTATCTTGTATGTCATCTTCACTTGTTCTTGACACCCGTTTTTCAATCAATGCTTTGAGGAACGCAACATTGAACTCGCGGGGTTGATACGTTAGCCTGCTGAGAAATGCAGAGTTGGCCCGCGTGTATCGATTTTGAACGACGGGCCCATCCCTCAAAGGCAGCCTGAATATCACCTGGATATCGAGCGGTGTCATCCTAACACTCTTATCACCCAGCCTGAACGTACCCCTGGACGGATTGTAACTCAAAACCACTCGCTCTATCATACTATCGTTTTTTTTAACGTTCTTCAAGGATAATTTATTGTCGTATAATGCCTTAATTTTTTTCGCAAAGGGCGTTTTCAACAACAATTCCTTGTGCTTCGCGATGAGTTTGCAATCTTTAAGAAGATCAACTGCTTGTTTGAGATTACATCGGTACGAAAATTGTCTGCTTTGAGATTAAGACTTATTTTCAGTCTTCGACTTCACAATCCGCAAAGTTATAAACTATTTTTTTAAGGAGAAAACGTCAGTGTATGTGCATGCAATAAAGTAAACATTCATAAACAACGCACAAGACGTGAACAAATAGCAAACATGGATATTCACGAGACCAAGAACATTCACAATCGATTGAACATTTATACCAACAAACTACATCAACAGGTTAAGTTCGTGTAAGAACATTCACAAATTTGGAACAATGATGGACATTCACAACCTAATTTGTACATATTCACAATCTTATGGCATTGTAAAAAACTAGCACACAATCACATTAGGCACTCTTATCATATCATTCACAAAAAGTAACAAAAATCGAAAGTAAACATTCGTCAAAACAACTAACGGAAACATGGACCCCAAAAATTCAATCGGACCTTCAACATAGCATAAAAAAATATATAGGGGTACAATGGGAACACATGCATGTTAACATTTTGACATTCACACAGATGTACGGACATTCACAATCAATTGAACATACACAAGACAGTACATCAATAAACAGATAAGTTTCATGTAAGAACGGTCACAAAAATCGGAGCACGCTTTGTAAAATGTAAGAATATTCACACACACTAGCCACAAACAAAAAGTGCACACTTATCAGAACATTATCAAAAAGTAAAAATGGTGACCCACAAGAACATTCTACATAAAAAAAACAACCACCCAAAAGCATAAAACACGTGGTGCGTTGTATTATACTGAATATAACATAATTATCGAAGTATGTATAAAGTTACAACGTCAGCCAAATCATGGACATTCACAATATTTACGAACATTCATAGTCCAAATCGACATACTCGTCGGAGCAAACCGCACTGACCATGCAAATATTCGAGATTCTCTCTCTTTCGCGATGGAGAGGATTGCGTTTCAAGCTTTTTCGTAATTTTTTCAGACGGTGGAGCGCTGTTTACAAACCCAAATGCTCTGGGTTTGAGAGGCTAGTGTGTCTTGGCAATGAGCAATTATCTAGAAATACAGAAGTCCTATATGGTAGGGGGGGCGATTGATTAGCGGTAAGCATGTGCGATATTTTAGGAAAACGTTGTCGATCACCAAACGGGTGGCAGAAAACTTCTATGATGAATGTTCGCAAACACTGAAATCGGACCCAAGAAATTTGAAAAATACATCATTAGAAAGATAATTTTTTTTTCTGAATAATTTGGGTTATTTGTTATCGATTTTGGACAAACGAATCGCGGTGAGTCAATTGTTTTCTTGAGCGATGGAGTAATAGTGGGAACTGTCACTTCCCATATATTCTTCTCTGTGAATTGCAGAGAACCCGGTGGCAAACAGACGTAAATAGAACCAAAATGAAAGGGCATAAGTCAGGGACCATTTGCTAAGTTTTTGTGTGGTCTCGAAAATTTATTTAAGTTGTTAAAGGTTCATTTTATAAGATGCAAATCTCTTAGGGATTATAAAATTAAAATCTCTATTATAATTTAGTCCATACTATATATCATTTACTATATATTACATGTGGAAGCCTAAACTAAAAATGAACGACAACTCAAAATAAGATATCTCTTTAATCTCTTTATTCCTACCAAATCAATGGTCAAGATCTTCTTTCCCATCATTAATATTATGACCCTAGATTATCTATGAACTAATCACCTCTAATTTTTTAAAAATATACATTTTTATCCCTATTTTTTTTTATAGGAAAAATCATTACAATCTTTTAAATTTCTTACACTTCTCTTCTAATTTATATAAATTTCAAATGAACTCCTAAAAAAAATTTATCCTTTAAAAAATCTCTATGTTTTTTGTTATGTGTAAATCAAGAATTAAAATTATAATATCAAAATATTTAAATTTAAAATATATATTAATATATATTTTTAGACCTGCATATTATGCGAGTCTAAAAGTAGTATATATATATATACCGAGCTCCTTAATTCATTTCATGTCACTCTCTCTCAGTCTCAGCCGTCTTCAACCTCCGCTGCTCTAGTCCAAGCCTCGAGCCATCTCCGCCGGACCACCAGCCTATCACCATCGCTGTTCTCAACAGTCCATCGCACGCTGCACATCCATCTCCATCGCCAAGCATCCAATCACCGTCACCAGTCCATCTCGCAAATCACAATAGAGATTCTGCTCACTTAAGCCTCAAGATCAGGTTAAGGTATGTTCTTAATATTGTTTAGGCTTTAATTCCATTTATCACTATATTAATTATTTTGCTGATTATTGCTTTAATTTGTGTATATTGTCGCCTTAATTTTAGTTTATGACGTTTTAGCGGTTGTGCAATTTTAGTTTATCACGTCACGGGTCCATCTCCACGCCTTCCACCGCTTTTCGCTCAAGCAGATCTACTCCTCCAAGCCTCCACACCCTCCACCAGTCACAAATATGAGTGGGTTACAAGCTGAAGTCTTCATCTCTTCAACGGTGCCATTTCATTGTTGAAACCAAGTCAATTCTTTACTTTTGAGGTACTAACATTATGATCATGTAGAAATCCAAAGTACGTAACTCACTCTCAAAAGATGCCTGAGAGGATTGCCTTTAAACTTATATATAGCGTAGGATAAGGTAACACAAGCTGTGTGTGATTTGAGGGACCCAACATCGATGTGGGATTCATAATAACCATCATCAAACAAAAGCCTTGGATCCGATACCATGTAGAAACCCAATGGACCTAACTCACTCTCAAAAGACGCTTTGGAAGAGGAGGATTGTATTTAGACTTATATATAGTTAAGGATTAGGCAACACAAGCGATGTGTGATTCAACACGGTCCCTCACGCGCAGGATGGACTTTGACGTACTACTATGAACGGATGTCAGGGGGAAGAACCCAACATTGATGTGGGATTCAACAAATCATATAAATAAAAATTTGGCTGAAAAAATTAGATTTTTTCATACTAGAAAAATAGTATTTTATTCATATATATCTTTATTATATACATAATATATAATTTATCTTGATAATCGACCCTAAAAATAAAGCGTTAGGTCATGGCTTGACCTTAAAAGTGGTCGGGTCTAAAGTTTAAGTCCAAATCTTAAAAAGTAGGCAATTGATTGGGCGGATTGAACGGGCGTCCAGGCCCATGAACAACCTAAGACAAAAATTAAATTAACTTTATCGAGAAATTTGCAAATATCTAAACTTTAAAAAACAATGTGCAACTATGTAAAAATATTAGGGGTACAAAGTGTAATTCACTAAAGGAAAAGTGCTATTGATTTCGATGCAGGGCGCGCACCAGACTTCAAAAAGGGGCTTCAGTTGGATGGATGAAAATTCAAACCCTAAGATCAAGGCTTCATTTCCCTCTTCTTTTTCCTGTTCTTCGATCGTTGAAGCTCGGCGATGGCTTCTTAAACAGGTTTGATTCTCCATTTTCTCTGTTTAATTTCAGCTAACAAGCAATTACACAGTATTACTGCTCGTGTTTTCTTAGAGATCTAGATTTGATTTGTAGTTTGATCGCTGTAACTGCACAATCGTTTGATTTTATGCATTTGTCTGTTGAATTTCGTTTGATTAGATTTGTTATAATCGTTGTCAATCCTTCATCCTGATTCCCAGTTTGTAGTGTTTGGAGGGATATGATATGATATGACTCATGCTCGCTACTTCACTGTTTCGAAATCATTGAGAGTTTTCGCTATCTGAGCTTATTTTTCTGATTCCTGTTCTTCTTCTCTTTTTTCCTCTCAAATTTCTTATTAATTTAAGTGGTTGCCTGCCTGCCTAGGTATGCTTGTTGAGCAATTAGAGAAGAATATCAAAATAAGAAAAAAATAAATATATACAAAAGAAGCATTTCAAACTTCTGTGCGGTGAACTTAAATCTTGAATGGTTGTATCTAGGATTTCATTTATTGGTTTTTGATTTGCGCTCTTAGGGCTTGTTTGATAACGCTTAAATTTTTAAGTGCTGGAAATATCTGACGCGTGCTTGATAATATTATAATTTTAAGTGCTAATTTTTGGTTGAGCATGTTCAACAGGACAATTAAGTAACCCGTATTTGACTGAAAATTTTAAACAAATTTTAAGGACTTACTTGATTAAGTGGTTAGTGGTCTTAATTGTAGTTATTAAAAAATTTATTATAAAAAGAACTTAATCTATTCAGTTTTTAGTTTTAATTGAGTTATCAAACGTGACCATCTTTGATATTCTCTTCTTAATATTTGGTATTTCTTCCAATAATTTCAAGTGTCCAAACTTTCTTTTCTTCGAATGTTATGTTTCAGGGGCCAATCGACCATGACCTCTCTACTCAAAATCTCTTTTCAAATGAAATTAATTTTGCTAAAAATAGATCATATGGTAATAACAACAAGAGATTCTCTCTACAATGTCAGACATACTTTTGAGTTTTTACCAAAATTACTTTTTTTGCAAATTATGATTTTTATTGTAAAAAGTATTTAAAGAACACATCACCAAATGGTGACTTTCCTTTTTTTTCTTTTTTCGTATTTCAGAAACTTTGTGACTGCAGTAGCTAGGCGATCCTGGAAGCTTCATTTGAACTCAAAATTTCCAGTCAAGTGCTCTTTTAGGCACATACACATGGAGAATAACAACAGTGCCTCAAGAGGGGCTTTAATTGTGCTAGAAGGTTTGGATAGGAGTGGCAAGACATCACAGTGTTGCAAACTACTCTCACATTTGGAAGGCCTAGGTTATTCTGTTGAATCATGGCGGTTTCCTGACAGAAACACAGGTGTTGGTCAAATGATTTCTTCGTATCTTACCAATAAATCCCAGTTGGACGATCACACAATCCATCTCCTTTTTAGTGCAAATCGTTGGGAGAAAAGGTTGGTTTTTGTATATGCTAACTAGATCTCATATCGCATATAAACTTCACTGACGGGCACTTTTTCAAAAAATTGTTTTAAACATGATAAAAAACACGTTTAAGAGAACTTTCCGATATTAGCTACGATATGCGTTTTTTTTAATTATATCCCATGCTTATATTTTCAGGGTAATGAGTTGAGGTTGAAAAATAGATTAACATAATGGTGGCTATAATAGTTAACCTTCAATTTTAACATGATAAGAAAACGGGGTTAAGCGAATTTTCCAATTTTCAGAATAATATGTTTGTGTCTATATGGTATGTTCAGTATACCCTTTGTTTTTTCTAAATATATATATACATATTCATGAGATAAAGCTGAGTTAGATTGTGAAATTATCACAAAAGAATGCTAAATCTTATAATAGTCTTGTTTAATGTAAATGTATGAAATGTGGTAGCCCTTCTCCAGAAATGGTGATGGTCATTCTATATTGTTGCATGACATTCTAGAACTCAATAAAAGTATTCAACCATTTGTGAGGGTTCTTGATGAAAATATTTATAGAAAGGAAAATCTATATTATAAATCAGTACTGGTATTTAAATGTATTTTGATTAATGGTTGAGATTGATTTTGATAAAGATAAATGGATAAGATTGTTTCACAATTTTTTTTGGGAACAAAATATTTCACACTTCTACTTCCCAGGCGGTTGAGTTAAATTATATTTTTTATGGTCTATGTTTCACGTTTGTGTTCAATTGGCCATTTTTTTTTTTTTTTTATTATTCACTATCTTTTTACACTTATAAATAGAAAATTGAAATAGTGTCTTCAGGTACAGAGAATCCCCCTTAAGTTAAAAATTGTGTGAACTTTAGGTTGAGAAGTTAGTAACGTTGACTAGATAAGTTTTGAATCCTAAATGATTCCCCCCCCTTTCTCTTTCTCTTCCTCTCTCTTTGTCCTGTTTGTTAGTGTTTCTGTGCCCTGATATATGTTTCTGTTTACAAAAAGTGGGAACAGAAATATGATGACAAACTAAATCTGTTTCTTTTTGTACTATCATTTTCTTTGGACAAATTATTGTTAACAAAACAAAATTGTTTTCATATTTTTTGTTCTGGGATTTCTTGGATCAAACACCACCTAACTTTGATGTTCATTAATCTATTTGGGATCAATCGATAAATAGGTATAATATATGCCAACTCATTTCCTTGCATTTACAGATCACTGATGGAAAGTAAGCTGAGGAGTGGAACTACCATTGTTGTTGACCGGTATTCTTATTCCGGGGTAGCTTTCTCATCTGCCAAAGGGCTTGATATTGAGTGGTGTAAAGTAAGGCATTGTTTGGTTCCTATTGAGTTTATTTTTTTTCTGAGACAAAATGAAGTATTGAGTTTATTTATTTATTTTTTTGTG
This sequence comes from Eucommia ulmoides, assembly GCA_016647705.1. Classification (NCBI taxonomy): domain Eukaryota; kingdom Viridiplantae; phylum Streptophyta; class Magnoliopsida; order Garryales; family Eucommiaceae; genus Eucommia; species Eucommia ulmoides. The sequence goes on along the minus strand of CM028340.1, from coordinate 45,867,092 downwards.
TGTGTACAGGCTCCAGAGATGGGCTTGCTGGCTCCAGATCTTGTACTATATCTTGACATACCACCAGAGGTAATTCTTTTATATTATGTTCATAGTACTGCAAAAAATTGTTTTTTTCCTTGTTTCTATTCCAAGTTTTCTAAGAAGCCCCCCCCCCCCCCCCCAAAAAAAAAAAAAAGGCATAAACACTAACCAAAGGGGCACCTTCCTCGTGTGTGAGTTATTTTTCAAATAAAACTTGGGATTTGTAGCTAACAAAAACAGTTTCTGTTCCCAGTTTTGTGGGGGAAAAAAAAATTAGATACACTAACCAAACACGACCTTCCTCTCTAATTTGTCATTTTAACGTTAACAGAAAGCTGCTGAAAGAGGTGGTTATGGAGGCGAGAGATACGAGCAGCTTGAGTTTCAAAAGAAAGTCTCTCAATCCTATCAACTGCTTCGTGATGCCTCGTGGAAGGTAATTCACAAGCTTTACTTTTAGGTGCCGTTTGGCTAATATTTTTTCTGTTCCTGTTTTTCTTGTTTTCATGAACCAAAAAACGTAACACAAAAACAAAAAATTGTTTTGATCCTACATTTTTGCTCTAAAATGCGGAAAAATGAATGAATTGTTCTTACAAAACGGGTTTTTAATAATGGCATATTATAAATACCCTTTTATGCTCAATTTCATTCATATTTTCCTGGATTGAACAACGTAGACTCGTTGCTAGTTCTTTTTTTTAATCATTTTTACTGTCTAAACGCATCTCATTTGGCTGACTTTCTAAAAGACAAATCAATTTTTTTTTTTTTTTAATTTCTCAAAAAGGTACAGTAAATGTGTAAGCATCAAATATCATTTTTTTTTATAAATTTCTTGGTCTCATTTGTAGATAGTAGATGCCTCTCTTTCCGTTGATGATGTGGAGAAGCAGCTAAAAGAGATGGTACTGGACTGTGTTTCCTCATGCCAAAAAGGAAAGCCTCTCTTAAACCTCTGGTCTTGTTCTTAGGCTGTTTTTTGTTCTAAGAATAAGGTTTAAATTTCAGTTTGCGCCCCAGAGGTTTTAGTGCAGTCTCACTTCACCCCCTGATGTTTCAATCTTGCAATTTGTGCCCTAAAACTTGTTTCTCGTATCAATTTGGTCCCACTGACAGATTTTGGTCAATTTTGCCGCAGATTAGGGTGTAAAACGCAAAACTAATCTTTTTTATTGCACTACTTCTCTATCGTGTGCAAGTCAGATAAATTGATTGGAATTAGTCAATTGGACTAAATTGATAAAAAAGGGGGTGAATTGTAACAATTAAAATGTTAGGGGATAAAGTGAAATTATATCTAAACTTCAGGGGGGTACGAAGTGCAATTTAAGCCAAGAAATAACTATAATTTGCAAAATGATGTTGTTTTTACCATTGTTTATTTATACCCATTTGTATTTTTTTTTTAACTTAAATATAATTATTAAGGGTTTGTTTGGTTTGCCAAAGATTAGCATAGTGTCTTTTATTTTTCCAGAACAAATTGCAAGGAACTTGTTTAAACAATTTTTTTTTTGCAGAAATTAATTAAAAAATTTAAAATTTGATATGTACACATCACTATTTATACATGGGAAAATTAAATTTTTGGTATTTAAAGTATAGGGTGAGTGTCTATCTAGACTGACTCTGAAGTTTGTCAAATTGTGTATTTGATTCCTCAAATATTTGTTTCAATCCTGCAAAGTTAAAAACATTAATGATTTTTGACAAAAAATGGGTTGTTTTTAACATGTGACCTTTTAAGGAGATTATTTTCATCATTTTGTTCAACCAAACTCTTTATCTCTTTCATTCTTCAAATAAATGGATGTTAGCGAAAAAAAAGTTATAATTTTATTAGAGGGATGAAATGACGAAAATATTCTCATTAGAAGGTATAAATTGACGAAAATATTTTCGTTACAAGGTCACATGCTACACAAGAGGGTTATTTATTTTGCTAGGAGGAGATATTCATTTCCTAGTCAATCAGGATTCGATCCTCCTAAGAAACACTCCACGAGTAAAATCCTAAGGTTGTGTTTGGGTAAGGGATTCGGGAGAGGGATTTCAAAATCATTTTTTAATTGACTACACCGAAATCGCAAATCGCAAGTCGCAATCCTAAATCGCAAATCGCAAGTCACAACTCTAAATCGTACGTCGCAACCATAAATCACATCTCCGGTGGCGAGCATGAGCGATTGAGAGGGAGACAAAAGCGATGGTTGAACGGAATACCACCGGAGGAGGATGAGGTGAAGGAGAAGCTGTATTGCATGAAGGTTTGAGTCTGTTGATTGAAAGATTAGGGCTCAAAGTTCAAATTGCTCAGTATTAAGCTCCATTTTTGGAGAAAATGTCAAGATTTTTTTTTTTTTTTCATGAAGTGTATGCGTTGTTTGGCGTGTTCCAGTCAAACTTGAGGAAGGAGGAAGGTGGAGGTGATGATTGAAGATTTGTGATATTTGACATATCCAAATAAGGGATTTGTTAAATGATGGGATTTTAAAATTCAGAATTTTGAAATCCCATCATTTAACAAATTTCTTGAATTTGTCAAATCCTTTATCCAAACGCAACCTAAATGTATCAGGATAATGAGAGAGAGTGCACCCTTAAGATCACTCGACCGAAATAATTAGTCGAGATATGTATAAGCTGACTCGAAGATATTTTACCGTATAATCGAAAATCCCCCAAAAAAGGCTACATGCTAAACATAATTCGTTTTCCATCTAAAATTGCTAACAACATTTTTTATTTTACGGAATTGAAATTATTGAGAAACTTAAGGTGGCGTGTAGTTAGGCCCTGTTTGGTAACGTTCCCATTACATCCCATCCCACTCGAGATAAAATGGGATGAGAATTCTGTTTCTTAGTAGAAGCAAAATTTGGTAATGACAATTTTTTTTAGTTCTGGGAACAAAATCGCATTTGGTAAAGATATTATCTTAAAAATCAAGAACACAAATTATAGGAAATCATCAAGTACTCGAGTCCTAAACTCCAATCAAAATCGAAATCCTAAATCCGAATTGAAATCGAAATCCTAATCCTAAACCCCAAGCGAAATCGAAATCCTAAATTCCAATCAAAATTGAAATCAAAACCCTAAATCGAAATCGAAATCGATGTCGAAATCAAAACCCTAATCTAAATCAAAATTGAAATCCTATACCCCAATCGAAATCGAAATTGAACCCTAACAATCGAACTCTAGCATAGACAAGAAATCGAACTTAGCAATCGAAGAAGCACAGAGAAGAAATCGCCCGAGCAATCGATTCTAGTGGAGATCTAGCGACGGAGATGAAGACGAAGCAACGAAGATCGAGCAACGAAATCGATTTTGTCGTCGACCCTAAACCCAACGACGGAGATCCAACAATGGAGATGGAGATCGAGCAACCCTAAGCTCAGGTGACAGATGAAGACGAAGATGGAAATGAACGAAACGAAGAAGATGGAGATGAACGACGAAGATGGAGATCGACTGCTGCAACATGAACAAAGACGATGGAAAATGGAAAAAGAAATAGGAAAAAAAGAATGTGGCTAACAAGAGTTGAAGTCAGACCTCATTAACAATTTTAATAATACCAGCCGCGTCCATTTTTTTTGGGGTGGGAATTGGTGGAAACAATTTTTTTTTTTTTGTTTCTCACTTCTTAAGAAAAAGTGGGAATGATTCTTGATTTTGGGATGAGAATGAGAACGAAAACAGATTTACCAAACGCTATACCCAAACAAAAATCTCAAAAAAAATTTGGGAATGGGATGAGATTTTTTTGGATATGAACGGTTACCAAACGGGGCCTAAGGATTTCTGCTTTTCTATTTCTACTTTCAATAAATTGGGATGAAAATTTTGTTTCCATTTTGGAGCATCCCGACCATTATCTTAAAATTGTTTCTTTTAATTTATGAGGAAAAAAAACTCAGTTTGGTCGTAACATTTGTTCTTTAAATGTATGGTGATTGGTAGGGGTGGTCATGAGCTGGGATGAGCAGAGCTCAAGAAAGACTTTACATAGAGTATTACAAAAAAAATATCAGGCTCTAGCTCGGCCCGGCTCTATGTTCGAGCCCTAATATTTTACCCTCAACCCTACCAATTTTTTTTAAGCCCAAGTCTATCCCTATATATTTTTTCTTTGTAATTTAAAAACTAAACACTAAAATACAAATAAAAATTATAAAATACATTCTTCCAAGTCTGGTCTTAAAATTGATCGGGTTTAGATTTCTAGCCCTATCTTTATCCATTGACTCAAAATTTAAGCTCAAGTCCTAAAAAGATGGTACCTGACTAGGGGATCCTTGGGCCCATGACCAACCCTAGTGATTGGCATGGTGGTGGGGATTGAATGGTGGTGGCTAGGGATAGTGATGGTGGTGGCGTGATGTAAATTTTCAATTCTACAAATCTTAGAATCCCCCTTAACACCAAGATCAAAAATATAATTTTCCTTCGTACATTGCAAAGCAAGCAACAATCTCAACAATTTTATGTAAAAAGAAATCTCTTTTATTTATTTATTAAAATATTTTCCTTAAATTTGGGCATAATACCCACAAAGAGGACAAACACTCCTCTCCTTAAGCCTCATGTACATGCAATAATCCCTATGCATGCTACCACGTTTCATCTCCTCCTCACGCACCCCACAAACCACCTCTTCGCCGTCGCCGATCACCGCTACCGTCAGCCCCTTCATCACCGTCGCCTCAAGAATATTTCCCACCTCCACCATAATCACCATCTCCGTCTCCCTCATCACCTCCGGGAAGTTCCGCCCGGTCTTGACAGCGCGCGACATGGCCAGCCTCCCCGTCATGTTGTTCAGCTTCACCGTTTTCTCCATCTCCTCAGTGGGTGAAGTTTGGCCGGAGTAGCTGCGCCGGTGGAGAACTCCGGCTACGCCGCGGGCGATTTGAAACTCATCCATGATGCAATAAGATGTTTAGAGAGAGAAATTTAGAGAGAGAGATGAATAGTGAAGAGGGGGAGGGGTTTGAATTTATAGACGTTGAGAGGGAAAATTGAAGACTTTTTCAACCTAGGATTTGGAATTCGAGAATTCCTATGTCGAATTTATTTCCAAATAATATTTGGGTTTTTATAATTTTCAGAAAAAAATTATTATTATTTTTTATTAATATTTTATAGTTGACTTTAAATATTAAACATAAATACAAAAAGATAGATGAATCCAATGGAGTTGTTTACCCTTTTAATATATTTAAAAAATAAATAAATACTGAAATAGCATATTTTTCAATTTATTTGCGGATTTAATACTACCCGGGGTTCGAATTCCCGAATATTTGGACCCGGGGTTCTGAACTCCGGGTTTTAAAAAAGAGTAGCCGTATACTCGGGGATCGAATCCCTGGGTATAAACAGTACCCAGAGATCTGATCTCCGGATCCTAATAAAATTTATTTATTTTTAATCTGGGAACGGGCCAAAATGTTTGTCCCGTTCCCGAGACAGCCGCTGCAGCGACTGTCAGGCGGTCAAAATGAGATGACCGTTCAATAGTGAACGGTCATCTCATTTTGATAGGGGCTTTTGAACCGGAGTAGTATAAATTCCATTGCTATGAATTTTTTTTACCGATTATTTTACTTTTCTACTAGTGGCTTTCTCTACCAAATTTCTTATTTTGACAATTTTTTTCTTCTTTTTCACTTCGGTAATTTTTTTTTTTGACAATTTTTTTCTTCTTCCTCACTCCGGTTATTTGCTACCCCACGACTTCCTCAACCAAATTTGTTATTTTGACAATTTTTTTTTTCTTCTTCACTAAGCCAGTAACAATTGGTTTTCCCGGGAGTTATTCATCAAGGATTTTGTAACTACACTTCAGAATTTCTTCTTCCTATTAGAGGTAAATTTATTTTTATGTGTTTTGCTTAATTTATTTATTAGTTAAATTTGATTAGATAGTTTTGTTTTGTTTAATTTACTTATTCTTACATACTTAGTTTAGATGTTAATTTAATTAATTTTTTAAAAATATTATAATATAAATTAGTTAATGAATTAGTTTAGTTGTTAATTTAGTTAGTTAATATGTGAGCATGCTAATTAAATGATAATTTAACTAGTTAATATGTGTGCATGCTAATTAAATGATAATTTAATTAGCGAAATTATAGATTCTGCCCCTATTATTTCATTGTGGTCCCTATAGTTGCAATTTGAACACATAACACCCGAAAGTTCCGTAATCATCCCACGTAGTTTCATTTTGGTTCCTATAGTTGCAATTTGAACACATAAGAGTTGTTACGGTTTTATTATATTTAGATGTTAATTTAATTAATTTAAAAAAAATATTATAATATAAATTAGTTAATGAATTAGTTTAGTTGTTAATTTAGTTAATATGTGAGCATGCTAATTAAATGATAATTTAGCTAGTTAATATGTGTGCATGCTAATTAAATGATAATTTAATTAGCCAAGTTACATATTATGCCCCCAAATTACAATTTCTGCCCCCATTATTTCATTGTGGTCCCTATGGTTGCAATTTGAACACATAACACCCGAAAGTTCCGTAATCATCTCACGTAGTTTCATTTTGGTCCCTATAGTTGCAATTTGAACACATAAGAGTTGTTTACGGTTTTTTTATATTTTTTAAAAAAAATACTGAAAAATATTAATTTTTAACTCGTTTTTTTTTATGTGATTGTAGGTAGTTAAAGTAACTTTTCTTATGTTTTTTTTTTACTTTTCCTCTTATTTTTATATAAATAAATTACCCTCATTAAGTAAGAACCATTTCACCAAAATACATCTCCTTACATAAAAAGAAGTTATCATTCAACTAATTTTGAACACAATATTTAATTAATTAATTTTTTATAAATGCATTTTGTTAATCTCTTCAGTTTGCAGTTCGTAATTTGTATAAATACTAGTGGGTTCGATGATAATATTTTCTTGTTTTATTTTGACTTGTGAAATGATAGTCGCTTGAAATAGATCACGTTCGGTTGTTATTGTATTGGGGTGGTAGAATATTAGAAGGTACCGAGTTCGGGATTTCTTACAGTACATCATCAGTAAAATCTTTGATTATCCGTAAGGGAACAATCTTGAATGAATTGATTGAGATGCTAAAACCGTGTGTTTTTTAGGATGAGACTACTGGAAATTTGAAATTAAAGTGTAGAATGCCGATGACTTTTTTGGGGAGAAATTTTAAATATACCTTATTTTCTATTAGGGACGACTTAGCATTAAACTAAGTGCTTGAGTTACCTCTTTACATATCCTCACTTCTTGCTGTTGAGGTGTATGTTGAAGTAGAAGGAGGATTTGATCATAATTCAAATTTTTTTCCCAAACTGTTCGTTTTATCCACTTAATGACTCAAAGTTTTAATTTGTACAGTACCCAATCGGATCCTACATTTTTCGGCTATAATATTCCCATGTCGTACTCCCCAAGCAGTCCAGTCTAATTACATCGTTCCATTCTCATACATCCCAGAACAACATCTTTTTGATTACACCGTCCCACCCCTACATTCTAGAACAAGAGCATTCGCATAGTGTGATTGACCGTGATCATGACACCAGTTCTGTTCCTCCACATCACCATTTTTCGCCAAGTAGTCCACCGCAATACAATACAAGTAATTATGGTGGTGAGTTTGATACACTTGATAGTCACGATGTGTCAGAAGAAAAGTTAGATGCGGATGTTGCGTTGCAGCTCGAGGATGATGGGAATGGGGACGAAGATCTAGATATTGGACCTAGCGGGCAAGGGAGTAAGAGTCAACAATTTGAGTTGAATAAGGTTGTTTCATTTTTCAATAACTTGGAGTGGGGTGATGAAGATGATATGACGAAATACGAGCCGAAGTTGTAGAAAATTTTTTGGACACCGGAGATGGACGAATTTTGTATCGGTATCGTCTTTAAAGATAAGAAACATGTCAAGCATGCCGTGAAGTATTACCACATCATGAAGAACAAAGAGTATGGTATGGTGCAATCGACCAAGAAGATGTGGGTGGCTAAATGCCTGCATGGATGCAGTTGAAGGTTGTGAGCAATTAAAAAAGAAAGCCACGGTATGTGTAAGACCCCAATTTCGCACGTACGTAATTCTAATTTCATTTTAGAGCATTTAGAAAATTACGGGATAAAATTGTGTTAATTAAAATCCAAATTAAAAGTTATTGGGTTCAATTTGTAAATTTAGAAACATTTATTCTAAACTTGGGATGCAAATTGTCAATTAAAATCTAAATTTGAAAATGTTAAGGGTGAAATTACAATTTTAGAAACTCATAAAGGTTGAATTGGATTAAAATAAAGAGTTAAAGAAATTAGGGGGAGAAAAGTGTAATTATAACAAAAGATATTTTTGTATATATACACATATATATGCATGTTGTGCGTGCGTGTGCTGTGAGCTCAGCGGGAGATAGGGGAGAATAGGAGAGGGGCGACGTGGCATGAAGAAAATCATAAATCAATTCACTAAAACTCATGCAAATTAAATGACCTATAAAAAAATCTTGATCCAAAGTCGGAAGAGGAGGAGAAATCAGAAAGCTAGAGAGAGAGAGAGGGTCGTCGGAGCTGTGGTGATTGCGGTGGTGGTGGTGGGTGCTTCGGTGCGAGGGTGTGTGTGTTTCTCCGATTGTTTTAACGATTTCATGTGTGTGGGTGTATGATCGGAGTGTGGTTATGTTGTTAGTGGTGTGGGTGTGTGCTCCGTTTTGTTCGTCGTCGGTGTGTGGGTATGGGTGATCGACGGTGGGTGTGTGATTGACTTTGTTTAGTGCCGACCTATGCATGGGTGTGTTTTGCTCGACGTCAGAAGGGTGTGTGAGTGTGTGTGATCGTTGGTGAGGGGTGGTGAAAAAGCCGCTGGAGTTAGTGAAGAAAGAGAGAGAGTGACAGATGTTCTGAGCAAAGCAGGAGCTGAACAAAGAAGACGATCGTTCGCCTAGGCGGTGGAGCATCAGAACGCAAAGTGGAAAGGAATTGGAGTGTGTTCGCCTAGGCGTTGGGACGACGGCCTAGGCAGTGGCGCGTCAGTAAGCAAAACAGAGAAAATAATAAGCGTGTTCGTCGAGGCGATGAGTTCAGGAGCAGAAACTAAAATTTTTAAGGAAAAAGAAAATCGACAACAGTTTCGGAGCGGGTAACGTTTCTCGTTAAATTTTATGTTTGTTAAATTTAACTACTAACATCAAAATTTCGTAATTGGAATAAAATTTTTTGGGACCGTTCGTATTACTAAATTTTATACAGTAAAATTCAACAAAGTGGAACTAGCTTAATGATAATTTTTCATAGTAAAATGTGGGAACGGAAAAAATTGTGAAACTTAGGGTCTGCATTGCATGACTAGGTTATTTTAAATATATTATTAATTTAGGCCCTATCACTATTAGGTTCGCAGGCACCGGAGTCTCGGTAGAGCGTAGTCAGTGAAAGTTTTGCGGAACGGATATCGAGGTGAGTGTACTGTCTTCTACGTAAATTATAAATTGTATTTTTGTATATATTATGGAAAATTGTGTCTATTTAAAAATGGACGAATTTGCAACTTATATGGATCAAGCTGTTTTGAGTGTTGGTGGAAAATGATTTGTTGAATCTAGTTAGTTTCTAAAATGGTGTAAAATGATTGTGGATCGAGTCGTTTGTTTTTGTGAGGTGGAGATTGATGGTTGGTCCAACTATGCCTTAGTATATTCTTCCCGAAAGGGATGTGGATTACCTGCTAGGCAAAGTCCTGGAGAGCGTTGTTTACCTGTTTGGTAAAGTCCTGCAAAACGTTGATTACCTGCTAGGCAAAGTCTGACAAAGAGTTGTTTACCTACTAGGCAAAGTCCTGCAGAGCGTTGATTACTTGCTAGGCAAAGTCTGACAGAGCGTTGTTTACCTGCTAGGCAAAGTCTGGCAGAGAGTTGTTTACTTGCTAGGTAAAGTCCTGCAAAGCGTTGTTTACCTGCTAGGCAAAGTTCGGCAGATTGTTGTTGTGACCCATTAGGAAGGCAAATCCTACGGGTGGTACGGTACCGTTGCAACTCCCGATCGTGAGATTAAATGATCCTATGGCTAGTCGGAGGGTGGTGTGGTGTTTTGTTGTATACGGTGAACCGGTTGGATAAATTTATATATATTACTTTACACTGAATTGGTGCATTTATATATATATTGGTGTATCTATTATGTTGGTTGCTTTACACTATTTGGTCAGATATAGTTTTCTGGTGGATTTTCGCTGCTTGGTTGGAACGTTATAAATCCATGGGTTTATTTCTGTGGTGATAGGAAAAACGGAGTTTTCCAAGTGGTATGTAATATTTTTGTATTATTATTTGAAATGTGGTATTTGAATTATTATTTTACTTGATCCATGTACAAAAATGTTTTTATTACGAAGACAGTATACCGATAAAAATTTTAGTTTCAGGTGCTGTAGTTAGGAGTCGGTCCCCTACTGGCACTAGATAGAATTCTCCGATAGTGTCGTTTGGGAGTTTGGGAATGGTCTGTCTGAGGCGAACCTACGGGAGGTTCAGTACTTTTATTTTGTTGAGGTTATATTTGTTTGTACATATATTCGGGGACGGGTGTGTCCCAATACGAGAGGATGTATATGTTTTCTGGTCGGTTGGGTGTTCAAAGGGTGCCATGTCGACATCACGCCGACCCCGAGTGACGGGTGTCCGGAGTGGGGTGTGACAGTATGTTCCAGATTACGCAATACGAGGGCCAACACACATGTTTTTATAATCAAATGGCCTTAGATCATAAAAATTTGGATCTTGATTTCATTTCAAACTTAATATTTGGACAAGTCAAACAATATCCAGAATTAAAGATGAGTGTTATCGTGGCTTACGTGAAACATTCTCACGGATTCACCATCTCCTATCGAAAAGCTTGGTTGGCCAGATCTAAATCCATCGAGACCCTGTTTGGAGATTGGGACGAATCATATCTAAAGTTACCAAAGTTTATGATCGCATTGCAGCACTACAATCCGGGTACAATTGTGGAGTGGAGCACTGATCCAACTGATATGCCTAGCTACATGACATTTGACATGTTGTTTTGGGCATTCAGACCTTCAATTGACGGATGGTGTTATTGTCGGCCTGTTGTCACGATTGACGGCACCCACTTATACCGTAAATACGGGGGGAATATCTTAATCGCCATTGGAATGACGCCGTCCAATAAGTGCTATCCTTTGGCTTTCGCCGTCGTACCGAAAGAGGACTATCGCTGCTGGCGATGGTTCATCTACATGCTTAAGCGCTATATCATTAGAGATCGTCCTGAGGTGACATTGATATGCGGTGTGTCTATTGGCATTGTTCTAGCCAATTGACGCACATTGGAATATTATATTGCATGCATTCGTCTACTATAATCTCAGATTGGTTGACATGATAAGTATATTTCTCCCGCATTTTTGCAACCCATCATGAAGAGTAACGAACTCTTGGATCGAAAGAGTATGAGTATTCGTCTTTCAAAAGCCAATAATGTCCCATTGAACGATATAGATCTCTCACCGTGTACATTTTTCAATCTTTAAAATTTTAATTTAATTAACTTTAACGGAATATAAATTCAATGTCAAGTTAATATAAATTCTATAAATTAAATTAATTTGATTTGAATTGAAATATTAAAATTAATTTTAAATTAAACAAAACAAAATATCTAATCAAATTTAACTAATAAATACATTAAACAAAACACATAAATAAACTTACCTCTAATAGGAAGAAAAAACCGGAGTGAAGAAGAAGAAGTCAACAGTGGGGTAGCAAACAATCGGAGTGAAGAAGAGAAAAAAATTGTGAAAAGAACAAATTTAGTAGAGGACATCAATAGTGGGGTAGTATTTATAGGATTTGGACCCGAGGATGAGATCCCCGGGTCCAAAAAAATTGGTCAACATGAGATGACCGTTCTGCTGAACGGTCATCTCATTTTGACCACCTGACAGCAGCTGCATCGACTGTCTCGGGAACGGGCCAAACATTTTAGCCCGTTCCTAGATTAAATTTTATTTTTATTTTTTAATTTTATTAGGACTCGGGGATCAGATCCCCGGGTACTGTCTATACCCGGGGATCCAATCCCTGGGTATAATTTTTTTTTTTTGTATACCCAGGGATCTAATCCCTGGGTATATGGCTGCCATTTTTTAATACACGGGGTTCAAAACCCCAGGTTCAAATACCTGGGGATCCGAATCCCGGGTAGCATTAGATCCGTAAATAAGTTGAAAACGATGTTATTTCAGTATGTTTTTTAAAAAAATATTAAAAGGGTAAACAAATCGAATCCAATGTAATTGATATTTTATTTAAATCACTGAAAATTTATTTAAAATATATTAAAAAAAAATATATATGATATTAAAAATTATAAGTCACTTATTTCGAGAATAATATAATACATTTAGTTCCATAAAATCAGTATTGAAAGTTGATTGTTGATTATGTAATATAGTATATACAGTACAGTAAATTTACGATTAACTTGTACTGTATGTATTTCAATTGAACATATATTTCAATGTAATGTTTTATATCAGTGTTAACGTTTAAAAAATTGAGTTTCAATGATACAATTTTAAAAATTGAATTAATTATCAAAAATTAAAATAAAAAAAATCAAGTTGTAAACAATTGACAAGTTTAACATTTTAACCTATATTTTACTCTTCCGATTACATGAATGGGGGTTTGACACTTTACACCCCTAAAGTTTGACTAAAATCTCACTTCAATTTAAACATGCAACACCTTAATTTTTCTAATCATTACACTATAGTCCAACCTATTATCCAGATCACAATTTTGAACAGAAAATAGCCACTTGTCACACATATGACTATCATTAAGATTAGGGGACTTTTATGAGCATTTTAACATCCTCATTTTCACCCTCTCATTCTCATTCCTACACAATTCCTCAAAAGTCAAAATTATAGATATATTAATAAATATATATTAGGCGGAGCGCATGTGCGAGGCACATGTCTATTATTTCTTTTATTTGATAAATTTATAATCTTTTATATTATTTGTTCCTTAATTAAATATCATATTGAAAATATGTATATCAATTTTTTTTAAAAAAAAAATTAATATAAAGATGTGGTATATATATAATTTTTTTATTTCTTATAATGTTAAACGTTGAAACTTGTTTAAAACCATTAATAGAAGTCACTTCATATAAAGAAATAAAAAAGTTATAGTTAGCTACAAAATTAAAATTATTTGAATACAAACATTAGCTTTAGATTAAATGATGATAAGAAAAAAAATATATAAATATAGTGTGAGTGAAATTTATCATATCTACTAATTAAGAGTGTAAATGTTACCTGAAAACTTGAACTAACTCGCCTTGCCCCATGGCGGGTTGATCGGTTATGAGTAGGTTTTTTTTTTCCTTCTACCCTGTGCGAAACCAGAAACACATCGGTTTAGGCATCCATCTACCCTTACCCAATGCCCCCGAACCCACCCGAACCCTAAACCGTAATAATATATATTTACCAAATACCCCCTAAAACATGGCATGATGGCATATTATGAAAATATCCTATATATAAATATAACCCTAATTAGATTCATATCATTCCATTTCCAAATTCCAACCCTAGCAGTACTCTCCTCATTCTCTTTCTCTCTCTCTTTCTCTCACAATCCCAGAGCCGTCGTCCTCAATCAAACCCTTATAGATGATTTCTCAATGATTCTTATGATGATAATGCCTACGTTGTCTAATAATCTCATCGTCTTTGATTCCTACGACGCTGTTGTTCACCAGTCTTACCCTTTCTCACATGACTCTTCACATTTTTTACAAGCGAGGTGTGAGTTTTTGCCTGAGTTTCTGATCTCGTAACTCTCTTTGTCACTGGAAGCTTTTGCAGCGGTGCCAACCCTGAATTATCGTGGCGTGCTATCTCATACGCCTGTTGTACAATGACATTGTCTCCCTTTTTTCAACCCCATTTGGTAATACTCCTCCATGCCACCAACATATTCATCACGTTCTTGTTCCTTAACCTTTTGTGTTATTGAGTAGACAAACGCCTCAACAAGATTTTCCTTTTCTGATTCATGTTTTTCCTTTTGCGTAACATGAACCTCAAACTCAACCAGTGTCTCTCCTAATTTTCGTTTATCGGCCTTCATCCTCGCTATCTTCTCTTTCAGCTTATTTATCTTTCTCTTATACTTCCTCTTCAGATTCTTCCTCGACTCCTTCAATTCTTCATACTTGGTAGTGAGTTAGCTGTTTCACTCAATAAGCTCAGCCAAATTTTGTGACCCGTCACAAAATTCAGCAGTATCCTGGCCGAATTGTTGTGAAATATTATGATTAAAGATTGGGAATTCACTGGGGGTATTCACTTTCTCGTTACCCTAACATGACTTATGAGATTTTTCTGCCCCGTCATCGGTGTCACCATGAACTAGAAGCAAGATGCCCAGTTGAATCTTAGCGACAGATTCACGAATATCGTCTGCCAGGACCTGTGGCATTATTGTAAGACTGTTAAAAAAAATAAAAAAATGATGATGAAATGAGAAAAATGAGAAGTTTGGGGGGGGGGGGGGGGGAATAAAGAGTATTTTGTTTATATATTTTTAAACATACAAATTATATATATTTATATATATATATGTGTGTGTGTGTGTGTGTGTGTGTGTGTGTGTGTGTGCATGTGTGTGTATATATATATATATATATATATATATATATATATATATATATAATTGTGGTTAGGGAGGGTAACCATCATTCTGGAAGAAACAAGAAAAGGAGAGAGAGAGAGAGAGAGAAGCGAAGAGGAAGAAGAAGCCATCGGAAAGGTTGCTGGAAATCACTGGTGCGGGTTCAGGGTGTTTTCCCAAGGCTGATAGTCGTTTGGGTTGTAGGAGGGTGCAAGTGTGACATGTTCTGGGGTCATATGGAAGTAGGTTTGTGTGGGTGAAGGACTGTGCCCTGTTTTTGCTGTTTAGAGTTACAACCGTTGGTTTGGGGTATTATTTTAGTGGGTGTTTTAGCTAGAGTGAAGGGAATGAGGTTGGTTTTATCAGCGTAAACTTGGGACGGTTGATCGTGAAGGTGGAGTGAAGGATTTAAGGGCCGGAGTTGGTGACGAGAAGGAGGAAAAAGACTGGTCTGTTCTGTTATGTTCTGTCAGGGACGAAGCCAGGACCGCTTAGGAGGTGGAATATCGCTTAGGTGGTAAAATAACAGAGAATCGAAAATTTCGTGATCGCTTAGGCGGTAAAACAACAGAGAGCCAGAATCGCGTGATCGCTTAGGCGGTAGAAGATCGCTTAGGCGGTAAAACAACAGAGAGCCGGAAATTTTGTGATCGCTTAGGCGGTGGAAGATTGCTTAGGTGGTAAAACAACAAAGAGCAAGAATCGCCTGTTCGCCTAGGCGGTGTATTTCCGCTTAGGCGGTGGGGAGCAGAAGCATATTCTAGGGGGGCTTGCGAGTACAAATTTTCACGTGAGTGTACTGTCTTCTTATAAAATTATTTTTCTATATGTCGATCTAAATGTTTATTAAACTCCATGATTTTATAAATATGGTGGATCGAGCCGATTTTGTATGAGTTGGTAAAAATGAATTTTCCGTGGAAATTGTTAGGGTTTCAAAAAGAGGGATATTATAAATAATTTTGTTGGAAATTAACGGTAACTAAATTGACGATGGTGTTGTTGTTTGAAATTGTGTTGTTAATTAGACTATGCCATAGTTTATGTCCTGTCCGGAGGGTGGTCCGGCAGGTGGTGATTCTTTTTGTTTTTGGTTGTATATGTTGATTAGTAAAAGAATGAACTAGCGCTGTTGTTGTAAGAGCAAGAGAGTCTCAAGAGAAGGGGATATATGTATTTTTGTTGACTATGGTAAATAATATTCTCTTTTTGTGTAAGGTATTTTAATTCGAGTTAGTCATTACTGGAAAAGTAGTATTGTTGTCACACCGGCCCATGAATATTGTGAAATCAGGGTGGGTTGTGACAATTATGGTCATCATTGAAACAATACAAGGTTAGATTCAACACACACCAAAAGATGTTACATTCAACACTTGGCAACTTTTATTACTAAAGGTAAATGAATCTTTAATATGTATTAAAGATGTGTACCTGGGAATCAGTTAGAGATGATAACTCCATACCAGATGTTGTATTCATAAGCGTAATTATATTCCATTTTGTCCAACGTGGGACAAAACGACTCCCACCAGGTGTGGGCTGTATCAATTTCGTATGCTCACACAACCAAAACTGCAAGAAAACCTACATCATTAACATCATGGAATGAAAAAGGTAAGTAAACCTAGCATACGACCAATAACTTCGCTGGGTTTTGGTAGCTAGCTTCTATGGACGACATCAGGGTCGAATAGATGCGCTTTGACCAGTTGTATGTAGACATCACATTAAGATCCTCGGCAAGCACAAGGTTGAACACACTAACAGATTGACCTTTGTTCCCAAAAAAGCAGGTCGTGATGAGGTGTAAACAAACATGTCTGACAACATCTTCGACATTGTCTTTGGCATCACTATCAATTGCCTTAAACATCTTAGCCCTCAGTTCAACAACACTGAATCTATTTGTATGCATTTTTTGACGTGCTAGTAGGGCAAAGTCACATTTTTTTACATAACATGGGGGTATTGGGACGATACCTGGTGTCAGTCCAAATATCAACCGCACGTCATTCGGGATGAATTTAATTAATTTGGGACCAATAGCAAATGCCTACATATGCGGATTGTATGACAAAATGATACTGGTGATCAACCCTTCGAGTGAATTGCCGCCCTAGCCATTAGGGAGCATTGTCGATATTGTGTGCGAAAACGACATCTTAGATTCACCTCTGACACCCCACCTCATTATATTTCCTCTCAATTGACTTCAATGCACGACCCGCATAACTCTATCTAGCACCAGTAGGGGACAGACCAACTCCTAACTATTTTACCTGCGCGTGTACTGCCTTCTTAGTAAACACATTTTATAATAATAGTAATTCATTCTACAACATCTAAATGGATCAAGCGTAAATATATAAACATCATATAGCTAGTAAAGATCTCTATAATATAAGCAGTGAAAATTAAACAACAAGTATAAGTTCACCCATCCCGTATAAAATAATACCAATCACTATAATAAATAATAAATTACCCAATATAAGTAAAACATCACATCTCAAAACACCACTGCACCACAATACACACTGGCTAGCCATAGTGATTCTTTTAACCCTACGATCGGGAGTTGCAACGGTACCGTAACTATCCCTAGGATATGCCTTCCTAGCGGACCTAACTGCGTAGATCACCACCTACTGGACGTCTCCGGAGGCAATAATATAAATCACCACATAATATCAATCACCACCTGTCGAACCACCCTCCGGACAGGACATAATATGAATCACCACCTGTCGGACCACCCTCCGGACATGACATAAACTATGGCATAATCAACTTAATAATATCATCATCAAATCACAAATCAATATCCATCTGCCGGACCACCCTCCGGACAGACCATAATATAAATCACCACCTCATCAATATCGTCAAAATCACCAACGTCTACCTCTTTTTTGCAAAACCAACTTTTAAATCCGGAAATCATATTTTTCACATTTGTTTGAAAACCGTCTAATTTCAACAAAACCATTTTTCCCCTTTATTTCTAGAAAAACAATGCATTTTTAGAAAAATATATATTTTCCACTCTTTTTTAAAACCACCAAGTCTGACGAAAATCCTTTTCAACTTTCGTTCAAAACCAACGTAATTTAATGAAAATCTATTTTACCAACTTATCCAAAACCTGCTTGATCCACTTCATTTTTGAAAGCATCCAATTTAAATACAACAATTTTCTATCACATATAGATATAAAAATAGTTTGGCAAGAAGATAGTACACTCACCTGATATTCTGCTTTTCAAAAGCTCCACTGACTAATCGCTATTGAACTTCCGATAATTGTGAACCTATTTGTGACAAAACTTAAATTAATATTTTATGTAGAAATAACCTAACCATGCCATGAAATCCTAATTTCTGAAATTTTCCTATTTTCCGCATTTTCTTTTGGAATATTATCATTTAGTTAACATCATTCCGTTACGATTTACTATATATAAACTTTGTTCCTATAAACGATCTCATTATTTGTTTTTCATCATTTCGACAACTTCGACGCAAGTAATTAAATTAACAAATTATGTAATTTTAACAAGAAACGTTACCCGCTCCCAATCGGTTGTCGACCTCAAAACGAATTCCTTGATTTTTGCTTACTGCTGCCCACCGCCTAAGCGGACGATCCACCGCCTAGGCGAACGAGCTCGTTTACAGTTCTGAGTTACACACTGACGGCCCACTGCCTAGGCGAGAAACTTCCGCCTAGGCGAACTTTCTCTCATTCTGCACACTGATCTACCACTGCCTAGGCGAACTTTCCACCGCCTAGGCAGACGCTCCTTCTCCCTTCTGCTCTGTTTTGTTAATTCCAGCCGACCACTCTCTCTCTCCTCACTAACTTCGGCAGTTACCACCACCAATGCCCCCCCCCCCCACAACATATGCAAACCTCACACTCATCACCACGACTGCAACACACACACACACACACACACACACACAACTCATACACACACATGCATACTTGATAGACCACGCTGACGCCCTACCACCATCCACCGTCGGTCCCTCTACTACCACCCAAAACCAACAACATACACACACAAACACAAACATTTCGACACATACACTAATTTCATCTCCAATCCATAACAGAAAACAGGGGGGGACACACATTTATTGGCGATGGAGCACACAAACACTCGCTAAACTTCCCTCTCTCTCTTCGTCTTTTTGTTTCCGTCAAAAGTCAGCCGACCAATGGTGACTCATAAATCACCGGCGGCGGCCTTCTCTTCCTCTTCTCCGGTTCTCCTCTTTCTTCCTCTTCTCTGCTCGGCTTCTCGATTCTTCTTCATCCACTCCCGATTCTCTCTCCCTCTCTCTATATATAGATGTATATAAATATATATGTGTGTGTGCGTGTATGTGAGTGATAAGTTCTAGAACCGGCCATCCTCTCTGCCGTTCAATTCTTTCTATTCATATATATATATATATATAAAGAATATAATATAATATTTATATAAAGATTATAATATATTAGGAATTTACACAAACCTCTTTCTTCTTTTGAAACATCACAATTTGATCCCCAAACTTCTAATTTTCTTAATTTACACTATCTACCCCAATATTTCTGAAGCATTTTTAAAATACGGTTTAAATCATACGCATATCCATATCGGGGTCTTACAATTCTTTCCTCTTAAAAGAAATTTCTTCCCGAAATTTTCGCACCATATAGTCTCATTAGACTCAAGGCCCCATAACTGAAAATCACCTATAGTTCATATTTGTCAATTCCCGTTCCAATCTCATAATATTCTTATTGCAGAAATCAACATAATAACCAACAACCAATGAGCAGAGTGCACTTTGGTTGGTAATACCCATCACTGACAACCAACGGTCTCTTGTTTCTAACGCTTCCGCTGCGTTACTCTGATAAAATCAAAATTAGTAACAATACTATATGCTTAAAATATTTTTATGAATTGAGTCTATTTCATTTCGTCGCAACCAGCGCTTATTCATTTCATCCAATATTTTCCAGTCGCCCATTTTAACAATTTTTTTTTTATATATATATATATATATATATATTTAACTCAACAACAATCACCACTAGTCTCTTAGGCACAGATAACCCAACTATCATTTACCTCAATACCTTCCTTAACTCTTCAATATTTTTATATACGTTTTCTAAAATTATTAAACTCATAAAACTGAAACTACGTTCCCAAATCGCTATATACTTATATCGATATCCTTTACAACACCTAAATATTACCGACCCACCTACCTACAACTCAATTACATCAAACCGATAATCTATAAAAAAATTCTTTTATGCCTCCACATTTTATCAAGTCCCCGGCATGGTCACATGCTTCATACATATATCCACACACACACACACACACACACACACACATATATATATAACTCGAATGACATAGGTACGCTCCAATCACAAAAATTCGATACATTCTAATAATTATTAGCTACTAACTAAAAATAGGATATCATGAATACATATCATCTCAAAGATATTTCAAATTCCCCTTGTCCCATGACATTTCAATAACTTCCAATTTCTAATAAAATGTAGCCACACCAGACTATTTCTAGATCTTGCAAAAGTTTTGTTTTCCTATCTCAATTCAGTCTATCTGACCGGAATCCTGTATCCTTTTCATATAGCGCTTTATGCGATGCCCCCACAATTGACAACAAACTAGCTATTAGCATAAACATATTTCATTAACGTTGCATAATCATCCCCCTTACCAGAAACTTTCACAACGCAATCCCTCAACCTATCCTCCAACACCTGATTCATATTATTTTAATAAACCATTAATCCTTAAATGAACCAAAATATCAACTTTCATTTGGGCACCTAAAGGAGTATGGAAAATTCAGCCTGAACATTCAAATAATTATCAGCTTCTACTATTACAGTTTCTCCTCACATAGCTTTTCCAATAAGGAAGTACTACTTGAGATGTACTACCCAACTTTCTATGTTTAAAAAAAATACATGCCAATTTTAAGTTATCACCTTACACTATTGCAGGAGGTTCCTCCATGGACTGTTTATACACTGACAACTTACTTTATTTGAATAACAATTATCATCCAGATCACAACATGACGACAATACTTATGATTTTCAAAATTCCATTTCCAACATTTCCGAGTAATCGATTAATAAAATTCCACGAGCCGCTAGTACTTAAAAGAATATCTTATCCCATCTTAATTTAATATTTGCATTGAATTGGTACATCATACAATTGAACAATCCCGTCACTATATATATACTGAGTTGACGCATCAAGAAAACATTTCTCAAACTACTCTCCCTTTTCCCTTCTGGATTAGATCAAAGCTACAATAACCCACTTAGAGATTATGTTACTTCTTTTACTAACAAATCACTGAACAACAAATGTTGCGATCTCCCATTTCCATTTCAAACTACTAAAAATACTCAAGCTATCTCAAAAATTTAGTATTACCGAGACATTGCATATATTGTTCTATGCACCTCATTTAAAGTCTTTTTCGATAATTGGCATTATTAAACCTGCACATTTTATTTCAATTCCTCAAAACCTCATCATTTTCCCAGACACGTTAATCAACTCCACAGTCAATTCCCACTACATCACTACACCCTCTTAGTTGGACATCCCGCTTTTATAATTCTACCATATGGTCAATTGATACCGAACAACGTTACCAATTTTTTATTTTATTTATTTATTTATTTATTTTTTTACTGTAGTTTGCCCTGACCATCTTTCATTAATCTCTTCTCAAATCTTTTCCCAATTAAATGTCTAATTCCTGCGCTTTTACCATACAATTGAGAAATATCAATTTCACATTTACAAGCTCAATTAGCATGGTCATCCGAACAATTGCCAAATAAACTTACAAAGATCCTATCTTGACATATACATTCGTAAAATTAGCCCAATTATACGTAACTAACTTAAAGCACAAATTCCTTCTTACAAGAAATGTCGCTAACTATCAAAACAAAAATAATCTCTTCTAGTTGTAAGAGGTTTCGAGTTCCAATCACATGTTTTCGACCTTCTCCATATTTCGTCAACCCACCACTTTGATTCCTTTTGGATTCACTTAAATACTATTTCTCAAGAGCACTAGTCCCAAAATTACCACTCAATCTCACCAGAACTTATTTTTGTTGTATTTGGCCTACAATTGCTTACAGCCTTAGTAACCTATTTTGGAAATATTCTACATGCTCTTCTCTATTCTCGACCAGATCACCGATTTCATCATGCCCCAATCTCAACTCTTCAATCACGAATACCCTACTAAAAAATCTAACACCTTATTCTGTTGTAGTCGATATAACAACCTATTCATCTTGACTGATAAATTACCAGCATCGGATCTTCATGGAGAAGCACACTAGGTTTACGTAAGCCATGAGTTAATAGTATAAATTTATTGTAACGACTCGATTTCTTAGGGCCGTCATAAGGCTTCTTCTATTACAGACTTCTTAAACTAAAAACAAACTTACTCCAATTTTCCAATATTCAACAAATTTTTCCTATACCACTAAAATTATTTAAATTCAACTAAATATAGTCCATCATTGACTTAAATTAATCCACTTAATTTTTCCTACACCCTAACGATCACTGTTAAAGTCCCACGGTTATAATTCAAATCTCAAATCCCCACCTTTTATCACCACGAATATAATTAACCAATTTAATGAATCAAACGTTCACTTTCTTAACATTATGGAACTTATTTAACAGCAATCATCACTATTAATCACGCCTACAATCATCCCATCAATGCTTGGAACTACAAAGGGAAAATTCCTAGTTATTATAATATCTACTGCCGAAACTTATTTAAACTAATGCCCCGAACCTACGTACTGAATTGTGATATATATATATATATATATATATATGTATGTATTAACACTTTTCTAACCTCCTAGACCCACTATCAAACAATTGAGATACTAGATACGCCTTCCCAACAATATTTCTATTCATCACAAATTTGACATCACCCGCCACTCTATATTACTCATTTAATTGGACTATAATTACATGCGCCTACTATCTTCCCAAACCCACAATCCTCAGTCGTTTCCTACCTATCATTTCCCGTTACATTACTATCTGCCACAACTGTTGCTCTGTCTATCAGTTATTCTAAAACATACTACTAAATTAAATTCTCGTCTAGTTTCCCATTCAGATTGTCAAAAAGGCAATTTACTCATTTTGAATATTATCTCTCTTATCCTGACTTAAATATGTTCTGCTATATCCTCTAGTATGTTAATAACGACTTACTAGGCATTGTCTTTGTAGTTGTTTGTCTATCTTAGCCTTCTTATTTCGTGGAAGACATCTCTCCTAACAATTCCGCTACCTAGTCGCATCACTACTTGCCAATCAGACAACCCTTCATGCACCAAACAAACTTATTAACACCATATCACATGTCCCTTACTGACTAGATGACTGACACGTCTTTTTATTTCCTTATCTTATGTCCCCTACTGACACAACAACTAACAAGTCTACAGAACCTATAACCTAGGCTCTGATACCAAATTGTCGCACCCCACCCCGGACATCTATCACCTTGGGGCTCGACATGGCGTCGACAAGACATCCCTCGACTAAACTAACCAACCATAATACGACAATATAAAAATATACAACATTTAAATCTACCCAACATATACATAATTTCATAAGATAGAAATACACCGTCCCAAATAAGAACACACAAACGAACCCCATAAACTTCTCTTAGATTCACCTCTGACACCCCGCCTCATTATATTTCCTCTCAATTGACTTCAATGCACGACCCGCATCACTCTATCTAGAACTAGTGGGGGACAGACCAACTCCTAGCTATTTCACCTGCGAGTGTCCTGCCTTCTTAGTAAACACATTTTATAATAATAGTAATTCATTCTACAACATCTAAATGGATCAAGCGTAAATATATAAACATCATATATCTAGTAAAGATCTCTATAATATAAGCAGTGAAAATTAAACAACAAGTATAAGTTCACCCATCCAGTATAAAATAATACCAATCACCATAATAAATAATAAATCACCCAATATAAGTAAAACATCACATCTCAAAACACCACTCCACCACAATACACACTGGCTAGCCATAGTGATTCTTTTAACCCTACGATCGGGAGTTGCAACGGTACCGTAACTATCCCTAGGATATGCCTTCCTAGCGGACCTAACTGCGCAGATCACCACCTACTGGACGTCTCCGGAGGCAATAATATAAATCACCACATAATATCAATCACCACCTGTCGAACCACCCTCCGGACAGGACATAATATGAATCACCACCTGTCGGACCACCCTCCGGCCAGGACATAAACTATGGCATAGTCAACTCAATAATATCATCATCAAATCACAAATCAATATCCATCTGTCGGACCACCCTCCGGACAGACCATAATATAAATCACCACCTCATCAATATCGTCAAAATCACCAACGTCCACCTCTTTTTTTTGCAAAACCAACTTTTAAATCCGGAAATCATATTTTTCACCTTTGTTTGAAAACCGTCTAATTTCAACAAAACCATTTTTCCCCTTTATTTCTAGAAAAACAATGCATTTTTAGAAAAATATATATTTTTCACTCTCTTTTAAAACCACCAAGTCCGACGAAAATCCTTTTCAACTTTCGTTCAAAACCAACGTAATTTAATGAAAATTTATTTTACCAACTCACCTAAAACCTGCTTGATCCACTTCATTTTTAAAAGCATTTAATTTAAATACAACCATTTTCTATCACATATAGATATAAAAATAGTTTGACAAGAAGACAGTACACTCACCTGATATTCTGCTTTTCAAAAGCTCCACCGACTAACCGCTATTGAACTTTCGATAATTGTGAACCTATTTATGACAAAACTTAAATTAATATTTTATGTAGAAATAACCTAACCATGCCATGAAATCCTAATTTCTGAAATTTTCCTATTTCCCGCATTTTCTTTTGGAATATTATCATTTAGTTAACATCGTTCCGTTACGGTTTACTATATATAAACTTTGTTCCTATAAACGATCTCATTATTTGTTTTTCATCATTTCGACAACTTCGACGCTAGTAATTAAATTAACAAATCATGTAATTTTAACGAGAAACGTTACCCGCTCCCAATTGGTTGTCGACCTCAGCACTAATTCCTTGATTTTTGGTTACTGCTGCTCACTGCCTAAGCGGACGATCCATCGCCCAGGCGAACGAGCTCCTTTACAGTTCTGAGTTACACATTGACGGCCCACCGCCTAGGCGAGAAACTTCCGCCTAGGCGAACTTTCTCTCATTCTGCACACTGATCTACCACCGCCTAGGCGAACTTTTCACCGCCTAGGCAGACAGTTCCAATCTTACTTTCCCACATTCATTAACACCAGTATAATTAACCAACTTACGAACCAAACGTTCACCTCCTTATCCTTATGGAACCTATTTAACAGCAACCACAATTACTAATCATGCTTACAAGCACCATGTCACCTTTCGATACTACATAGGAAAAATCCTTAGCTATTTCAATATCCACTGCCAAAGCTTGTTTGAACAGCTTCTGCGTACTGACTTGTGATATCATTTCTTTAACACTTTCCTATCCTCCTAAATTCACAATCCTCGGCTACTTTTATATATCATTTCCTATTACCTTGCTACATGCCACAACTGTTACTCCGTCTATTAATCAATTTAAAAAGTGCTACCAAATTAAATTCTTGTCCGGTAACGTCACAGTTTCCTTTCAGATTGCCTAGAAAGCGATTTACTCCCTTGAATATTATTTCTTATTTTGACTTAAGTGTGCCATATCATCTAGTATATTGATAACAACGTAATTTGTGGTCTGTCTAACTTAGCCTTCTTATTTTGTGGAAGACATCCCTCCCAGCAATATCACCACGTGGTCATATCGTTGCTTGCCAAAAAGACAATTCTCCATGCACCATGCCAAAGCACAAACTAATAAAATAAAAGACCTAACACTCACATACCAAGCTCACCTATTGACACCCTATCTCATGTCCCTTACAGTCTAGACGACTGGCACGTCCTCCTACCTCATGATCTTCTACCGACACTTTTCCTGACAAATCTACAGAACCTATAACCTAGGCTCTGATACCAAAATTGTCACAACCCGTCCCGGACACCCGTCATCCCGAGGTGAGCATGACTACAACATGACATCACTAATACCCAAATAACCAAATGAATGACAATATACACCTACTGTATAATACAAACATCTACTATGGGGGACACACCTGTTCCGATTTTTTTTAACTAAAAGTATTTATCCATGAACCTTTTATAGGTTCGCCTTGACAGCTTATCTCAATCGCCTATATGACTTCATCACGTAGCTCTATCTAGTGCCAGTAGGGGACCGACTCCTAGCTGTTGCACCTGCGAGTGTACTACCTTCTTAGTAAAATATTTTTAAAAATAATAAAGCATTCTAAATATTACCATAATTGACTATGGATCAAGCATGAGTATATAAGCAATGAAAATAAAGCGATATAGATAAGTTCCATCTAGTATTAAATCATACCAATCATCATAATAAATAACAACTCACCCAATATAAGTAAAACACCACATCTCAAACACACACACTAGCCAGCCCTAGTGATCGTTTTAACCTCACGATCGGGAGTTTGCAACGGTACCGTACCATCCGTAGGATATGCCTTCCTACGAACACCCATCACTCTGCCGAAATAGATAATCACTGCACAATATAAACGTCTAACATCACTCTGCCGGAGCAGATAAATATCACTCCGCCGAAGTGGATAACATCACTCCGCTGAAGCGGATAATATCACTCTACCAAAACAGATGAATACTATGACATCGTTAAATCAAATACAGCATCATCAAATCACAACCCAATAAATATCGTCTATTCAACATCGTCAAATCATCACGTCTATCCCTTTTCCCCAAAATCAACTTTTAAATTCAAAAATCATATTTCACACTTCCTTTTTTTTAAAAACGTCTGATTTTTATCAAAACCACCTTTGTACCCTTTATTTTTAGAAACCCAGACATTTTTAGCAAAACAGATGTTTTCTATTTTCTTTTAAAAACACCGTCTGATTTCACCAAATTCAAAATAAAATCATTTTCAACTTCGTTTCGAAACCATCGAAATCTTTCGAAAATCCAGTTTACCAACTCACCCAAATCCTGCTTGATCCATATCATTTATAAATTCATACAGTTTAAGTAACCACCTATTTCATCATATATATACATAGCAAAACAGTTTGGCAAGAAGACAGTACACTCATCTCAATATCCGTTTTGCAAAACTAACACTGACCGCACTCTATCTGGACGCCAGTGCCTGCGAACCTAATAGTGACAGAGTCTAAATTAATATCTTATGTAAAACATCTTAATCATGCAATGCAAACCCTATATTCCGAATCGTTACTAATTTTATGTACCACGTACTTAAAATTAATTAATCGTCACGAAATTATTATGATTTTAGGATTTGTATCACTAACTAAAATTTAATTTAATGAGAATTAATAATCGATTGAAGTTTCACCTGTTTCCGAAACGTTTGGCGACCACGAGATGGGTTTTGGATTTTCCTGGGGTGGTTTCTGTAATTTTCCTTTTTTTTTTCCGTCCTGATTGCGCCTACTGTTTCTGTTTCTGTTTCAGTTCAACTCCCGGCCAGCCACTTCCTCTCTCTCTCTCTACCATTACCACCCACTGGAGGCTTCCCACGCCTTGCCACCCTCACCGCTGGCCCTACTCCATCCCCCACTACCGATCACCAACCACCACCGGCCACCCTATCACCAAACGCAGCTACCCACAAAACTATTGCCACCACCGTTGACGGCCAAACTCACGCTACCCCCCCCACACCCACACGGTCATACACGACGTTCGGAACACACACATACAGCAACCATAATACTCACTATCATACACATAGCAGACACACACATGCACGCACAACTTTCTCTCTCTAACTCACCACTGGCGAAAATCGGCGACAACGGCGACCACACTGACATCCTCATCTGACCGAACGGAACGCGCCCACAACCTGATCTCATACCCACATGCAACCCATATGCACAACCATACACACAAACACACAATCGGTACAAATACAGATCATCCACACACACATCGCCGGAACGGAACAGAGCACACCCACCTCCGGCTGCATGACGGTCTGAACGACGGATAAACTATACACCTACACAAATCCGACCGAATGGAGGGCCCCCACCCACGCCGGACTGCACCCCATCGCCGGCGAACTCACCATCCCGAACCTTCTCCTCTCCCTCTTGGTTTTTTCGATTTCTTCTTTTGAGGTGCTCCCCTACTGAATTTCACGCACATACATTTATATATGCATGATAATAGTGGATAGGTTTTGTTCCCTTCACGCCATGTCGCCACTTTTCGCTTCCCTTATATCCGGCCGAATTTCACGGTACCGCCCACGGTTGGTTATATATATAATATTAATAATAATAATAATAATAATAATAATAATAATAATAATAATAATAATAATAATAATAATTTTTTGTCTAATTGCTCTTTCCTCCCCTCTTTTCCTTAAAATCTTCATTTTAATCAATTTTTGTTTTTATAGGTTTCAGAAATTATAATTTCACCCTAAATTTATTTATTATTATTTATTATTTATTATTTTTTTTTCTTTTGTCAATTTAAATCTCAAGTTTAAATTTAATGTTTCTAAATTTCCAATTTTTTGCCCCTAAACTTTTGATTTGAATTTTTAATTAACAAAAATTTTCCCCGAATTTTTCCAATGCTCTAGAATCTAATTAAAATGACATGCATGCTAAACCGGGGTCTTACATATTACTTGTATGTTACATTCAACAACATTTTAACAATGAAGATAGGTGACGTTCACATAAACGATTTACATTCAAAAGCAACATAATAAGGTGTTACATTCAAAAAACAACACAGATAATTTCTCACATCATCGATTGATATAATTGTTACATTAAAAAACAATTTAATAACAAACAACAACAACGATTGCATAATTGAGACGGATATACATCACAAAATATACAAGAAGTTATGTATGACATAACAGGTGAATACATGTTACATATAACACACAATATCATATGAAGAGTGTGTGGAGTCATTCAACAATATATGCTACGCATTGCATGCAATTTTTTAGAGTACTATACTACGAAGAAGATCACTACAAGAAAAATGGGATTTGGCTACAAAAAAAATTTGTAGCCAAAGCTGTAATTTCGTAGCGAAAATGTTTTAGAGATGAAAAAATCATTGTTCCAATTTCGTAGCCTATGTGCCGTAACAGAAGGTTTTTGGCGACGAATTTTAGTTTCGTTGTGCAAGAATACTATTTCGCGACGAATTATTTCGTAACTAGATTTGTAACTAATAAATTCATTTCGTAGCTAAAACGTGATTAAAAATGGCGGAAATAATATTTTGGCAACGAAAATTTTCATCGCCAAAAAAGAACTGAAATTGCGGGAAATTGTTTTGGCGACGAAATTATTTTTGTCGCCAAAAATATGTAAAGGTGGGAAACAATTGGCAGAAAAATATTTTTGGTCACCAAAACAAAATTTAAATTCAAGGGAAAACATTCTGTGACCCAAATATTTTTGTAGCCAAATTTTTTTTTTTTTCAAGAAATGCATTGGCTACAAAAATAAAATTTGTAGCAAGTTACTTTACTTAAAACTATGAATGTCAATTTGTAGCCACAATCAATTAACAAAAAGTAAACAAAACCATACAACTGCATTAAAAATCAAATAGTCAAAATATATCAATTATACCAATATCCTTAAACGCTAATATAACAAAAAAATGAAATGTCTTATGAAATATCATTACAAAATAACCAAAAAACAAACGATAGATGATAAACGATCAACATTATCGATTCCATAATTTCTTGAATCTACAAATTGTTAAAAAAAATATAAGTTAGAATAAATTTGTAAAACCTAAATCGTAAAACGTACGTTATAAATAGTTGCATTTTAGAGTATCAGAAAATTTTAGGTAAAAATTTTATTGATTAAAAACTCAAATAAAAAGTTGGGGGTCAAATTTGCAAATTTAAAAACATTAATCTCAACTTGGGATGAGAATTTCTAATTAAAAATCAAAAATTGAAAATGTTAGGGATCAAATTACAATTTTAGAAACTTATAAATGTTGAATTGAACTAAAAAAGAAGACTTTAAGAAATTAGAGGGAGAAAAGAGTAATTTAACAAAAAAAAATTAAACATATATATATATATATACACACACGCGCGCGCGCGCATACGCTGTGCGTGTGAGACCGCCGGAAGGGAGAGAACGGAGAGGCAACTTGGCAGACTAGGAACGATTTCTACCACTTAATCCATGCAATATATACATACTCGTGCATGTGCATTGATAAAAAAGCCTCCATCAAATTTGAAATTAGATAAATTCTAGAGAGAGAGAGAGAGAGAGAGAGGACTGGAGCAAGGGAAGGGTGATCGGACTTTCTTGAATCGGTATCCCTCCGGCAGGGTGGTCGTGGCTGTTACTCGTATGCGTGATCGTGGAGGTATCTTCATCAGTTTCAGGGGAGAGCGAAAGTGGTTCGGTCGGTGGGGTGGTTCGTCGACGGTGTGACGGGTGCATTCTTAGCATCGCCGGTGAGCGGACGTTGGGTTTGGTTGTTCAGTTTGTCGACGATCTTCGATCTGGTGAGTACTTATGCATATTTATTTGATCATTCTAGTAGGTGTGTGCATGCATGTGCATGTGATCGGCGATAGGATCACCGGTGGGTTTCGGTTTCGTCCGACGGTGGCGTTTTGACGGAATGTATGTGTTTTGATTCTTGTTTCGTGCAGCGTGTGTATGTGTGTGTTGCTTCGACTGTATGCGTGAGTGATCGTCG
Source organism: Eucommia ulmoides (assembly GCA_016647705.1). Taxonomy (NCBI): domain Eukaryota; kingdom Viridiplantae; phylum Streptophyta; class Magnoliopsida; order Garryales; family Eucommiaceae; genus Eucommia; species Eucommia ulmoides. The sequence continues at coordinate 45,836,249 of CM028340.1, read as the reverse complement.
CCATGGCGCGGTCGACGGTGTGTGTCACCGCTATGGCGGTGCATGCGTGTGTGCGTCCTCTGTTTCGGTTCAATACTGTAGAATATGGGTATATGGGAGTGTTGTTCGGATCGTCGTCCGTCGACCCTTTGCGATCGAGTGTGTGGGCGTTTTGATTCGGTGTTGTGCATGTGTGTGTGTTTTGCTCTGTTCGGCCGGTGACCGTGCGAATGGGTGAGTGTGTAAGATAGTGTATGTATGTGTGCTATGTTCTGATCAATGTGTGTATGCGTGTGTTGCTGAAAATCGTTAAGTGTAGCCGGTGTGTCGTCGGCAAGGTGGCGGGTCGACCGGTGGTGGCATCGACGGGCTGAGCACAAATAGAAAACAGAAACAGGAAAAAAAAATAGGGAAGAAGGAGGAAAAAAAAAAGGAAGAATTTGCACAAACCACCCCGATAAGAATTAAAAACCCATCTCGCGGCCTGTGAACGATTCAAAATGAGTAACGTTTTCTGTTAAGTTTATTTTAGTTTATTAAATTGAATTCTAGTATCAAAATTTTGGAACTCGAAATAATAAATTTAGGACCGTTCGTATTACTAAATTTTATGTAGTAATTTTTAATGAAATAAAAATTAACCGAAATAGTAATTTTCATAAGTAAAATGTGAGAAATGGAAAATTTCGGAACTTAGGGTCTGCATTGCACGATTTGATTATTTTGCATAAAATATTAATTTAGACCCTATCATTACTAGGTTCGCAAACGCCAAAATCGCGGTAGGCTTTGGACGGTACTGTTTTTGTAGCACAAGAAACGAGGTGAGTGTACTGTTTTCTTGCCAAACTATTTTCTGTATATATATACGATGACATATGTATTTGCTTACACTGTACGATTTCATAAATGATATGGATCAAGCAGGTTTTTGAAATTGTGTTGGTTTCTAAAAGAAGGCTTAAAAATAATTTTCGTTGGATATGAGTGGTTTATATTTCTCCCCAAAAGGGGTGTGGTTTCTCCCCGGAAGGTGTGTGGATTATATTTCTCCCCGGAAGGGGTGTGGATTATATTTCTTCCCATAAAGGGTGTGGATTATATTTCTCCCTAAAAGGGGTGTGGATATTTCGTAGAAAGGCATTCCGACGAATGTTACGGTACCGTTGCAACTCCCGATCGTGAGGTTAAAACGATCACTATGGCTAGCCAGTGTGTGTTGTGGTGGAGTAGTGGTTTGAGATGTGATGTTTTATTTATATTGAGTGATTTATTATTTTATTGTGGTGATCGGTATGATATTTATACTAGATGGTTTTGAAATGGAACTTGTATATATTGCTTTATTTTCACTGCATATATTATGAAGACTTTTACAAGCTATGTGACATCTATATTCTTATACTTGATCCATATTTAAATGATGTATTATTTAGAATGTATTATTATATAAAAATATTTTTATTAAGAAGGCAGTACACTCGCAGGTGAAATAGTTAAGAGTCGGTCCCCTACTGGCATTAGGTAGAGTTCGGCGATGGTATAGGGAGGGAGTATTTTGGGAGGTGCTGCCTGAGGCAAACCTAGGAGAGGTTCATTGTTGTTTTTATCTTTTGTTATTATTAAAATTCAGGGACGGGTGTGTTCCTAGTTAGAGAACATGTTTATGGCCCGATTTGGTGATTGTATAATTATGGATGCCTACTGTCGCTTTCTAGTTTGGTTTGTCCCTCAGGTGATGTCGTCTCGATGTCACGTCGGCCCCCCTAGGTGACGGGTGTCCGGGGTGGGAGGTGACAATTTTGGTATCAGAGCTTAGGTTGTAGGTTCTGTAGACTTACTAGTGTTGGTAGTGTAAAGGATCATGAGATAGGAAGACGTATCAGTCATCTAGTTAGTAGGGGACTTTAAGATAAGGTGTCAGTGGGTGCTTTTGATACTCGCATAATAGTTAATTAACGTATATTAATTACTGTCATTTTTCTGGTTGACCTAGTTAGTCGTTGAATTGAATTTTATGGCTGATAACAGGTATGGAGGGGGGAGATGAAACCTCTGGGAGTGTGGGACCCCAGGGGCAGGCGGAATCCCCGAGGCAAGTGGAGCCTCAGGAACAGAGAGATAGGGAGTAGGAAAGTTTGCATATTGTGGAATCCCACACGCAAGGTGATATGTTGCAAGGGAGCTTAGACGTGGTCGAAAGAATTTTGCAGGCCGCTGCCCAGCTGACGGAGCAGCAAGCGAGGATTATGGAAAGTTAAAGGGCCCAAAGTGATACTGCCACATCTCAGGCGGTACAATTGAGGAGGTTCAAGGAGTTAGACCCTCCGGCTTTCACCGGGGACGGCGGGTCCAACTGATGCGGAGAATTGGATTAGAGGCGTGGGTCACGTATTTGAGGCGATAGGAATTGTCAACGATAGTCGAGTTTCCCTTGCCACTTTCCAACTGAGGGAAGAGGCCGAGCATTGGTGGGAAGAAATGAAAAGGTTGATTTTCAGTTTTGGCGAGGAGATCACGTGGGGTCGTTTCGTTGCCGTGTTTAACGAGAAATATCTTCTTGAGTCTTACCGATTCCAGATGGAGTAAGAATTTATAGTGTTGAAGCAGGAAAATATGACAGTTCAGCAGTACGAAGTTAAATTTGATTATTTATCCCGTTTTGCCCCTGATCTGGTAAAGACGGAAGAGGCGAAATGCAGACGTTTCCAGAAGGGACTTCAGTTAGATATTCGTTCCAGGTTGACAAGCAAGCAGATTAAGAATTATGCAGAGTTGGTGAATACGGCAAAGTTAGTAGAGAAGGATGTGCAGGAAGCCGTCGAGAGCAGTTCAAGAAAAGTCGATTTGAGTCACCTAGTAGATTTTCGGGTGGCACTTCACGAGGGATGGTATCTCGACCACCAGTTGTTCGGGCCTCATCGTTTGGCCAATCAGTCAAGAGCCGTGGTCCCCGACAATCATATTCCAGGTAACAACAAAGTGCATCGGAAGCTAGTATGGGTCCGCAAAGGTATGGGAGGAGTTAGCCGGTTACTCAAACTGGGGGAAACAGATGTTATCAGTGTGGAGCACCGGGTCATTTAGCTAGAGATTGTCCTAAGGGAGGACTGATATGTTTTTATTGTCATGAGCCGGGTCACATATCTACGCATTGTCCGAAACTTGCTTCTACATTTGTGCCTCCTGCGAGTAGTATGGGTAGTGCGGGTCCTAGCACTGCCCAAGGGCTTGGTAGAAGATCGGATGGTAGACCTCCAACGCGAGGTCGTGTGTTTGCTACTACGCGACAGGATGCTCAGGCGACTCCTGATGTGGTCACATGTATCATATCTTTATATGCTAGAGATGCTCGTGTACTTATTGATCCCGGTTCTATGCATTCATTTGTTTCAGCAACCTTCATGATGTAAGTAGACAGATTTCCCATTTCTTTATCATATCGTATTGTTATTTCTACTCCAGTGGGTGAGTCGGTATGGATCGATAGTGTGTATAAAGACAGTCCACTTCAGTTTGGTGATAAAGAGTTATTGGCAGATCTATTATCCCTGAGTATTCACAATTTCGATATAATATTGGGTATGGATTTGCTATCCGGATATCATGCCACGATGGACTGTTTCAAGAAAGAAGTGATATTTCGAATCTCAGGCGAGCCAGAGTTTGTATTTGCTGGAGACAGAATTATCACTCCTGTCAGTTTAATTTCAGTTCTAGAAGCCAGGAAATTATTGAAGAAAGGATGTCAGGGATATCTTGCGCACGTGATTGACACCAGTCAGAGAGGAATTCCGGTGGCATATATTCCAGTAGTCATAGATTTTTCTGACGTATTTCCGGAAGAATTTCCAGGGTTTCCCGTAGATAGGGAGATAGAATTCACGATCGAGTTACTTCCAGGCACTACCCCTATATCGATTCCACCTTATCGTATGGCATCTACTGAGCTGAAAGAGTTGAAAGTGCAGTTACAAGATTTATTAGACCGTGGGTTTATCAGGCTCAGTGTCTTCCCATGGGGTGCCCTAGTGCTGTTCGTGAAGAATAAGGATGACACGTTGAGAATGTGTATTGATTATCAGCAGCTGAATAGGGTGACGGTTCGCAATACATATCCGTTACCTAGGATTGATAATTTGTTTGACCAGCTCCAGAAAGCTAAAGTATTTTTCAAGATAGATCTTCGATGGAGGTACCACCAATTGAAAGTCAGAGATAGGGACATGGCAAAAACGACGTTCCGTACGAGGTATGGACACTATGAATTTCTAGTTATGCCTTTTGGATTGACAAATGCCCCTGTTGCTTTCATGGACTTGATGAACCGTATCTTTCAGCCTTATCTGGATCAATTTATTATAATGTTCATTGATGACATATTGGTCTATTCCAAAAGTAGAGAAGAGCATGCGAAGCATTTCCAGATCGTATTGCAGACGTTGCGAGAGAAACGATTATATGCGAAATTTAGTAAATGTGAATTCTAGCTAGATCATATGGTATTTTTAGGGCATGTTGTTTCAGGAGATGGTATTCAGGTAGACCCAAAGAAAGTTGAAGCTGTTGTTCAGTGGGAAAGACCGAAAAATGTGACTGAAGTTCGAAGCTTTTTAGGATTGGCAGGTTATTATCGACGGTTTGTTATAGCTACCCCGTTGACTCGATTGACCCGCAAGGAATCCAAATTTGAGTGGACCGATAAATGTAAACAGAGTTTCCAAGAGTTGAAGAGTAGATTGATATCGGCACCAATACTGTCCCTCCTGTCGGAAGGAGGTAGTTTCGTGATTTATAGTGATGTGTCACACCAAGGGCTGGGATGTGTTCTGATGCAGTATGGTTACGTAATCGCATATGCATCCCGACAATCGAAGAACCATGAGCGTAATTACCCAACGCACGATTTGAAGTTGGCAGCAATTGTGTTCGCCTTGAAGATTTGGAGGCACTACCTGTATGGCGAGACATATGAAATATACACCGACCATCAGAGTTTGAAATACTTGTTTACTCAGAAGAAATTAAACCTGAGGCAGAGGCGTTGTATGGAGTTGATCAAGGACTATGATTGCACCATCCACTATTATCCGAGAAAGGCTAATGTTGTAGCAAATGCTTTGAGTTGGAAATCGGCAGGTTCGGTCGCACATGCTAACTTGTATGCAGAGTTGAGATCGTTGCAAGTTCAGTTAGCGGTTGGTCAGACGGCAGCATTGCTTGCAACCTTGACTTTGAGGCCGACATTGATTGACCGCATTATTGAAGCTCAAAAGTCAGACGTTTTATTGGAGAGGATTCGAGATGAAGTGAAAAATGGTCACAGAACTGATCATCATATCAGGGATTGTGACGAAGCTTTGATGTGTAGAAATAGGCTGTGTGTGCCTAATGACGTCAATTTGAAAAAGGATATCTTGGAAAAGGCGCATAGATCAGCGTACGCGATGCATCCGGGGAGCACCAAAATGTATTCGAGATTTGCGTGAGCATTATTGGTGGATCGAAATAAAATGGAAAATCGCAGAATTTGTTGCCAGGTGCCTTGTTTGTCAGCAAGTAAAGATTGAACATCAACGTCCAGGTGAGTTATTGCAACCTCTACCTATCCCAGAGTGGAAGTGGGAGCATATCACGATGGATTTTGTTTCGGGATTATCCCGTACTCAAAAGGGGTATAATTCTATCTGGGTGATCGTTGATAGGCTTACCAAGTCCGCTCATTTTCTGGCTGTAAAGACGACGTTTTCTCTTGAAAAATATACCCAATTGTATATTGATGAGATTGTTAGGTTGCATGGCGCACCGGTTTCTATAGTGTCGGATAGAGATCCGAGATTTACTTCGAGGTTCTGGCCGAGTCTTCAGACTACTTTAGGTACCAAGCTGAAATTTAGTATTGCTTTCCATCCTCAGACAGACGGTCAATCAGAGCGTACGATTCAGACGTTGGATGATATGTTGAGGGGATGTGTTCTGAAATTTCCTGGTAGCTGGGATGATCATTTGCCGTTAATAGAATTCGCCTACAATAACAGCTACCACTCGGCAATCGAGATGGCTCCGTATGAAGTGTTGTACGGTAGGAGATGTAGAACCCCAGTTTGTTGGACTGAGGTGGGTGAACATAAATTGTTGATGTCGGACATAGCTCAGCTGACAGCAGACAAAGTAGAGGTGATTCGAGAAAAATTGAAAATTGCTCAGACTCGATAGAAGAGTTGTACAGACAAGCGCCGACGGGAGTTGGAGTTCGAGGTGGGAGATAATGTGTTCTTGCGTATTTCTCCATGGAAAGGCATAATGAGGTTCGGGAAGAAAGGGAAGTTGAGCCCAAGATACATCGGACCATATGAAATTCTAGAGCGAGTTGACACGACAGTGTATAGACTTGCATTACCGCCAGAATTATCTCGACTACACGATGTTTTCCATGTATCGATGCTTCGGAAATATGTGCCAGACCCTTCTCATGTGTTGACTTCGCAACCGATCGAGTTGGAAACAAATTTGACCTACGTTGAAGAGCCAGTCCAAATCCTAAGCTGTAAAGACCAGGTGTTGCGAACGAAAACGATTCTTTTAGTCAAAGTGTTGTGGCGTAGTCATGCGGTGGAAGAGGCGACATGGGAGCAAGAGGAAGAAATGAAGAACAAATACCCGCATTTGTTCTACTCAGGTAAAATTTCGGGACGAAATTTCTTTTAGGAGGGAAGAGTTGTAAAACCTAAATCGTAAAACGTACGTCATAAATAGTTGCATTTTAGAGCATTAGAAAATTTTAGGTAAAAATTTTATTGATTAAAAACTAAAATCAAAAGTTAGGGGTCAAATTTGCAAATTTAAAAATATTACTCTCAACTTGGGATGCGAATTGCCAATTAAAAATCAAAAATTGAAAATGTTAATGATCAAATTACAATTTTAGAAACTTATAAATGTTGAATTGAACTAAAAAAGAAGACTTTAAGAAATTAGAGGGGGAAAAGAGTAATTTAACAAAAACTTTTTAAAACATATATATATTTATATATACACACACGCATACGCTGTACGTGTGAGACCGCCGAAAGGAAGAGAACGAAGAGGCAACGGGCAGGCTAGGAACGATTTTCACCACTTAATCCATGCAATATATACATACTCGTGCATGTGCATTGATAAAAAAGCCTCCATCAAATTTGAAATTAGATAAATTCTAGAGAAAAAGAGAGAGGACCGGAGCAAGGAAGGGGTGATCGGACTTCCTTGAATCGGTGTTCCTCCGGCAGGGTGGTCGTGGCTGTTATTCGTATGCGTGATCGTGGAGGTATCTTCGTTAATTTTAGGGGAGAGCGAAAGTGGTTCGGTCGGTAGGGTGGTTCGTCGACGGCGTGACGGGTGCGTTCTTAGCATCGCCGGTGAGCGGACGTTGGGTTCGGTTGTTCAGTTTGTCAACGATCTTCAATCTGGTGAGTACTTATGCATATTTGTTTGATCATTCTAGTAGGTGTGTGCATGCATGTGTATGTGATCGACGATAGGATCACCGGTGGGTTTTGGTTTTGTTCGACGGTGGTGTTTCAACAGAATGTATGTGTTCTGATTCTTGTTTCGTGCAGCGTGTGTATATGTGTGTTGCTTCGACTGCATGCGTGAGTGATCATCGCCACGGCGCAGCCGACGGTGTGTGTCATTGCTATGGCGGTGCATGCGTGTGTGCGTCCTCTGTTTCGGTTTAATATTGTAGAATGTGGGTATGTGGGAGTGTTGTTCGGACCGTCGTCCGTCGACCCTTTGCGATCGTGTGTGTGGGCATTCTGATTCGGTGTTGTGCATGTGTGCGTGTTTTGCTCTGTTCGGCCGACGACCGTGCGAATGGGTGAGTGTGTAAGACAGTGTATGTATGTGTGCTATGTTCTGATCAGTGTGTGTATGCGTGTGTTGTTGAAAATCGTTAAGTGTAGCCGGTGTGTCGTTGGCAGGGTGGCGGGTCGGCCGGCGTCGGCGTCGGCGGGCTGAGCACAAACAGAAAACAGAAATAGGAAACAAAAAGAGGGAAGAATGAGGAAAAAAAAAAGAAGAATTTACACAAACCACCCCGATAAGAATTAAAAACCCATCTCGCGGCCTGTGAACGATTCAGAATGAGTAACGTTTTCCGTTAAGTTTATTTTAGTTTATTAAATTGAGTTCTAGCATCAAAATTTTGGAACCCGAAATAATAAATTTGGGACCGTTCGTATTACTAAATTTTATGCAGTAATTTTTAATGAAATAAAAATTAACCGAAATAGTAATTTTTATAAGTAAAATGTGGGAAATGTAAAATTTCGGAACTTAGGGTCTGCATTGCACGATTTGATTATTTTGCATAAAATATTAATTTAGGCCCTATCATTACTAGGTTCACAAACACCAACATCACGGTAGGCTTTGGACGGTATTGTTTTTGTAGCACAAGAAATGAGGTAAGTGTATTGTCTTCTTACCAAACTATTTTTTGTATATATATACGATGACATATGTGTTTGCTTACACTGTATGATTTCATAAATGATATGAATCAAGCAAGTTTTTGGAATTGTGTTGGTTTCTAAAAGAAGGCTTAAAAATATTTTTCGTTGGATATGAGTGGTTTATATTTCTCCCCAAAAGGGGTGTGGTTTCTCCCCGGAAGGAGTATGGATTATATTTCTCCCCGTAAGGGGTGTGGATTATATTTCTTCCTAAAAGGGGTGTGGATATTTCGTAGGAAGACATTCTTACGAATGTTACGGTACCGTTGCAACTCTCGATCGTGAGGTTAAAACGATCACTATGACTAGCCAGTGTGTGTTGTGGTGGAGTGGTGGTTTGAGATGTGATGTTTTATTTATACTGGGTGATTTATTATTTATTGTGGTGATCGGTATGATATTTATACTAGATGGTTTTGAAATGGAACTTGTATGTATTGCTTTATTTTCACTGCATATATTATGAAGACTTTTACAAGTTATGTGACATCTATATACTTATACTTGATCCATATTTAAATGATGTATTATTATATAAAAATATTTTTATTAAGAAGGTAGTACACTCGTAGGTGAAATAGTTAGGAGTCGATCCCCTACTGGCACTGTGTAGAGTCCGGCGATGGTATAGCGAGAGAGTATTTTGGGAGGTGCTGCCTGAGGCGAACCTAAGAGAGGTTCATTGTTATTTTTATCTTTTGTTGTTATTAAAATTCAGGGACAGGTGTGTCCCTAGTTAGAGAACATGTTTATGACCCGATTTGGTGATTGTATAATTATGGATACCTACTGTCGCCTTTTAGTTTGGTTTGTCCTACAGGTGATGTCGTGCCTATGTCACGCCGGCCCCCTAGGTGACGGGTGTTCGGGGTGGGGGGTGACAAAATTAAACGTAATTGTAATGTTAAAAAAATGAACGAACATAATGTGTTACCATGAAGACGAAGATTTTGTAGGTCTTGACTGTGCTCTTGTCATCTATCTCATAAGTACTTTCAGCTTTGCTAACTCTGCTTCCATGGTGTCTATCTTATTTTGTTGATCTTGCAATTTATGCTCAACATTTTTCGATGTTCCCTGTGTGGATGAAATTTCATTTGATGAAGTTCATTTTGGTCCAAAAGTAAGTCCCCTGATGTAATCCCAAGAATATCATCGCATATGTTATCCTCTGTCTCCGAGTTCTCACTTTCTTAGGTATGTTCTAGACGAGCCAGCATATTTACTTATAAGTTGTGGATATAATAAAATTATTTGAATTTTATTTAATGATGAAAAAATAAAAATAGTAGAAAAAAAATAGGCCTCACATTATCTTCTTCAGCAACATTCGATATTCATTACCCATTTGCCCTCTAATGTGTGATCCAATCCTGCAATTATTGAATTTTCATCTATATCATATACAATAATTGACCATCAAGATATAAATTAAATTAGAATAACGGACAAATACTATTTTCCAGAATGTTGTGCCGAATGACCTTGAGCCCGAAACATGGTTATAGCGTTACTTACTTCGATTGGTTGAGTTAATTGAAGATAATGTCTACGAATCGGGAATAAAAGTAGCACTACATAAATTAACTAGAAATTAAATACTAAGACGAACTTTAGATTTCTAAAAGAAGATATACCTTCCACTTCGTGGACTGAAACAAATCACATAGGCTTAACCAATCACCCAATTGCATATCTAGCTTATATGGATGTTCACGTGGTTCCTTTCCTTCACATACCATCCGTTTGTAATGTTGGCCTAGATCAAATTTATAATCTCTATACCTATTTGACCCCATAATATTCATGGTTTTTTTCACTTCCGGCAAATGTAAGCCAACAATATCAAATTTAGCCTTAAAAAACATAAACAAAAATTAAATTATAATAATTATGTCTCTATCCAATTATAATAGTCATGCAATTATTAAATTATGCAATAATTAAATTATAATAGTTATACCTCAAGATGTCCAAGTAATATGATCTTATCTTCATCCGACACTTTTGTCCACGTGTTCACTTCCCCATTTATGGGTGTAAAATTTTCTCACAATATACCCCATCTCACTTGAAAACTTACTTGCCATATCATAATTCGTTGACCTATTAAAAATGGTATCAAATTCAATCTTCAATGGATTATTATCATTAGCCTTTAGTAATTTGTTTGTCCCACGTTCTATAGTTGGTCCACGTTTTTTGGCGCGTACGCCCTTATCTGCCGACACAAATTGAATGAAAATTTAATGTGACTCTGTAAACACAAACAGAAACAAAAAAACAATTTTTTTTTTGGGTGAATCCTAACCTCCTTTCATTCAAAATATTTTTGCCCCTAATGTTTGAAAATAAACACATGTTAAAACGGAGCAACATAAATAGAAACAGAAACAACAACAACAACAACAACAAAAATAGAAACAAAAATCGAAACCAAAACCAAAACCAAAACTGAAACCTGCATTACAATTTATTATGGGAGCAAAAATATAAACGAAAACAGAAAAACAGAAATAACAACCAAGAACAAAAACAACAACAGAAATCAAGAACAAAAATAGCAACCATGACCGCAATATAGGGTCGACTTATACATAATATAGGGTAGATATGTTTCCTCCTCCCAACCTCCTTTCATTCAATATATTTTTGCTCAACCAAGAACATAAACAACAACAATTGCCAAGAACAAATACATACTATAGGGTAGATATGTTTCCTCCTCTCAACCTCCTTTCATTCAATATATTTTTTGCCCCTAATGTTTGAAAATAAACAACAGCAACAATAGAAACAAAAACAGAAACAACAACAACAACAAAAACAACAGAAACAAAAATAAAAACCAAAATCGAAACAGAAACCTATTTGAATAAATGATTGTACTACATTTAAATACTCGTCACTCAACTTATTTTTTGCATTTATCCAACTCTTGTCCATTTCTAAATATATAAAAATTATTTAGAAATTAGAACTACATATGCATTAGTAAATAAACAACTAAACAAATAACACAACTAAACAACTAAATAATAACAAAAACGTGAACAGAAACAGAAAAAAAAAAAAAAAAAAAAAGAAAAAAAAAAAGAAAAGAAAAGAAAAAAGAAACAGAAACGTGAACAGAAACATAACAGAACTGAAACATGCAAAGAAACAGAATATAAACAGAAAAAACAGAACAGAAACAAAAACGTGTACAAAAACAGTAACGGAAACATAACAGGAAGGTGAATGGAAACAGAACAGAAATGCGAACGGAAACAGAACAGAATCATAAGAAGCATAATGAATGTCAAGAAGAAGAAAATAGAGCATACCTGTGGAAGCTCTTTTGACCTACGATTGGAGAAGATTTATTTATTTATTTGCATATAAATATATAAATATACACGCATTAATCATTATGGCACAAAAGGATTCGCGTAAATATATATATCACTATGTGAATCAATAATCAAATCAAACAGCACAGAAGAACAAGAGAAAAATAGATTATTACTTTTTTAGCAGAGAACAAAACATGGGAAAAGAACCTAGGACTAAAATGAACAATAGTCTTGGAAGCAAAAATTCAATTTCACAGGTTGCACTCATCACAATTATAAGCCAATAACAAGAAATTATCGAGAAATAAAAAACGAACCCTAAATCAAAATCAAGAAATCAACCAAAACAACACGTATTATTGATTTCATATATAAAGAACAAACCTCGTTGATGAAATCATTTTTATAGACAAACGGTAAAAAATGGGACAAAGGGAACCACATTTCAGCAATTCAAAATCTCAAACCCCATTGAAGATTGAAGAACCAAACAGGAGAAACGTGAACTAGAATAAACGTTCAATTCACATTCCAATTCAAATCCCTAGTCTGAGACTATTTTTGAGACGTGAAAACTACAAAAATCAATTAAAATAGAGGAGAAATTATTTTTGATTTGTCCAACCCTAGATTTGTCGATTAAATCTCTCAAATCCAGCTACTAGATTTGAACGAAGCACAGCTACGAGCCCTAAATTTGTCCAGCCCTAAATTTGAACGAAGCAGAACGGTGATGAGCCCTGAGCATTTCAAATCGATGGGCCTCCCACTAGTGATGATAGAAATAAGAACGACGAGGAGATGAAACAAACACCACAGCCCTAGATTTGAATGAAGCAGAACGGTGATGAGCCCCGAGCATTCAAATCGATGGGCCTCCCACCGGTGATGATAGGAAGAAGAACTACGAGAAGATGAAAAAAACACCACTGCCAACAACGAGGACTGAGATCGAGAGAGAAGGCTGAGATTAGGATTGCGAGTTCGTCGGCAATAGAGCGATGGAGTGAAAACTGAGATGAACGAAAGGGTTTGGGGTGGGTATATACATTAAGAGTATGAGTCTTTTTTTTTTTTTTTTTTTCCAGCAAATGTGAGAGCGGGAGAGATCGCGCCAAAAACCAAACCATGTCATTTTGGTATAAGGCCTAAGCGTGATAAAACCAATTCGTTGCCCAATGTCAAATATAGGCAGACACATTGGCGACGAACTTATTTCGTCGCCCATACAGTGGCGGGGTAATTAATCGCGATGAACGTGGTTCGTCGCCAAATAAAAACATATCTCATGCTAAATTGGTGATGAAATGTTTCCATCGCCAATACGCTAGTGGGAAAAAATTTCTTTTTTTTGTTTGGCGCCAAGAATTGATTGGATCAATAGCGACAAATTCTAAAATTTCGTCGCCTATTAACCATTTATGGCTACCAAATTGCACTTCGTCGCCAAAGGAGGTCACCTTTGGTTACGACTGTTCATTTTGTCGCCAATAGACACATTTGGCAACGATTATTGTGTCGTTGCCCAAAAAAAATCGTAGTTGAATCTTATTTTTCTTGTAATTGATGTGAGGTATAGTTACGACGAAAATCTAACGCATCACCAAAATCCGACATATTGATGGGGTCGTCTGCAGTGTTGGGATTTTTGGTCCTCATATTTCGACGTGTTGTAACCGTTGTTTTGTGATTTAAGAAGAGAAGCGAGAGGATCACGAACCAATAGAGATAGGTTTTTTTGAAGGTGAAGAAAAAAGACGACAATGGAGGAGTACGGAGTAGAATAGAAAGCGAAGTGAGAAGAACTAGGGTTTTTCGATTGGAGACGAATACAAAAGGTTTTCAGAATAGTGGGAATGATTGTACGCGGTTACCTAGAACGGTCGTTTCATGTCCACGATCTCTGATACATTTGAAATTGGCGATGTAGGGGGCGGCAATCAAGTGTTATACACATACACAAGATACGATACGCAGTGAGGATATTAATATTGTGCCTTTAAGATATTACATTCAACAATTCATTATGATGTTACATTCAACATACACAACACTCTTAAAAATGATACGATATAGAGCAAATGTTTCATATAACATTAGCTTAATTATATAATGTTACATGTAACATTTACTCTCACCATGCTAAACAGTTCCAAAAAAATAGATTGATATCTCATTTTAAAGATAATTATTCGCACATAATTATCACGTAAAAATTTTGAAGCTTCACATTTAGATTAATATCAATACAATCAGTTTTGTTTTCATCCATATCAGGTTGTATATTTCCTAATTAGTTCCGAATTAGAGGGAAGAGATTACACGATGACATCAAGAAGCGCATTTTAGTCACGAATTAGCCAGAAGGACTGTTCAGTTCACAACAAAACTTGCAGGTGTATTTGGTAGTTTCCACCTAAAATGGGGACGGTACAATAAGCGCCCTTTTTTTTAACCTAAATATAATTGTTAAGGGCATGTTTGGTTTGCCAAAGATTAGCATGGTGTCTTCCATTTTTACAAAACAAATTGCAAGGGACTGAAAAATGGGTAAAAATTGGAAGTAACTTGTTTAAAAAATAAGCTATTATTTTTTTTTTTCAAAAATCAATTAAAAAAAGTGATTTTAAAATAATTATTTTCAAAATGACAAAATAATTTCCCTTTATAATCCTTCAAGAAATTAAACAAATAATACCTGGCAGCTGTGGCGGATTTACCAAGGGCTCAGAAGTCCCTTAGGCCCCGTTTGGTAACCATTTCCATCCCATTCCATTCCCAGATTTTTGGGAATTTTATTTGGGAATAGCGTTTGGTAATTTTTGTTTCCATTCCCATTTGAGAATTGTGCCCACTTTTTTCTTAAGAAATGAGAAACAAAAAAAAGTTGTTTCTCATTATTCCCATTCCATTCCCAAAACCCATGGTCACTATTCATCTGCCGGCCGACCACCGTCCGCCGTCGCCCACCGCCGCCCGCCGGTCATCTCCGGCGACCGTCGCCGGTCACCTCCGGCCGGAATTTTTCCGGCCACTTCCGGCAATCGCCGGCGACGGCGCCACCGCCGTCCGGTCATCGCCGGCGGGGCACCTCCGTCTCCGACGCCGGAGAACCGTCGGCGGCCGTTGCCGGAGCACCGCCGGAGCACCGCCGGCCGGCGACGGCGCCACCGCCGTCAGGCCAAAACTGAAAAGAGAAAAAAAAAAAAAAAAAGATTTTAGGATAAAATCGTTACCAAACACAATTCCCTTCCCAAAACAAAAAAAAAATTATCGTTACCAAACGCAATTCTACTCCCAAAAAGAAAACAAAATTCTCATCCCATCCCATCCCACTGCTGGAATGGAAACAGAAACGGTTACCAAACGCCACCTTAATTTTCGAAAATTTTCCCTATTTATTTTTTAAAATTATATTCCCCCCCCCCCCCCCCCCCCAAAAAAAAAAGAAAGAAATTGTCCATCGATTAATTTTTTTGAATCTGCCACGGCATGAACACATCTCTATTTATAAATTGGAAAATTAGATTTTTTTGGTATTTAAAGTATTCTATTTAGATTTAGAATGAAAAATGAGTTGTTTTCGACCTGTAACCTTTTAAGGAGATTATTTTTATCATTTTGTCGCTCAACCAAACTTAAGATGATTTATTTATCTCATTCTTCAAACAAATCGTTGTTAGAGAAAAACATGATAGTTTTAGTGAAGTGATTAAATGACGAAAATATTCTCATTAGAAGGTCACGTGCTACCTAAGAGGATTAGTCATGTTGGTAAGTGGAGGTATCATTTTCCTTGTGAATCAGAGTTCGATCCTCTTAAAGAACACTTCAAGAGTAAAATTCTGAATGCATCAAGGCAATTTGGAAGAGTGCACCCTTAAAATCACCGGAGGAGGTGATTAGTTAAAGTGCACGTAAATTGGCTTGGACATATTTTATCGTATACCCAAATAAAAAAAAAGGTCAGATGCTGAACATAATTCATTTTCCATTCAAAATTGCTAACCACATATTTTATTTTACGAAATTGAAACAATGTGAAATTTGAGGTGGCGTGTAGTTAGAGTTTTTGCTTTTCTGTTTCTATTTTCAATAAATTGAGATGTAAATTTTATTTCTATTATGGAGTATGCTGACCATTGTTGTAAAATTATTTTTTAAATTATGAGAAAAAAAAAACAAGTTTGGTCTCAACATTTGTTCTTTTTTTTTGCTTTAAATGCATGTATGGTGATTGGCATGGATGTAGCGGTGGCGGCCAGCGGTAGTGATGATGGTCGACGGGTTGTAAATTTTAAATTCGACAAATCTTAAAGTTCATGTAGTCGCCCATCTAGGTCAAAGCAAGCAACAATCTCAACAAATTTACGTAAAAAAAAAAAAAAAAAAATCTCTTTTATTTATTTATTAAAAAAAATCCTTAAATTTGGGCATAAAACCTACACAGAGGACAAACACTCCTCTCCTTAAGCCTCATGTACATGCAATAATCCCTATGCATGCTACCACGTTTCATCTCCTCCTCACGCACCCCACAAACCACCTCTTCGCCGTCGCCGATCACCGCTACCGTCAGCCCCTTCATTACCGTCGCCTCAAGAATATTTCCCACCTCCACCATAATCACCATCTCCGTCTCCCTCATCACCTCCGGGAAGTTCCGCCCGGTCTTGACAGCGCGCGACATGGCCAGCCTCCCCGTCATGTTGTTCAGCTTCACCGTTTTCTCCATCTCCTCAGTGGGTGAAGTTTGGCCGGAGTAGCTGCGCCGGTGGAGAATTCCGGCTACGCCGCGGGCGATTTGAGACTCATCCATGATGCAATAAGATGTTTAGAGAGAGAAATTTAGAGAGAGAGATGAATAGTGAAGAGGGGGAGGGGTTTGAATTTATAGACGTTGAGAGGGAAAATTGAAGACTTTTTCAACCTAGGATTTGGAATTCGAGAATTCCTATGTCGAATTTATTTCCAAATAATATTTGGGTTTTTATAATTTTCAGAAAAAAATTATTATTATTTTTTATTAATATTTTATAGTTGACTTAAATATTAAACATAAATACAAAAAGATAGATGAATCCAATGGAGTTGTTTACCCTTTTAATATATTTTTTAAAAAAAAAATACTGAAATAGCATATTTTTCAACTTATTTACGGATCTAATGCTACCCGGGGTTCGAATTCCCGGATATTTGGACCTGGGGTTCTGAACTCTGGGTATTAAAAAAGGGCAGCCGTATACTTGGGGATCGAATCCTCGGGTATAAACAGTACCCAGAGATCTGATCTCCGGGTCCTAATAAAATTTATTTATTTTTAATCTGGGAACGGGCCAAAATGTTTGTCTCGTTCCCGAGACAGCCGCTGCAGCTGCTGCAGCGACTGTCAGGCGGTCAAAATGAGATGACCGTTCAATAGTGAATGGTCATCTCATTTTGATAGGGGCTTTTGAACCGGAGTAGTATAAATTCCATTGCTGTGAATTTTTTTTACCGATTGTTTTACTTTTCTACCAGTGGCTTCCTCTACCAAATTTCTTATTTTGACAATTTTTTTCTTCTTTTTCACTTTGGTAAAAAAATTTTTTTGACAGTTTTTTTCTTCTTCCTCACTCCGGTTATTTGCTACCCCACGACTTCCTCAACCAAATTTGTTATTTTGACAATTTTTTTTTCTTCTTCACTAAGCTAGTAACAATTGGTTTTCCTGGGAGTTATTCATCAAGGATTTTGTAATTACACTTCATAATTTCTTCTTCCTATTAGAGGTAAGTTTATTTTTATGTGTTTTGCTTAATTTATTTATTAGTTAAATTTGATTAGATAGTTTTATTTTGTTTAATTTACTTATTCTTACATACTTAGTTTAGATGTTAATTTAATTAATTTTTAAAAAATATTATAATATAAATTAGTTAATGAATTAGTTTAGTTGTTAATTTAGTTAGTTAATATGTGAGCATGCTAATTAAATGATAATTTAACTAGTTAATATGTGTGCATGTTAATTAAATGATAATTTAATTAGCGAAATTACAGATTCTGCCCCTATTATTTCATTGTGGTCCCTATTGTTGCAATTTGAACACATAACACTCGAAAGTTCCGTAATCATCCCACGTAGTTTCATTTTGGTTCCTATAGTTGCAATTTGAACACATAAGAGTTGTTTAAGGTTTATTATATTTAGATGTTAATTTAATTAATTTTTAAAAAATATTATAATATAAATTAGTTAATGAATTAGTTTAGTTGTTAATTTAGTTAGTTAATATGTGAGCATGCTAATTAAATGATAATTTACCTAGTTAATATGTGTGCATGCTAATTAAATGATAATTTAATTAGCCAAGTTACATATTATGCCCCCAAATTACAATTTATGCCCCCATTATTTCATTGTGGTCCTTATAGTTGCAATTTGAACACATAACACCCGAAAGTTCCGTAATCATCGCACGTAGTTTCATTTTGGTCCCTATAGTTGCAATTTGAACACATAAGAGTTGTTTATGGTTTTATTATATTTTAAAAAAAGATACTGAAAAATATTAATTTTTAACTCGTTTTTTTTATGTGATTGTAGATAGTTAAAGTAACTTTTCTTATGTTTTTTACTTTTCCTCTTATTTTTGTATAAATAAATTACCTTTATTAAGTAAGAATCATTTCACCAAAATACATCTCCTTACATAAAAAAGAGTTATCATTCAACTAATTTTGAACACAATATTTAATTAATTTTTTTATAAATGCATTTTGTTGATCTCTTCAGTTTGCATTTCGTAGTTTGTATAAATACTAGTGGGTTCGATGATAATATTTTCTTGTTTTGTTTAGGCTTGTGAAATGATAGCTGCTTGAAATGGATCACGTTCGGTTGTTATTGTATTAAGGTGGTAGAATATTAGAAGGTACCATATTCGGGGTTTCTTACAGTACATAATCAGTAAAATCTTTGATTATCTGTAGGAGAACAACCTTGAATGAATTGATTAAGATGCTAAAACCGTGTGTTTTTTAGGATGGGGCTACTGAAAATTTGAAATTAAAGTGTAGGATGCCGATGACTCTTTTGGGGAAAATTTTTAAATATACCTTATTTTCTATTGTGGACGACTTAGTATTAAACCAAGTGCTTGAGTTACCTCTTTACATATCTTCACTTTTTGCTGTTGAGGTGTATGTTGAAGTAGAAGGAAGATATGATCATAATTCAATTTTTTTTTCCCAAACTGGTCATTTTACCCACTTAATGACTCAAAGTTTTAATTTGTACAGTACCCAATCGGATCCTACATTTTTCGGCTATAATATTCCCATGTCGTACCCCCCAAGTAGTCCAGTCTAATTACACCGTTCCATCCTCATACATCCCAGAACAACATCTTTCTGATTACACCGTCTTATCCCCTACATTCCAGAACAAGAGCATTCACATAGTGTGATTGACCATGATCATGGCACCAGTTTTGTCCTTCTATATCACCATTTTTCACCAAGTAGTCTACTGCAATACAATACAAGTAATTATGGTAGTGAGTTTGATACACTTGATAGTCACGGTGTGTCAAAAGAAGAGTTAGATGCGGATGTTGCCTTGAAGCTCAAGGATGATGGGAATGAGGACGAAGATCTAGATGTTGGGCTTAGCGGGCAAGGGAGTGAGATTTAGCAATTTGAGTTGAATAAGGTTGTTCCATTTTTCAATAATTTGGAGTGGGGTGATGAAGATGACATGGCGAAATACGAACCGAAGTTGCGGAAAAATTTCTAGACACCGGAAATGGACGAATTTCGTATCGGTATCGTCTTTAAAGATAAGAAATATGTCAAGCACGCCGTGAAGTATTACCACATCATGAAGAACAAAGAGTATGGTATGGTGCAATCAACCAAGAAGATATGGGTGGCTAAATGCCTGCATAGATGCGATTGAAGGTTGTGGGCGATTAAAAAAGAAAGCCACGGTATGTTCCAGATTACGCAATACGAGGGCCAACATATATGTTTTTATAATCAAACGGCCTTAGATCATAAAAATTTGGATATTGATTTCATTTCGAACTTAATACTTGGACAAGTCGAACAAGATCCAGAATTAAAGATAAGTGTTATTGTGACTTACGTGAAACATTCTCACGGATTCACCATCTCCTATCGAAAAGTTTGGTTGGCCAGATCTAAAGCCATCGAGACCTTGTTCGGAGATTGGGACGAATCATATCTAAACTTACCCAAGTTTATGGTCGCATTGTAGCACTACAATCCGGGTACGATTGTAGAGTGGAGCACTGTTTCGACTGATGTGCCTAGCTACATGACGTTTGACATGTTGGTTTGGGCATTCAAACCTTCAATTGACAGATGGCGTTATTGTTGGCCTGTTGTCACGATTGACGGCACCCACTTGTATGGTAAATACGAGGGGAAGATCTTAATCGCCATTAGAATGACGCCGTCCAATAAGTGCTATCCTTTGGCTTTCGACATCATACTAAAAGAGGACTATCACTGCTGGCGATGGTTCATCTACATGCTTAAGCGCCATATCGTCAGAGATCGTCCTGAGGTGACATTGATATGCGGCGTGTCTATTGGCATTGTTCTGACCAATTGACGCACTATTGGAATATTATATTGCTTGCATCCGTCTACTATAATCTCAGATTGGTTGACATGATAAGTGTATTCATCCCGTATCTTTGCAACCCATCATGAAGAGTAACGAACTCTTGGATCGAAAGAGTATGAGTATTCGTCTTCCAAAAGCCAATAACGTCCTATTGAACGATACAGATCTCTCACCGTGTACATTTTTCAATCTTTAAAATTTTAATTTAATTAACTTTAACGGAATATAAATTCGATATCAAGTTAATATCAATTCCATAAATTAAATTAATTTGATTTTAATTGAAATACTAAAATTAATTTTAAATTAAACAAAACAAAACTATCTAATCAAATTTAACTAATAAATAAATTAAACAAAACACATAAATAAACTTACCTCTAATAGGAAGAAAAAACCGGAGTGAAGAAGAAGAAGTCAACAGTGGGGTAGCAAACAACCGGAGTGAAGAAGAGAAAAAAATTGTGAAAAGAACAAATTTAGTAGAGGAAATCAGCAGTTAGGTAGTATTTATAGGATTTGGACCCGAGGATGTGATCCCCGGGTCCAAAAAAATTGGTCAACATGAGATGACCGTTCTGCTGAATGGTCATCTCATTTTGACTACCTGACAGCTGCTGCAGCAGCTGCAGTGACCGTGTCGGGAATAGGCCAAACATTTTGGCCCATTCCCAGAGTAATTTTTTTTTTAATTTTATTTGGACCCGGGGATCAGATCCCTGGGTACTGTTTATACCAGGGGATCCGATCCCTGGGTATAAAAATTAATTTTTTTTTTGTATACCTGGGGATCTGATCCCCGGGTATACGATTGCCCTTTTTTAATACACGGGGTTCAGAACCCCGGGTTCAAATACCAGGGGATCCGAACCCTGGGTAGCATTAGATCCGTAAATAAGTTGAAAATGATGTTATTTTAGTATTTTTTTTAAAAAAAAAATATTAAAAGGGTAAACAACTCGAATCCAATGTAATTGATATTTTATTTAAATCACTGAAAATTTATTTAAAATATATTAAACAATATATATGATATTAAAAATTATAATTCACTTATTTCGATAATAATATAATACATTTAGTTTCATAAAAATCAGTATTGAAAGTTGATTGTTGATTATGTAATATAGTATATACAGTACAATCAATTTACGGTTAATTTGTACTGTATGTATTTCATTTGAACATATATTTCAACGTAATGTTTTATATCAGCGTTAATGTTTAAAAAATTGAGTTTCAATTATACAATTTTAAAAATTGAATTAATTATCAAAAATTAAAATAAAAAAATCAAGTTGTAAACAATTGACAAGTTTAACATTTTAACCTATATTTTACTCTTCCAATTACATGAATGGGGGTTTGACACTTTGCACCCCTAAAGTTTGACTAAAATCTCACTTCAATTTAAACATGTAACACCTTAATTTTTCTAATCATTACACTACAGTCCAACCCATTATTCAGATCACAATTTTGAACAGAAAATAGTCACTTGTCGCACATATAACTATCATTAAGATTAAGGGACTTTTATGAGCATTTTAACATCCTCATTTTCACCCTCTCATTCTCATTCCTACACAATTACTCAAAAGTCAAAATTCTAGATATATTAATAAATAGGAAAAAGTACAATTTAGACTCTCTAACTGTTGACACATTTCTAAGTGGTCCTTCTAAGTTTCAACGTTTCATTTCAAACCCTCTACGTATCATAACGTTTCAAATTCGTCCCTCCGTTAGAGATTCCGTTAAAACTAACAGAATCTCATGAGCAAAATGATATTTTCACCTTTTTTTAATTTTTTTTTAATTTTTATTATTATTATTATTATTATTATTATTTATTTTTTTTATTTTTTTTTATCTCTCTCTCCCGCCACCTCCCTCTCCCTCCTTCCCTCTCCCCGCCACCTCCCTCTCCCTCTTCCTCCCCTTCCCTTCTCTCCCTCCCACCCCACCCCCTGTTGCTCACCTCCTGTTGCAGGGGGTGGGGTGGGAGGGAGAGAAGGGAAGGGGAGGAAGAGAGGGGAAGGGGAGGAAGAGGAAGATGGAGAGGGAGAGGGAGGTGGCGGGGAGAGGGAGGCGGCGGGAGAGAGGAAGGGGAGGAAGAGAGAGAGAGAGAAAAAATAATAAAAAAAATTAATTAAAAATGATTAAAAAATTTAAAAAACGTGAAAATACCATTTTGCCCCTCAATTCCGTCAGTTTTAACTGATTTTCTAACGGAAGGACGAATTTGAAACGTTATGATATGTAGAGGGTTTGAAATGAAACGTTTAAATTTAGATGGACTACTTAGAAATGTATCAATAGTTAGAGGGTCTAAATTGTACTTTTCCCTAATAAATATATGTTAGGTGGAGTGCATGTGCGAGGCATGTGTCTATTATTTTTTTTATTTGATAAATTTATAATCTTTTACATTATTTGTTCATTAATTAAAGATCATACTGAAAATATGTATATTAATTTTTTTTTAAATTAATATAAAAATGTGGTATATATAAATTTTTTATTTCTTATAATGTTAAACGTTGAAACTTGTTTAAAACCATTAATGGAAATCACTTCATATAAAGAAATAAAAAAGTTATACTTAGCTACAAAATTAAAATTATTTAAATACAAACATTAGCTCTAGATTAAATGACGATAAGAAAAAAAAAAACATAAATATAGTGTGAGTGAAATTTATCATATCTACTAATTAAGAGTGTAAATGTTACCTGAAAACTCGAACTAACCCTCCCTGCCCTATGGCGGGTTGATCGGTTATGGGTAAAAAAAAAATTCCTTCTACTTGAACCCGACCCGTGCGAAACCAAAAACACATCGGTTTAGGCATCCATCTACCCTTACCCAATGCCCCCGAACCCACCCGAACCCTAAACTGTAATAATATATATTTACCAAATACCCCCTAAAACATAGCATGATGGCATATTATGAAAATATCCTATATATAAATATAACCCTAATTAGATTCATATCATTCCATTTCTAAATTCCAACCCTAGCGGTACTCTCCTCTCTTTTTTTTTCTCTCTCTCAATCCTAGAGCCGTCGTCCTCAATCAAACCCTAATAGATGATTCCTTAATGATTCTTGTGATGATGATGCCTACGTTGTCTAATAATCTCATTGTCTTTGATTCTTACGACGCTATTGTTCACCAGTCTTACCCTTTTTCACACGACTCTTCACATTTTTTACAAGCGAGGTGTGAGTTTTTGCCTGAGTTTTTGATCTCGTAACTCTCTTTGTCACTGGCAGCTTTTGCAGCGGTGCCAACCCTGAATCATCGTGGCGTGCTATCTCATGAGCCTGTTGTACAATGACATTCTCCCCCTTTTTTCAACCCCATTTGGTAATACTCCTCCATGCCACCAACATATTCATCACGTTCTTGTTTATCCTTAACCTTTTGTGTTACTGAGTGGACAAACGCCTCAACAAGCTTTTCCTTTTCTGATTCATGTTTTTCCTTTTGCGTAACAACATGATCCTCAGACTCAACCGGTGTCTCTCCTAATTTTCACTTATCGGCCTTCATCCCCGCTATCTTTTCTTTCAGCATATTTATCTTTCTCTTGTACTTCCTCTTCAGATTCTTCCTCGACTCCTTCAATTTTTCACACTTGGTAGTGAGTTGGCTGTTACACTCAATAAGCTTAGCCAAATTTTGTGACCCGCCACAAAATTTAGCAATATCCTGGCTGAATTGTTGTGAAATATTATGATCAAAGATTGGGAATTCACTGGGGGTATTCACTTTCTCCTTACCCTAACACGACTTATGACATTTTTCCGCCCCGTCATCGATGTCACCATAAACTAAAAGAAAGATGCCTAGTTGAATCTTAGCTACAGATTCACGAATATCGTCTGCCAGGACTTGTGGCATTATGGTCATCTTTGAAACAATACGGGGTTAGATTCAACACACACCAAAAGATGTTACATTCAACACTTGGCAACTTTTATTACCAAAGGTAAATGAATATTTAATATGTGTTAAAGATGTGTACCTGGGAGTCAGTTAGAGATGATAACTCCATACCAGACATTGTATTCATAAGCGTAATCATATTCCATTTTGTCCAACGTAGGACAAACGACTCCCATCAGGTGTGGGTTGTATCAATTTCGTATGCTCACACAACCAAAACTGCAAGAAAACCTACATCATTAACATCATGGAATGAAAAAAGGTAAGTAAACCTAGCATACAACCAATAACTTCACTGGGTTTTGGTACCTAGCTTCTATAGACGACATCAGGGTCGAATTGATGCGCTCTGACCAGTTATATGTAGACATCACATTAAGATCCTCGACGAGCCAAGGTCGGACACACTAATAGATTGACCTTTGTTCCCAAAAAAGCAGGTCGTGATGAGGTGTAAACAAACATGTCTGACAACATCTTTGACATCATCTCTGGCATCAATGTCAATTGCCTTAAACATCTTAGCCCTCAGTTCAACAACGTTGAATCTATTTGTATGCATTTTTCGACGTGCTAGTAGGGCAGAGTCATATTTTTTTACATAATGTGGCGGTATTGGGACAATACCTAGGGTCCGTCCAAATATCAACCGCACGTCATTCGGGATGAATTTAACGAATTTGGGACCAATAGCAAATGCCTACCTATGCGGATTGTAGGACAGAATGATATTGGTGATCAACCTTTCTAGTTTGATGAATGAATTGTCGCCCAAGCCACTAGGGAGCATGGTCGATATTGTGTGCGAAAACGACATCCTTCTCAGCAAATCAAAGTGCCTTGCATTTAATGGAAGGGTGGAGACAAGAGATTGGAATTGTGATAAGTTTGACTGGTATTTAGCACGAAAATTGCCAGCTGAAGGGACATTATGAGTTTGTGCGAGCTGTAACGTTTGGGAATCTAGCATTACAACTGTAAACATGTTAGCGTTAAAAAAGAACAAAACGAGAACAAGTAACATGCATGTGAATGTATATTTACCGTCAAGGTCGTTGGAAGAGCTTACAGATGACTTATCTTGTGTTTCAGGGGATGAGAAAAAGTCATTTGTCACAAAAAAAAAAAGATAAGATGTTACATTCAACAAGGTGATACAAATTTAAAAAACAACAATATAACAACCGACATATTTTGCTTCTGTATATTATGATTATATTGCATTCAACAACAATATAACAACCAACATTAGCAACAATCTCATAAACGTGTTACATTCAACAAAAACATGGAAACCAAATGTTCTAAATGTTACATTAAAAAACAACACAAGTTGTTACATTCAAGAACAACAACACATTCTAATACGTTACATTCAACACGCAAATGATTTTCCACATCACCAACCGATATATTGTTTCAATATATTACTTGTATGTTACATTCAACAACATTTTAACAATGAAGATTGGTGATGTTCACATAAACGATTTACA